>VZRR01007148.1:471108-536908 GCA_013398015.1 Oreocharis arfaki
AGGG
The DNA here is from genome assembly GCA_013398015.1 of Oreocharis arfaki. Lineage (NCBI taxonomy): Eukaryota > Metazoa > Chordata > Aves > Passeriformes > Paramythiidae > Oreocharis > Oreocharis arfaki. The sequence continues at coordinate 471,113 of VZRR01007148.1, forward strand.
AAAGGGAAAGGAGCGGAGTGGAGCGGGAGGAAGAGGAGCAGGGGGAGAGAGAACCAGAGCTGCGGGTGAGAGGATGAGGAGTAATGGATTCAGACTTAAAGAGAGTAGGTTCAGAGTAGATCTGTGGAGGACGTTCTTTGCTGTGAGGGTGGTGAGGCCCTGTCACAGGTTGCCCAGTGAAGCTGAGGATTCCCCATCCCTGGAAGTGTTCAAGGCCAGCTTGGATGAGGCTCTGAGCAACGTGGTCTAGTGTAAGGTATCCCTGCCCGTAGCAGGGACCTTGGAGCTAGATGACCTTTTAAGTTTCTTCTGACCGAGGCTATTTTATGGTTGTGTGGTGAAATCCATGTGAGAAAGCCTTGTGAGTCCCCGGTGTGAACATTGCCGCTGAGGCTGTGTTGGGGACAAGGTGAGTGCGGGGAACGGTTGCTCATACAGTGAGTGTGCTGCATCTTGGGTTTGGCATCAGGCTTCTGACACAAGCGTTTCTCCCAACCGATGAGTTGGATCAAGGATCCACACTGTTATTTTTACTCAAGACATGCTCTTAATCTTGTTTCCATGACTGCCCAAATGGTTTTATTCACACACTGAAGAGAACAGGAGCACGTGGTGCGAAGGATGAAAAGTAGAAACTGAAGCTATAGCTTTAGAGGTAGTAAATGAGGCTTGTTAGTTTTTTTCTGTAACTGGAAAATAGAAGGAAATAGAAGAGAACTAGAGGTAAAGCCTCTGTGCCGTTGCAGGGGCAGTGCCTGTGTTGGAAAGAAATAGTTATTAGTAGAAATAATCGGAAGAGTTTTATGAACCGGTCCCCTTGCACTACCTGTTAGAGGAGCTCATCTGGACTGAGCTGTCAAGAAACAGGTCTTACTGCATGCAAATTACCCGGTGCTCTTAAAAGAACGTAGTCTGTCCCCGTACCTAGAGCCTTCTCTTTCTGGTTTTGTTACCATATGAATTTTTGTTACCCTATAAATACCATGTTCCAGCTGAAATACTTTAATCTGAACACAAGCACGAAAAAAAAAGTGAGGTAAAAGGGCATACATGTTAGAATCCTAACAAAACCATAATATCACTTGGGAAAAAAAGTAATTAGGAGACAAAATACGCAGATATTTCTTACTTTACGCTTTTAACTGGGCAAGTTGGAAATGCCTTAACATCAAATTCTCTGCTCTCAAATATATGCCAACCAGTGCTTATGCTAAAAACACCCACCTTGCTATAGTTTCTTCTCCAAATCCTTTTTGATCTGTGTTTTTGACTCCTAGCCTTCTAAATTAGGAAATGGAAATTGTATTAGGAGTGTGACATCATCTCATTTTATTGACTCTCCCTCTGTTCCTCAGATTATGAAATAAATGGCACAAAAAAATCATCCTGAAGGATAGTTACAACTTCAGGATCATCCTTCTGGATTAATTGCATTTTGCCAAGTTCATTTTACTTGAAAGTAAGGAGAAATTTGTCAGAGGAAGTCCATGAAACAGTTAGTAAGGGACCTGCATGTTTTTCATACTTGTTTGCAGCTTCCTTAGTTAATGCTGCAGCATCCTAACACGTTTGTGTAATAAGCAAACATACTTCCAGGTCATGGTGTTCGTGCATGTGGATCAATGCCAGGTTGTGTGCTGAGACCAGCTTTAATGAAGGAAACAGCTACTGCTTTTAATAGCAGCTACATGGTAGGATTTTGTGGTAACTGTACATTGTGTAAAAAGTAGCGACTGAAGTCTTTGCAATTTTTGGATTGCTGTTCTTGTTCTTTTCTCTGTGGAGAGACAGGAGGCACATACTTGAAATTAGAAATAATGATGATGGCAGTGTGTCATTGAAAGTGTGAATATCAAAATCCTCACATCAATAATACAAACGTGATCTAAAGTATGTAGTGGTTTTGGTACATTTTTGGGGGCTGAATCAAAAACATCTAGATGCCTAGAAGGGTGATTCAGTAATGATAGACTTTTTGTAATAATAGGCTGTTTGTGCTTGACTAGAAAAGCATTTTGGAGTGGTGTGGTATAGGAATGTAACTCATAGTACCCTGGGATGCAAAAGGTGTGTGGAAATTAAATGCGTGCAGTGGACCAAGCTCAGAGAGTTTATTGAACATGTCTGGTGGTGGCTACCATGACGCAATTATAGGAGATAGAGGTAACACTACCATAACAAAGCTCAACAGAATTGTGAAAGCCCTTTATACACAAAGGTCCACTTGTTAATTGTCACCAAGTTCAGTAAGTTGAAAATAAGTCTTGATTGCAGCTGCCTATTCAGCGATGGTCATGTTGTTTTGGAAACCGCACTCTTGAGATTGTTGTGTCCTGGAAAGAAAGATCTCATGCAGAGCTGTGGGAACATCCGGGGACATTGAAATGTCATAACTCTAGGTACGTAAGTTTTGTTGTTAGCAGGCTAGTGAAAGGAAGGAGGAGACACTGCTGGTGGCAAAGCAGGTCTGAATGGAAAATATTGGACAAGGGTAGTTGTTCTGTGTAGTTGCCTCTGTTAAGATTCCTGGTGTTGATATGCAGCTGTTGCCCTGAGCTACCTTTTAGATTGTGCAGCTAGCTCTCACCTAATGCTGTATCTGCAGCTGCTGCATGAGCCGTGACAGGGGGTCAGTTCCTGCATGAAGTCCCCCCACTATTGTCACTACTAGCAATATAGCTTGAAGTAAAAGAAGAAAACTCACAGAAACACTGTTAGTGAGGCATGGTCAGAGTCAGTGTCATGAAGTTTTTGCCATGCTGCTTACACGTGCAGGCATTGTGTCATAAAGCACAGAAGGGGTGTGACAGTGGGTGAGCATCTGTGTTATGTACATAAAAATGGCTTTATTAAGTCATCTGCACTTTGTAAAACTGGTTGTGGAACAAATGAGTCTTTCACCTTGCAGCTGTCTGCTGAAGTGTGGAGATTGCCTTAGATTACCCTGTTATTTAAACTGCTCATGTTGCTAGTCACCCACTGATCCACCAAAATGGACGTTTACGTTGAGAACAGTTCCATATAAACAGGACAAGGTAGGACAATTACTCAAATCGTTTTTCCACAGACCGTCCACAGAGGTGTTCTCAGAGGGTGAGTTATGGTGGTTGTTACCATCCTTAAAGATGAAATCTAAAGAAATATCGAAGTAATAATATTAGATTTTTTTTTTTTAAATCCAAACACTCCAAAACCAACAAAAGGTTTGTTCCCCAAATGGAAGTGATTTCTTGTACCACCACAAGAAAATCTTACGTATTTTAAAAGTAAAAGGAAGAAAACCAAACAAACAGTGGATTAGATGCTAAGGCTAGTTAGTTGCAATTAATATAAGAAAAATCACTCTGATTGTTTCAGACAATTTCCAAATTCAGCCAAGAGAGATGGAAGGAGTATTCCTGTGAAGAGGCTGTTAGGAAGAAAGGGAAGAACTGTTTATTCTATTGTTACTACTCAATGTCAGCAATTTGTGCTGAGGTACAGTAGATGACCTGAAGTGCTGGGACAAAAACAATAATTCTGGAACAAGGTACGCTACAGTTCTTAATCCTAATGTTTATATTTACTTTCTGACAAATTTTCAGAATTGTTTACTATACCCAGCTACATTTAAATACAGTAAAAAGGTAATTTTGAGCGAAGAAAGTGCAAGTAATAAAATTAATTAGATAAATTCTACCTGATTTTTCTAGCAATCAGTCACTCACAAATGGTCACAGATTTATTTGGCAATATTATTTACCATTTGATAATTTGTAAGATAACTCAATAATGATTGGTTTCAGATTATTCTCTGATTATAATGTAATATACCACCATTTCATACTGTATTATCCGTTTTGCCCACATCACATGGTACTGTTTCAGTTTCTGACTGAAACGTATATGTGACCAGCAGTATAAACCCCGTAGTGTTCAGAACCCAGTTTCCTGAGTTCTTCAGCAGTGTGTTGCAATAATGTTTTGGTTTGGTTTTTTTTTTTTCCCCAGTGGGTGAACCAAACAACTGACAAATTTTTGTTCTAAATTTCTTAAATGTATGTATTGTTGAAAAGTGGCTTTCACTAAGCATTCAAGAATCCAAAGCTAAAATTTGCAAGTAAGTTTTCTAGTGAATTTTAGAGTGGAAATGTATGTGGAGACAAATACAGCAGTAAGGCTGTGGTTATGGTTTAGTTAGGTTAGAAATCAAATAAATTTGGGCCCAGAATACTTTCTTGTGTTTACTTATCTCTGAGAAAATAGAAAGGGAAATCGTGTCAGAGCTCTTTCCATGCATTAACAGCCATGCACAATATATAAAGCCAGGTAAAAAGAGAGAAAAATATTTCAACGTTTTGGAGTACCAAAACCGTGGTCTATCAGATTCAACATAGCTAGCACAACATTTGCAGAAAACCTGGGTTCTTTAGATTATACAGCCCTGAGGACTTCAGTTTGGTTTTCATAAATGCTTTAAGGTTGGTGGAGGGTATTTAAAAAAAAAAGTCTTCTATGTCAGTGAAAATATCCGTAGAAATACAATCTGTTCTTTCAGACTTCGTTATCTGGGTTTCAGTGACTGGTGAATATGGTCTTAGTTTTGTGAATAGCTTACCGCTGAAGTATTTGCTTTGTGCACACAATTGCTTTGCCAAAAGCCATTGTGGTTTCTGCATATGTCTAGAGAACTGTGTTCCTTGAAGGTCTTTGATTTTTGATACTAGGAAGACGAAACATCCAGAATCACAGATCATTTTTGAAGTCTCAGCTTTAGGAAATAATTAAATTCTTTTAGATTCTGAAGCACACAGTGCTGGTTTCTTACCAGTTTTTGTGTTACAACCATAGAGAGTCTTGAGCAGAAAGGATTCCAACTCCCTTCTGTCTTTCCCCGAGAAGCTTATTTCCGTATATACTGACCTGGCTGTGTCTGAAGGAAAAAGGTGATCAATTCAGCTTTTAGTTCTTTGTGAACAGTGGTTACTCTGAAGAAAAAATAAATCAACTTTTTTGCAAGGGCCTTGTGTCGCTTTCAGCCAAGTTGATACTGAAATAGAACTGTCCAAACATCCCTAAAATACAGCTGCAGGTGCAATGGAAATTGTCACTGTTGGAGAAGGCATCATATTTTGAGCTGTTTCCTATTGAAGTCCAATGTAAAAGGAATTATTTTCAAATTCTTCTTTTTTTTACCTATTTGTTAATGATCTATGTATTGTGGCTTAAAATACCTTCCAGTTTCAGGACAGAACTTGGAAATAATTTCTCTCTTGGTAAACGACATGAAAATTGATTGCTCATTCCAAATCATCATTGATTAAATGGTAAACGTTTCGGTGCAACAATATCGTCATATAAAATAGAGCCTTTTCATTACTGTATTTATTAGTAAATTGCTCTCATTCCTGCCTGTGCCCTGTGCATTAAGCAAAATATGTTTTCCAGTTATGAGGCTCAGAACAATGAGGACACTTACAAGCCAAATGTTCTGTCTTTTAGTCTGAGACTGTGCAGGGACATCTTTGTGGTCTCTAGGATGTCATCAAAGTCTTTGTTGCTAAAATCTTACTGAGAGTATGTGCATCGCCACATTTAAGTGTGTAAATTATCTAAAGAGACAGATTTGAAGTTTTTGTCAAGCGGAAGCTTCTATATGCTTAGCTGAAGATCTGAAGTGGCAAAAGATGTAACATCAGGACTAGCTGCAAATACACACACAAAAAATGTGAATTCTGTCAGTTATATTTCTAGATAGACCTGAAAAATATTAAATAACCTAAATGAAAAATAAAACCATTAAAGAAGAATGCACTTGAAAAATTACAGAAAGTCGGTTGACTTGATCCACATTTAGAAAAATCTGTGGGTGTTCTGCAGCTTGTTCAGAGGTTTGCATGTTGGTTAATTAACACTGTGTGGAGCTGTAGAGCTTGTTCTTCAGGAGATTTAAATTGGCATCAAAATAGCAAAATAAATGGAGAAGTGCTGTATGAACTTCTGCTTTTAGGCTATAGTGCAGTAGTCACCTTTTTTCAGTCACTAGTGCCAACTTTTCCGCAGTTCTTGGCAGAGTTAAATAGACATATTCCTAATTGTAATCAAAGCTCTCATTTCCAGTTAATAAAAAGAGAGGAGCATTTCAGCTTTTGTAGATCATACCCACGAAACTATTCAGTGGGAAGTAAACTGGTTGAAATGCTGGTGGAACAAAATACAGTTTTGTACATCAAAGCTTACTTGTTTTGATAACTGAGTTATTTATCAGTGGATGCTGGTTTTTCAGCTTGGATACTACTTTATGACTTGGCTTATTACTTAGTTGTAGTAAATAAAAAAGGACATGCAGAAAACTCTCCATTACTCATCTCTTTAGGCATCGTATGATGAAACATAGTACCAATTGTTCTTAGGTAATCCTGGGGAACACAGGTCTTGGAGTGACTGGCTTACAGTCTCATTAAGAATATCTACCAGGTTTTACTGAGAGTACTGTACTTCCGTATTAACAGTTATTTTTCAGTTTTACTTATGTAGGTCAATGAAAAATTCAAACCAACCCTGATTATACTGAAATTATCTCTGTGACAGGAAATGCACGTCTTAAAGAAGACAGATGCAGGAAGATGTTTAGTCAGAAGACTGATTTAGCGAGCACGTGCTTTAATTGCCTTGGCAGCTCACATTGGCTTCAGAAGACCATAAATAGATTAAACCCTTTGGCTATACTTTTTTCGTGTGATGTACTATACTGATAAGGAGTTCTTACTCACAAGTTAAAAATTAGTGGCACGTGCTTTTAATGCACTGCTGAACTACAGCTACAGTATCAGCTCTTAAACACTTTGAATCACTGATGTTTTGCCCTAACAAATGCCAACTCAATAATACTTTACTGATAGTAATAGGAACATTATTTTATCAGTAAGTTCAAAGCGGTCTTGTCACTTGAACACAGTTGGCTGTTCTCATCCTTTGATGTCAGCAAGGGCAACAAGAGTGATCAAAGGCCTCAGGACTGCAGGCTGCTGAGTAGGATCTGACCCGGGGTTAAATTCGTTGAAAAGAATGTGAAAAATTATTGTACATACGTGAAAAGGACTGCAAATGTGAATGAGCTTTTGAGGTAAGTTAGTGAGGGCCTGCATATGTGTTGCTGTTGATCAGCCAGAGAGGAGGAACAGGATCAGGCCATCTGTGTGTCCATGCGTATGTGAGTGCAGTTTCTGTTTGCATGGAAGACACAGAAGGAAGAGATGAGGGGGGGAACATTGCAAAATCTCTCAAACTTGATGGTATGATCAAGGACTTGTGTTCCCTGTCCTTTCCAGTATGAGACCTAGAGACTATCCAGTGAAGCTTGGCATTTGGTTAGGTACTAAATAAAACAGAAGGACAAAATCAGTGTGTTCACTTGAGTAGGGTGCTCCAATGCAGGCATGTGTTTTCTCACCATTTGATGATTTTTTCCAAAATCAGTTCATCAGTCACTATGTATCATTACTTGATGAGTCTGAACAAGATTGCATGAAAGTTAAAAATCATAATGCTCAGAATGAAAATCACTGTCATTCCTGTGTTGCCTGCATTTGGAATGCATAATGCATAGTTCACAAGCATTCCCCAGTATTAAATGGGGTAAAACTTTAATCCTTCAATCACAGTATCCAATGATCCTCCTTCAGCTTGTACTCAGGCAACACATTTCAAAATGGCTGTTTTTGTTCTTTGATAGAGCATCCATTTTATCCCAAAACCTTGTACAAATAGAATTCTAATTAATCTCTGTTGACATTTAAAAAAGTAGAACCTCAGAGACACACCAACTACAAATTACTTTTTAATGGATTTGCAAAATTTTGGGTTTTGTTTAATTCCTCTGACAGACATCTGAGAGCTTATGAGAAGGCACAGGCAAAACTGCTCTTGAAACCCTGCTTTATCAGCTGGAATAAATTACCAGCTTGCAAAGCTTGTAAGCAAGCATAGGACCTGCATAACTGACGTCAGTAGAAAAGTTTATAGATCTAGTCCTTGCAACTGTTCCGTTCTGCAGCTGCTGTTGAACATAGATACTTGTGACAGCTCAGCACCCCTCAGGATTTAGGTGTGTGTAAACATGGGAAAATCAGGTATGCCATTGCTCAGCAAAATCTAGAGAAAAGATGTATTTAAAAGAAGTGCTTGTCTTGAGTCATGTGACATTCTTGGATTTGTGAGACTTTTATACAGTCCTTGAAAAACTGAGGTTTCATCCCCCCTTTCTTCTACTCCCACTAAAATGTAGATTCCAAAATAATCTCTTTCTAAGGCAGCAAACTAAAATTCCCATGTTACAGGCAAAGTCTTGTGCTTTGCTGTAAGGGTCTCAAGAGAAATTTCCAAATGTGACACGCAAATCAGAATTGAGGTGCTGAAAACTCAGCTTCTGCCAGTAGAGTAAAAGAGGTGCAGTAATGCAGTATTTTGCACCAAGAACAGGACATTATAATTTCAATATTGACAAACCTGGTGGAAGCACTAGCAATCTGAAGTTTCAACATGGAAATGACAGGTAAAACACAAACCTCGCTCATGTCAGTAGCACTGTTTGGCCTGTTTGACCAGGGCCAGGTGTCGTTAAAAATGCAGGAGCGCCTGACCTAGAATCCAAATTTCTCTTGTTACAAAGTAACTAGTGTGCACGCAGTGCTGCTAGTGCACAAGGAAAGAAGAAAAACACGGCTTTTTTTTTTTTTAAAGAAGAGGAAAGATAACCAGATTTGTCAGTGATATTGTTGTTTTCCCTCAGTGTTTCCTGTGAGAAGCAACTTGATCTTTATTTCTCATGGCATACAGAAACAGCCCTCACATGCCCCCGACATCCCTGGACAGAGCACAGTGCTCGGGCATCAGGCAGGTTGTCTACTTGTATTTATAAAGTCTGACTTGAAATGGCATCTTAGTCAAATAGCATAAAATATTCAGATCTCTGTATTACTAAAATGTAGTCTTTAGAGACTTACTGGCAATAAAGGGATTATTTGAAGTATCAGCCAGACAGTGGCACTCTGACTCGATGTTAGTTATACAGGTAAAAATATTAACAAATGTGTTGTCATTTCTTTTTTTTTTCCTGTGGCTATTGGCACATACTGCTCAAGAGAAATTTGAAATACAAAATATTCGGAGGAGGGCTGCAGGAGAGGGCTGAAAAACTTTAGTGTAGCATACAAAGAAACCTTTACTAATTTACTATCAAATTCCTGATTAAAGACCCCCATTAGAATCCTGTGGCTGTTTGAGACACACGGTATGGCTGCACAGCAGTTAAATTCCTGCATATCAGCACAGTTTGCTTAGCTATTTAACTATTTTCTTTTCACATCCTCAAGGCTGGTTTAGTCAAACTTGTTTCAGATTTTAAGCAGTGTATTTCCCTGCTGGGATGGTGGAGATGATGCAGGAAAGTATAATAGTTATTATCATAATTTTCTCTTTTTTTAATAGTACTTGCTTTGTTCTTGCATTTTGCCTTTTTTTTTCTTTAGATGGTGAGATCTTATTATGAGATATTTTTTATAATTCTCCATTACTCTGCTTGGTAATAGGTCTGTCTCTGGTACCCATGCTGATGATTTATTCAGCTGAAAATCACTTGGCTCCATACTGTGATACCTTGTTTAACACTATCTTTTAATTTAAAGGCTTTGCCTGAGCATGATTATTCAGTAAAGGCAGAACTGCTGCAAGGAAGGTCTCTAGCATTTGCTATTGCCTTATCAGCCCTACCAGTCTTCTGGTCTGCTGACTTGTGAGAAGCAGCAAAATTGCGAAGTCACACTATGTATCTGTCAGAAGCAGATGTTAAATGACATTTCCTTAAATTAACCAAGTTTATTTTGAAAAAGAGAGAATAGGTTGCTAAAGCGTGTAACCAATCCTCCTAACTTGAGGTAAAATCTGTCAGCAGCATTGTGGTCAGCTCAGCAGAACTTATCTATAAGAGAAGCTGGGACAAGTTTCTTTTCTTGGTTAATACTTTCAGAAAAACAAATCCATTTGAGTGGGTATAGGAATCAAGTCAGCTATATTTCTGCTCAGAGTTTTCCAAACCTCTGCTGAGACCTCAGACTGTTCCGAATTTCACAAGGGAAAAAATCGTGCTGCTGTGCAATGAAGAGCAACTGGGAGTTAACTGACTTAATTTTTGTTAACAGACAGTTAGACGTGGGTATGAAAAAATATATTTGAGCATCTATGTTTCTTTATTGCAAAAGAAACTCCAAACACTTTAATATTTAAAACTAGCAGTATTCAGGGCAGTGGTTAAATACTACAGTTAAAGCAGAAGGAACATAATTACTCCAGAAGTGGCTGCTCTAAAAATAGGACTCATAGGAGACATCCTACTCTAGTACGAAGATGATTGCTATTAAAACTAGAAATATTGAACACAGGATGTGTTAGAGAAGGCAATGAACTCGTTGGGTGGCTACCTCTAACAGAGGGCTTTAGCTACCCTGGCCAGCCTCACTGGTGGCCCCAGCAATGCATCCTCTGCCCATGGGCCCAGGAACCCCCCTTTAAATTCACGCTTGGGCACCCAAGCATTGCCTGAGCTGAGCTGTAGGTAGGTCTGTGCCCAGCCTTCTCCCCTGTCATCCTGACTTTCTGCTTTTCCTGACTGGGCCATTGGTGCATGTCGTAGATTGTCCTGTGTCCAGGCCTGGCTGACTGTGCCCAACCAGATCTCCTGGGTGGGTCTTAAACTTGACTTATCACCTTGACTGAGGAGTTGTTTAGGGATGTGTCACCAGCCCTTGTCCTGCTTAACCTTGGTGTTAAGCCCTGCTGGAGGGGAATGTGGTGCTGAGGTTGCCCTCTGTTCCTGGCTCATAGCCCCTTGTGGGACAGCCCTGGTCTTGCTGCTCACTGACAGTTTACCTTGCAAGGATAGTAAAACTAGTTACATGAGGAATGTAGTGAAACTTCAGAGATGTGACTTTTATTCCTTTGATGTCCTTCAGTCTGCTTTTATTAAGCCTTTATACTTGCCTTCCCCATAAGTAAAATATATTTGGAAAACATTTTTAGACTCTCAGATAGAAGATACTGCTTTGATGCTTCACTTAAAAACCACAAAGTCAGCTAATTAAATCCCTTTCTCAGGAAATGATTCCTTCTTGTGAAATAGATCAGATGACAAATAGCAGCATTCAGTACAAAAAAGTAGTCCCTTTCTCAAGTCTTCTTATGAGAAATCACACCCCGGATAGAAAATGGGGCCAAAATAGACCACCTTGTTCCTTCTGAAAGCAGCCATATGAGTTTTCGATGTAGTTACTCTCTTTTTCAGAATCATAGTCAGCTATTTTCCTGCTGCTTTTACCTGCAACTGTTTCTCAATGTTCCGATAAATATAGTACTGTGATGCTGGGATGTATGGCCTGCTCTTTGGGCAGACACTTTATGAAAGCAGGTAAGAACATCCCTGCTTTCAAGTATGTTTGCTGTAGAATAGTCTGCTGTACTTCAGTGTGCTTCTGTAAATATCTCGAAATGCAGCACTGAGATCTACAGCTACCAGGTTTTGGAGGAAAACAAGCACCACCTTGTCATGTTGTCCTAGCTTACCAAAAGCCAGAGGAAGGAGGAAGAACCTCTCCTTTCCTGAAGAAAGTGGATTTTTAGAAGGCGTTGTATCCTATTAAAACACTACTAAAAAGAACAGTTCAACTTAAATCTGATTAAGCAGAAAAATTCTAATAATTACGCTGAAAATACAAGCCAGATTCCCTAACTCATTCACATTTTGGTTCTCTTATCTATCTATGGCTTTTTGGATGCAATTATCAATTAAAAAAAATTTCAGGCGTGTTCATAGCCACTAGGAGGGGTTGAAAACAGGTTGTGTCACTTCTGCTCCTGCAGACTGGCTCACACGATTGGTTTCATCTGCTTTTGTAGCTTGCCTTCACAGAGTGTATCTTAATGGCACAAAGTCCAGTTGTGCAAAAAGCCATGTGCCTGTGAGCAGCATGCACACACACTTCAGCTGGCCAATGCCTGCAGAAGCAGAGCCGTGGGCAGGGCAGTAACTCAGACCTGTACTGTGTACAACAGCTGCCACTGTCAGACAGCAATGAAGTGAAAAGCTGGTATGGAGGAAGCCTGAGCATCTAGCTACATACAGCTACGTGAGGCTGAAGAACAGTTTAACTTAACTTACCTTTATTTCTTAATTTACCTTTTCCTTATTTCTGGTGTGAAGCTTCTGGTTTCTAAACCATCAGTGGACCCCTTTATGAGAACATTTACTTCATGACTGTACAAGTTGAGAACTGTTTTTCATTACAAGTAAGGTTTCCACATATATCAAAACAGTGTTCTTGTTCTTATTCTTCTGGGTAAACCCCAGGTTTGAACAAGTGTCTGGCCAGTCTCTAAGGTCAAAAACTTTTTTATTAAAACAGACCTTTTCTTTGGTTAAAGGCCTAGGCAATAAGAGTTTCTGAGCAGGAGTTTAGTAGTGGCTAACTACAGCTTGTTACTCTTGTTGATTATAGGTGGTTATGAAAGAAAATAATTATAGGCAAGGCTTACTGGTGGGAAACAGTGTCTCAAAAGTTGCAACTCCTGGGAGGCTGATGTCCTCACAAATAGACACCTCAGGTTGTGTTAAAAAGGGTTTCTGTTATCTTTAAAATAGGAGCACAGATTTGAAGAAGGTCTGTTTATTGCCATGTGTGGGACCCCAATTTTGCAAGACTCAGGTCATACAATCCCTTTCATGAACTTACTGAGCTCTAGCTGTAAATGTTTTGCTCTACCGCTTGTGCTGAAAAGCTTCTTCTGATGCTCACTTCTCTAAAACTCTCAAGAAGTCTAATCTCTACAGTGCATTTAGCATACAGCCACTTTTATACCTTTGTCTCCATGCCATTTATTGTCTTCTAAACAATTCCGTTCCATCCTGATGGACTGTTTCTCCAATAACCTATGTGAGATAATTCATTTAACAACAATCCTGTCTTCACTTGCACAGGCAGGCAAAATCCAAGGAGTACTGAAGTACTATAAGAAGGGCAACGACAAAAAGAAAAACTATGCCGGCTTGGAAACAGGAAGTTGAATTACCTGTTACGATTATGCTTTGAAATAACAAATCCAGGAGCAAGTTATAAGTGTAGCCCAGGATTGCAGCTAAGTCATATATGCAGTTGTGCTGCTGTTACTGACAGGATACCTGTCATGGGCAGAATGGAATCTTTGAACAAGGTTCATCAAGAAGACCCTTCCTTTGAGTGCAGAAAGGATACACATGCTTTCTAAACTCCTTCTCAGAGAGGAGTCTTGGTGTGCTGGCTCCAATCCTAGCCCCAGACTTGGTCAGTAGTTTGTTACTTTATATTATACTTATTTCTTTATATTATACTTTATAATTATTCCCATGTAACTAAAGGATTACATAGGTGTACTTGAGCCTTTATATGACTTTGTTCTGAACAATTAAGGATGGCAAACCAAATATATAAATAGATTTTTTCTTTTAATTAATGATGATGATAAGACTAAAAGATCTTAATCAGAATTACTTACTACACAGTACAGGTAGCTGTAAGTACTAGTATAGTGCACTGTTTATTGAGGCAATACTGAATCAGTTGTATTTAAGTTAGCAAAATAATGATTAAGTAGATATTGATGTTCTCCACCTATACCAATGACTGTGGACACATCTCTTGCTTGGCCGTGAGGACTAGCCTTGAGGTCTGTTCCCACTCAAGGGAGGACTCTGCACAGGTACTCTGAGAAGGAATATGTTAGAAGATCCTACCATTACTAAGTAGGACTGGGCTTTTATAGGGTAAAGTGACTATCAGTCAAATGTCTCCAGGCCAGCTGTGTCAGGTCAGCAGCTTTAGATAAGTTACCAGTAATATGACTGATTCCTCTATCAGGAACCTTGTATCACTCTTGCAGTTGCGACGGACACGACACACACAAGCTCTAGCATCGAGTGCAGGCAAAAACTCTTTATTCCAAAAAGCTGGTGTCATATATATACACTTTTGTCTGTTTATCATTCATGTTACTCATCCATTGGTTGCTTAACTACTAAAATAGATTCATTAGCTATTTAAACTGCACCATACTATTATTAGTTATCCGTAACATAGGTATTCCAGGCATCCAAGAAAACACCTGCTGCAGCTGTGTTGCTGTTTTCTCCCTCTATTGTTTTGAATTTCTTGCTTCTCTCAACTAAGTTTCTCACAGGTAGACACAGATTGTGCTGAGATCAATGTCAGACTCAGACTCAGACAGGCTCGCTGACCTGCTGTTAATCTCCACATATCACCATAGCCAGTTTGGCAGGAAACATTGTTTTTCTTCAGAATGTTTTAAATTCAGAACTGATGAGTCAGACTGGTTTCGTCATTCTGCAATACCGAAAGCAGTGTGTGCCCTCTCCTCCATCCATCACTGAGAGCTTTTACAAATAGGGTATTGTTCAAGCTGGCTTACCCCTGCTCTAGGCAGAGCATTCTGCTGCAGGAGCTGAGGCATTTCAATTAACGAATGAAGCTCAAAACATGCAAATCAACAAAAGATACATGACTTATATCGAGACCCAGCACAATGCAGATGCATAGATGATGACCTTTGACTGGAGAAAATCCTTGGTACTGGGATCCTGTCTGTCTAGTTGATTTTAGTAATCACTACCTACCATTCTTCACAGCGTTCTATGTTTGAGTCAAGAAACTTTTAGCTTCTGTCCATGAGCAACTCTCTTGTCAGGCTAAATTCACAACTAAATCTCCATGTTTTTGACGGTAACCAGTCACCTGGAAGCACTGGGAGTGTTACATTATACCGGTGCACAGTTTGGCTTCCAGAAGCAATGTGTCTGCAGTATCAGAGGCTGGATATGTCAGCAGTGACTAATGGAGCAGAGTTGGCTCGTGCCCTGAGCTGGCTTCCACAGTACATCTTGTTCAAGTCTGCCTCGACTGAAGCTAGAAAATGCTTCCCAGCCTTGGACTTTTTCCACCCTTGTCTCTCCAGTCTGGGGTACAAGTGTACAACTCAGCATTGTGGAAATCCTGGGAGTACCCAACCCAAGCAGCTTCCTCCCGGTGGAGATGACAGGGGCTCTAACCTTCTCTTATCTTGCAGCAATTGTCATATTCATTTTTAGTTTTGGAAAACTGAATGACTTCGTAGAAATGAAGTTTCAGACTTTTTATAAAGAACCCAAACAGTCCTTCACACGCTCTAACATAGTGGCAGTTAAAACAACAGAGTGACTAGTCTCTTCTGAAGTTAAACTGTAAAACTTATGTTAAGAACGTATGGGACAGTAGAAATCGTTCTGAGTCACAACAATACTAATCTTCATCTGTCTCTGTGAAATTCCATTTAAATAAGCTTCACAGATGGGATTTCGCCAGATTCTTGATCTCTTAGGTTTGCCGAATCAGATTCTGCACCTGGTTTTGAGCATTTAACTGGTCCAGAAGCAAGCTCTAACCTCTGACATCTTTCCCAGTATCTCAGCAAGGTCTGTCTTCTGTGGCTTGCGTTTTGCTTCACAACTGTTCAGAAGCATGTATGACAAACAGAGAAGATCATAGACTTTGTATGGAGGTCTAAATATGTTGCTTCTGCTCAATAAATTTACAGCTGTCTTGCTGTCTCAGTTTTTTTACCAGTCTGAGGCAGATCTGTGGGCTAGGACTGCAATATTTTGGGGATGTACAGAAACATCACTCAGCAGTTATAGCTTCTTATACAAACTGGGAAGTTCTTTCAGTTCACAGAGCTTCATCTGACTTTATCATTTTCACAAAAATTCTGTGTCCCTCTTGAAAAAAAATTGTTGGCCTTCTCTTGTTCCCTTTTTTCACCAACAGCTTCTCCTTTCTCAAGTTTATACGTCTATTCACTGACACCTAGCCTCTGTTCTGCCAGGTTTGCATAGTTAAGACTGAGAATTATCTATTTTACTTCTGTAAAGAGTATGTTCATCGTGTCATCTGAAAAAAAGTTGATTCCATACACAAATCTGTTGTCCAGTAGCACAGAAATCCCCTTGCTAGCAATGTTGTGATTAGAGCCCCAAATTTCTGACTCGATAGATTCCCCACCTCACCAGAGAAAGCCCCGACTTCACCAGCTGAGACTCAAGTAATCGTCTCACCCTACTGCTTGAAAAACACGTGTGTAAGGAGTGAGCTTAACCCACCCTTCAAATTTCTACTGCGTCATTCCTTATGTAAAGTGGTTTCTAACACAGACTTTGCGTAAGAGGCATTTCACTTCTCACTTGGAAAAGCCCATTAAGGAAAGGTGCTTGTGAGTAAACAAACATTAGCTGCTGAAAAAAGGCAGTGAAAATAAAACCAAAAGTGAACTCAATAGTTCTTTAAAGTTAGCTTTTAACAATGTTTGCACAGTGCACTTACCTGTTTCTGCTGCTTTTTACCATATGGCTACAAATTGAGTTTGAGTAAAATGTTGCCAAGCACTGGCCATAAAAAAGTATTACAGCATATACTTGACATCTAGTGAGGAAAACCAGGATATCTTGTTGAATCGGATGGTGGTCATGGGGGCTATACTTTCAGGCCACGTGTTCATCAGAGTATAAGAAAAGCCAGATAATTACAAAGGGTATGGAAGTTGATTTGAGCAACAAGTTTACAGTCAAAGGTCAATTTGGTTTAGAAGGGACTTCTGAAGTCACTTAGTTGATCCCTCATCCTTACAGAAAAAAAAGACAAGCTTGAAATTAGACTTATTCCTGTAAGCAGTGACTCTGCTGTATGGAGGTGGTTTGTAAAACCATTCTCCGTCACTATTTTCTGAAGTAGGTAGATAATGGTTTTGGTGGCAAGCAGTATGGTTCTGTCAGATGAAAGAAGAAATTCTGTAAGAAAAGATGACTGCAGTATTTCTTAAGAAAGAATAGGAGTTTCTTGACATCCAAAATTCTAAAGGGCATTTCCAATTATTCCCATGGTCAGAATCAGCCGGTTTTCTAATATGCAGACTTAAGTCTTGTAACACACTTCAACTGGATCTTAGAAATACCTCTTCCACTTCAGTCTTTTTCCAGAGATATTAACCTTCTTGGTGTTAGCTGTTGCTTTCAGATATGTCTATGCTAATGGGAATAAAAAAAATGGAATGGGTTTAGGCTGCTGGCTGCTGCCAGTACAAAAGTGGTCTTGGTATAAACAGCTAATCTTATTCTGCTCTATGCTCTTAATCACCGACAAAGCTGCAACTCACAGCTACTGAAAATGTTGCAGTTGTAGAAAAGCTGAAATAAACCTACTGTGAGCCCTTAAAATCTCTGGTAGATAGCAGAAGTGAGGAATGAGCAGGAAGATTAATCAGCCAATTTGCCAGTTGCTCCTGTGCTGAAATCGCAAGTATCTCACTCATACATAGTAAAGCAGGTCGGTGAATTGGAAAAGGTGGTTTTCCTTAGCCATACCGGACAAATTAAATACTTAAAACAAACTGTTTCTCTGTTTGCTTGTGAACAATAGTCATCATCAAAGTTCAGTGAACTAAGGTTCAGATGACTATAAATCACTGAGGAGATTCTTTGCATGTGTTTTCACACAAACATTCCACCAACTTCAGCTGAATCCATACTTTTTTCTGGTACACTAGCATGCTATTGCTTCTGACATGCACTTAGTTGAGATGAATCTATGGGGATTAATAGAGGCGATACATGTCAGAAAGGGTGACAGAATTTTATTATGAAAGGTATCCCCTCTGCCACTGCCAGGTGACAGTAAAAGTAAGTTTTAAAGTCAAATTCTAAAAACACCTAGTAGTTTTATGGTCTAACAACATCAGCTTTTGACTCACTGTGAAGTTCAAAACTATTAAAAAATCAAACAAAAAGACAACAACAACAACAACACCAAACAAACAGAAATCCCCAACAACCCAAATATAAAAAAACCCAAACAAACAAACAAAACTGCAAAAAAACCCCATGAAGAGAACACCCCAAACAAACAGAGCACAAACCCTTCAAACATTTTGCAGGCAGTTTATCTGTATCTGAAAACTTGCTTCAGCTGTTTGGAGATAACAGCATGTAAAACGGTAAGTGAAGCAGAAAGAGCAGAGACTCATCATATCACACATATATCATATGCTCAATGGCTTACAGTAAAAAACAAGTCATGCATGAGTTCATAGACATATATAGACTAGCCAAGCTGCTGACAAGCTAACTTTCACATACTCAGATGTGAGAGTTAGCTTCATAAGCATCCAGCGAGAGCTGGTGAAAACAAACTCGTGATCCAAAGTACATTTCTAGGTATTCTTATAGTTATTGAAGTAAACACTGCTATTGTTACATTCATAATAACATGGAGTGGATAGGGCATAGGAGTGTTTTGGAAAACTGAGCTGCCTCTGCCTAGGGATGCCAGGTGAAACCTTTCAGTGTACAATCCAGTAAGAGGGAAAGCAGGGTAGTGTTTGCCATGCTTGTAAAATGGGCAGGAAATGCTACCCACACTTGTTCTTTACTGCCCACACCAAGGCAGCATTTGCTCAGCCGTATAAGATAATGACAGGATAACTTCCATTTCAGTAAGGAACAATGATAATCACCATAATCTAGTTGCAAAGACTGCAATGCGTTATTTATGTTCATTCATGTGAATTCAGATTTAATTATTTCCATTTCATTATAATGAGTAAAAAAGAAATAGAAAAAGGCAAAGTTAACTCTTTCCAGGAACACAGTGGGTTTGATTTTCATGATGGCTGACAGAGGGGCCCATAGTTCTCAGCAGAGTACAAATCTGGAACAAAGAGAAATTGCTTGACTTTATGCACTGACCCTTAAATATCGCTAAATGGTGCAAACCAGGGCAGCTCCCAAGCTGCTATTCCATATTAAGGTAAGCAATGCTTCAAGAAGATGCCTTTTATTCTCTGATATCTGCCTGATTTGCCATGTCAGCAAGGACATAGGACATAGCAAATCTAGTGTGGATTTATGTCAGCTGAACCCCATGGCTAAAAATGGGTAATTAAAGGTGCAATGCATAGATACTAAATTATAGGTGATGTCAGGGAGAGATTATTTTTTCTCTTCCACAAGTAAAATCAATGGCAGTCCTGTTTTTTAAATCACCTGTCCTGGTGAAACAAGAGGAGGTGAATGCTAATTTTCTGTCTCATAACAGCACTCCAGGTCAACTTTTTGCTGGAATAAATAGCTGCAAAATTCCGAGCAAGTGCTATGAAAACACCTCAACTAATGTCACTCTTCTAAGAGCAAGATCATGACAGAAGTAGCTTCCATGTGAACACTTTTCTTCAATCTTGTTACATCTGTCTTAGTAGAAAACACTGCTTATCAAGGCCACTGGTCTTTCAAAATAATGTGACAGATCTTACCCAGTGCCCTTGCTTCACTATCTGATGACTACCTAAGAGGGAAATTTATTTTATTTTGGATGTTTTTCCAAATGACATTCCAGTATTAGCAAGTAAAGCAGCCTGACATGGGAAAGACTTGCCTCTTCCTCTGAACAGAGGCAAAATTACTGTTTAAAATTAACCAGTGCAGAAATCTGTCTGAGCTTCATTGTCACTTTTGCTTCCAAATTCCTCCTAAAGAAAGTTCTGTTGAATAATCAGTTCAAATTTGAAACTTCTCACTGTCATGTAGCATAACATCACAGTTCACGTTTTTTTATGCGACTTACTGTGGGGTTTTATATAGATACAAAAATTCTCTTACGTAGCATAATGTTGATTTACTGGTGGCATTGGGATTTTTTTTTTTTTTGTCTGTCCTTTGATTTAATTCCAACCTCTTATTGCTTTTGTGATATGAAATATCTTCTAGATGTTGCCATGATAGTGAGTACTTGGGGTAATTTCCAGTTTTAATTTAGAAAATTTGGAAATGGGATACAGGCATGTAATGATGTTTCCACCTGAAAGATGATTGACGTAAGATAGCATTTACAGCTTTTATTCGAATTCCACAAGAATCCAAGCACCATTTCTGAGGCTGGAACAGTTAATAAAGGCATTCTTAAACAAAAATCCCTTGAGCAACAGGAAGTCCCAAAGTGAAGTGTATCGAAGGCACTCAGATGACCTCTTCACAGTGGTAAACCACGTTTCATGACAGCATAGTTCTCAGTAACTTTGAGATACAGTATCTGAGGAGGCATAACTTTCCATCGCTGCAGAGCAAATACATCCCCACAAGTTCACTGTTTCACCAAGGCTAAAGTGCTGTAATTTTCTTTTGAATTCCCCAAAAACAGGTAGAAGAAGTGCAAGTTATGGCATGTAGGTTGAAGAATTTTCACAGACCCTCAATCACACTGTCTCTTGAAGCTGTGACAGTTGACAAGTATAAAGCCTCAGTTTGAGAGTTAAGATCATCTCCTTAAAGAAAGAAAGTGCCATACTATTAGTTTTAAAATCTGCAGTGATTTAAGAAAATAAAAAGCCTGATTTTAACAACTGAGTGGTAAAGAGTGAAAGCTCTGTCTTCATTGTATGCAAGTCTTTGGGGTCATGCTGAAGTTACAGTAGCTCCTTAAAGCTGTTATGATTTACAAGAAAATCCTATTGCAGTATTTTCAGAGGAAAAAATTATCTCTTTTATCTGTAATCCAGATTCTGAATTTTCTGTTACAACAAAGCTATCACTCACTTTCAGCCATATCCATGAAATAACGAAACTGAAATCTGTTTTGATTTCAGAGAGCATCCATAAGAATGATTGTCAGTAAATCTGTGCATGTGATTAAAAGTGTGCAGAACTGGGACTTCCGTAATGAGTTCATATGTCCTGCATATTCAGTTCTGATACAGCTTGAGCTGTAAGTTAAAACTGGTAACATTAACAATCCTTGTTCCTGTAACCAGGACCATGTGGGTCATTTCCAAGGCACTGTGGTAAAGTATCTGTGGCTTTTATGCTTCAACTACCTACTCATCATGGAAAAAAGGTTCTTTCCAGTGTTTCTTAAAAATATACGATGCTGAGAAGTATAAATGTTTGTCATCTGACTTACTGCATGTTGCACAAAGTTTTTTTGTCATTAAAATGAAGAAGTAAAACCGCACAGAGCAGCCTTGTCTCCTTTAATTTCTTCATTTCACTAAGGGCACAGAGGAGGCTATTGCTTATAAAGTGAAAAAATTCTGCAAAATAGTAGAAAAAGCCAAGGCAAGCCAAGCTATGCTCAGACAATATGCTCTGGAATTATGTCCAGACACGCACCAACGCTGTCCTCCAGAACGCTGCTTGCCTTGAGCTTGTGTTCATTAGTGCATGGCATGATGCCACTAAAGTTTCACACTGTCACATGAAAAATAAGAATGAGACTTTGACTACAGCAAGATTTCTGGAAGGTGAAAGTGTATTTCTGAAAGTGTTATTTTAACTGTAATATCTACTGATGGCAGTGGATCGAACAGTTACAGTTAAGATACAAACATGACAATCTGAAGTGATTTGGAAATCAATGAATTCATGCCCTCTTCATCCAGTGTCTACATTTTCACCTACAAAATTTATTTTTTAAGCTGGTGACTTCTTCATGTATTTTTTAGCAGTGAGAAACATGGATGGATTCTCAAATAAATCCTGTCCTTGGAAAAGCCCTGAGTTGTCTCTGTGTTCAAAAATTGTTATATATTGTTTTTTCAGGCCACTTGGTCAGCTGCATCACACTTTTACTCCATTTGTGCTCCTTGGCAGCCTCAGGGCTGACCTCAGTATGATGTGTGAGGGTCTGCTTGGACACCAAGGAATTATGGCTAAACCAAATACCTCTGTACCTAACACTGGCCAGAGCCTCTCTCCTTGCAGTGCATCAACTTGTCCAACTTACATCGATAGGTAACAAAACCGATTTATATAAGTAGGTGTATTAAGATGTTTTTTGTCGTATTGATTTATAGTTTTCTATGGTGGTATCTTTTTTTTTTTCAGTTTAATTTTAGTACAGAACAGTTAGATGCATCCTGACAGTTTTTTGGGTATTCCCTCTGAAATGTAAAAATTCCTGGATGTCTAGGCAAGTCAGATGCTTATAAGATGAGAAGTAGCCCAGGTGATTATATAATATTCCAGATAAATGAGGTATTATTTTATTTGTTGTTAAAACCTGTAGCCTGATCCAAAATTATAACAGACTATTGCCACAAAAATCTTGATGCTTTCCAAAACAACCAGCTTTCTGTGAGTATCCTTCTCAGACAAGACTGTTAGAACTCCTGTTAGTATAAGAGGTGTGTGTTGAGCTATGTATGCAAGCTATTGGTACCTCTGTGAAAGGGAACTAGTATTTATAAATTTTTACATCGCTCGAGAAAAGTCAAAACTTTAGAAATTGCGTTTTAAAAAAACTCATGAAAAAGTGAATTTAAACTCAAAACTACCCTTTATTTTTATGTAACATTATTTAGATTGCAATCTACATATTTTTTAAGATTTTAGATGTAAGAAAAATCTGTAAATGTAAATTTTAAAAATTGCCTATGACTTACTGTTCTCATCTTTCACGTTAGGGTTCCATTTTCTTTTCCTGTCTGTTAAAGTAAAAATACACAAATTTAGCTTAAACATTTCTAGATTTGAAAGAAACAATACAATTCAACAAACCTGTAGATTAAACTGAGCTGTAAGCATTATTAAGTTTATTCTTAAACCATACCAAATAATAAACTTCTCTATGTTTCTTTTCTTTTACAAAATTTTAATCAAATTCTGAAGTCATAATGTTAAGACTTTCCTTTCATGACTATAAATACATTTGTCTGGTTTACTGGAGTCTGTTCATGTGCACGGAAATACTAGAATAGTAGTCCGTTTGCTTTATGACTTTTGCACTACTGCACATGCAAAGAAGGAAAGAAGCACTGTGATAGTCCTGTATTGCACACCATTTTAGTTATAGACCCCTAATGGAGTTGAAAAATAAAAATTCTGTGTAATATGCTGTAGCTACAATGTCTTTGTAGCTATGAAAAAACCACCATTCAAACTATGCTTTTACAATTATTCTTACCCGAGGCAAAGTTTGTGCTCTATACAGAATACTAACTAGGCAGTTTTAAAAATGTGTCTTTCCATACACGTTGTCTCACATAAGTAAGACAGTGAGGAAAATAAAACCCAGCTCAAGTGATGCCACATCTCATTTTCTACCATCTTGTCATCTAAGATGGTAGAAAATGACCAAAGTCACAAGTGTGCCTGGAGTAACTAAAATTTCCTAAAGGTTGTTCACAGGAAAAAAAGAAAGAAATAGTGAAAAGTTTCACTATCTGAAGTAAAATGTACCTTTTTTGGGTTGCTCATTCTTGAATGTTTTTCTCTTCTGAAATATTATTATTGCAGAGAGAAGAACAGCTACAGTCACACATGTGGGGATGATAAATGAGATCAGGAATTTTTGTCTGCTATACTGTGTACTCATTAAAGCTGTCAAAAAACATGAAAGGAAAGCAAATTTGTAACTTACAAAACAGGCATTTTTAATTAAGTTATTGGTTCTGTTTCTCCATAGTCTTGCTCTGACTGAACAAAGGACTTTTAAAATTTATCAACGTAAGTATTTTACACTCATTTTTTTAATATCTTGTTCTGAAATATTACTGTAAAAAGCCTTAAAAAAAACCAGTCAGATTTCTCATTTGTATGACATTTGAGTCTGGCACCATCCTCTTGGCGTCTGCCTTTGAAATATTTATATATATTGATGAGACCCCCTCTCAGTCTTCTCTTCTCCAGACTAAATAGGCCCAGCTCCCAGTGTCTCTTCATAAGAGAGGTGCTCCAGACCCCTCATCATCCTCATGGCCTCTGCTGAACCCTCTCCAGTACCTCCTTCTCTCTTGTGTCCTGACAAGCCCAGAACTGGGCACGGCACTCCAGATGTGGCCTCACTACAGCTGAGTAGAGGGACAAGATCACCTCTCTCAACTTGCTGGCAATGCTCTTCCTAATGCACCCCAGGATACCAGTGGCTTTCTTAGCTGGAAAGCTTTTTGTTCACCAGGACTCCCAGGTCCTTCTCTGCAGAACCTCACTTCACAGTAGATCAGCCCCCAGCCTGTGCTGGCACTTGATGTAATGCTGGCACTGAGGCAATGCCTCCCCAGGTGCAGGACCTCACACCCCGTTGAACCTCATGAGGTTTCTCTCTGTCCAACCCTCTAGCCAATCAAGGTCCCATGGAATGGCAGCACAGCCTTCAGGTGGATCAGCCACTCACCCCAGTTTAGTGTCACCAGCAACCCTGTGGAGGGTGCATTTTATTCCTTTGTCCAGGTTGTTGATAAACAAATTGAATAGGCCTGGACCCAGTATTGATCCTTTGGGAATGCCAGTGACATCAGGCCTCCAACTGGATTCTAATCCTCTTATCACAACCCTCTGGGATCTGTCATTCAACCAGTTCTTGATCTTGTTCGTCTAACCCACATTTCCTGAGCTTACCAATGGAGATGTTATGGGCAACAGTGTCAAAAGCCTTGCTGAAGTCAAGTAGACAACTAGGTAGAACAATTAATTAGGAGTCTATTTAGGGAAGACTCCCATGCAGGTGAAAAAATTCCCTCTGTACTGGCAGGAAAATAATGAAAGCTACCCTAAAATTAAAATATATAGAAAAATACAGACTGGCTTGTTGGAGTGGAAGCTAGCTGTGACTTCAAAGACGTAAATAGTACTGCCTTGTTTATTTCCCAAGAATCAATACTACACCGATTTCTAGAACTGAACTCCAGTGATGGACCATAGCACATGATGTATGTGTGAACACTCTCTGTCATGTACAAGTTCAAGGTCATACGAACCTGAAGTGGAAATACGAGCTGAAGTTTCTCTGTTCAGTTCTTTATTCCAGAAGACACAGGTGTAATTCTCATTTGTATTTGGTTTGAATGTCAGGATGCTGGTGACATTGTAGAGGCCCTCTGCAGTCAGTGTATAGGTGGTATTGGCAGGTCCACTGAGATTGAAATTCTCATTTTGCCAGGAAACCTCTGCCAGAGGAAAGCCTTCTGACTGGCACATAAAAACAAACTTGTCTTCACCTGGTATTCTCATTACTTGAGTGTTTATTCTCTTGTAAGGTGCTGCATAAGAAGTTGTTGAGTGAAATTGTTGTATGTAACAATAGTCATTTTCCCACTTCACTTTACCTGCTTCCCTTTAATGCCATGTATTGTCTCTGGCTAAATCTGTGGGACACTTATTTAAAATTATGAAGGATGTTTTGTAGAACAACGCAAAATTCATTATTCAATCCTTATCATGCCTACAACAACAGAACACACTCCAGTACTTTATACAGGGCAGAAGCTGACACTAAATTTATAATTTATCATGACGGAGGAGAGAAGTGGAGTCTTATGGGACTCTTATTTTCGCTTTTTGAATATGCCACTTCAAGAAAGGCTAATTATCACATTTGTCTTTCCATAGCTTATAAACAGTGTAATATTTTTATCAGAGTGGAGCAAAATCGACTTTTCAGTCAGAACTAGTGTAGGTCTTAAGAATGTCTGTGTCCATTTTTGCATTTTATAAAGGTTGTTATTAAACAACCTTTTAAATAAATAAATGTCTGTGTGGAAAATGAATGCTGCCTTATATCACACAGACTTGCAATTAGTGGGAAACACCAGAAATCTTCCAAAGGTCAGGTCTGTTGTGCTGTCCAGTAACATATACCATTATTGCTAATGTCCATTTGGCTTCAATGAACACAGAAAATCGCATGTCCTTGCTCTGGGAGCTGCAGTCACTTGAGGAATTCCCAGCCACTTCGGTAGTTGCAGCAGGGTTCATAAGTATGTCAAAGCATCTCTGAGAAACTTTTGGGAATGACCAGAGGTGGCCCAACAAGGCAGGGGATCAAATGAGAGGAGGCAGGTGGTGGCACTGAAGAAGAGGTTGTGGAAAGAAAGAGAAAGGAAGAAGGATGGAAGGAGAACAGATGCTGTCCCTCTCTGGCACTGGGTGCTTTTGGTGGACCTCAGCTGTTGAACCAAAGGCTAGCCAGCACTAAGACAACAGCTGTGGTTCAGCTGGGGGCTGAGCACAAGGTCTTGGTGAGAGAACTACCAGCAAATTCCTTCAGATTAATCAATTTCTACAAGATTGTAGGAATTTAGTAGAGGCTTACACTTATATTTAATTTAACCACTCACCTTTGACTTCCAAAGCAATGTACTTGTAGTCCACACCCTGGTAGTTAATGAGACAAAGGTATGATCCTGCGTCTGTGATCTTCACATTTGTGATCTGAAGGATGGCTCGTCCCAGCTTCAGTTCACTGTGCAGCAGTGATGCTCTTCCTATGTAATCAGGATGTTGAGATGGAGGGAATGCCTTCCCATTGCGGAATGTGTACACCTCTTTTGATTTTGACCGATCCTGCCTTTTCTGCTCCCAAACAACAGTGAGGAGTCCTAGATCTATGGAGCCATTCACAGGGAATCTGCATTCCATGGTCACGTTGCTCCCATACTCTGCAGTGTAGAGCTGTTGAGGAACTTCAACTGTAAATAAAGCTTCATGAGGAAAAGAGAACAGTTTTGTTTGTTTCATTAAAATATGTTCTGGTTTTCTTTAAATTTGGGCAAAACTGTGTCAGATAGTATACAGACAGTGTACTATATACAGGTAGTCAGGTGTTTGACTAAACATTTTAAGCATTTTTTGTTCATATTCATGCTAGTATTTTTACCATATAGTAATTATAGCAAATTATCTATATTCTGTATCGATTACAGAATCTGAAAGATGAGGGCAAAATGAGCAAGCCTTTTTTTTCCCACATTTTGTGAATAAGTTCAGGCTAGGCCAGTGGTTACACAGGGATCATTTTTATGAAACTATGATATGGTCTCTTATGTCCTAAGGTTGTAGTAAAAGCAACAACTAATTGTGAAAATTGTAAATCTAATTTAATTATCCTTTACAAAAAGAAATACCAGTGTAGTTCCTGTGAAACAGAGTTGCACTGGATAAACATGTATAGTTCAGAATTGCTATGTAGCAATTACAGTGTCCACAAACCTAGAACCACTTGAGTATCTTTTGATCCCATGCATTTTCTCAGATACATGCAACAGTATTACAGAAAATACATCAAAATAATCTTAGCCATTCATCCAATCTGAAATTAATGTTGTTATGAATAGTTTGCCATTTTAAAGTGTACTTGATATGGCAGAGTTAATTATAATACATCATTCAATAGACCTTGTTACTACTTTCCATATTGGATGTACCATTTATTGGTAGACTTAATTCAGGAGCACTTGGAAGTGTTGGTAGTGACATTCCGAAGAGAAGTCCATTGAACAGTTCATGCATTCCTTTTATTATATGTGTCTCTGAAATACTTAAAAGGAAACCTTAGCATTGCTAGATTCCCTTTAGTAATGTTTGTTTATTCACTCTAATACAATTGTAACAAGGGAAAAAATGATGTGAGAATGTGCCAAGCTCCTTCTGAGTTTTAGCCAAGCTGCTTCTTCTACAGGCATGGACTGGGGAACACAAGAGGTTTTGTTTCTTCCCATCTCACACTGAGGTTGCTCTGCTTCTCCGTGGGTGTGGGTTGCTTTGGTCATCCTCATTCTCACAGCCATGCCTGCTGATGCTGGACACCTCAGGTGCCAGTACACAATATGTTAAAGAAGCCTGACTGTGGAGAGTGACGGACACCTATCCTGTGCTCAGTCAGTGCCAGTGCCTTCTGTAAGATGGAGAGCAGAGGCTCCAGGCATTAATGACCATTCATGCAAGTATTGCTGGAGGTGCTGAAGCCCACGTACTAAGGGCTGCATTGGTTCTGCTGGTGGAACTGAAAGTCCTAGTTTCTTTCTTACCTGAAACCATGGAGAGCTGTGTTTCCAGCAACAGCATTGTAAGGATCTGGAACATTTTCTCAGGGAGATCTGAAATGAAAGTAGGATTGCATTAGAACTTGCAACAGCTACCTTCTGCTGAGGCAGATCAGAGCCATGCTAGCCTTTAAAATACATCACAGCTCATAAACAGCAAAAATAGAAACAAACACTAGGCTACCAGCAGAAACAAGGAAAACCCATATTACAACAACCCATGCACACACAGGTAATATGAACTAGTGGCAAGAAAACAGTGGCAATAAAGGGAAATAAAATGTTTCCACAACTTCACTCATGATATGTTCAGGATCTGTAGCTTGCAGGCAGTTTTAAGCAGTCTGACAGGGAAATGCTTTTACATTTTTTACTACCCACAAATAATCAATTGCAATTGACTTCTCCCATGCAGGAAAGATTCATAAACAAACACAAGCAGGTTTTTTAACTGTCTGCATTAACACCTGATCTAGTTTACTAGATTTTTAACCCTGCTTTTGTTTCAACTCTGTTTTGCATGGGGTTTTTGGCAGGTTCTTACTGCCTTAAACCTAAAGACCAAGAAATAGCTGGAACACATTGTGGGGCAGTGGAAATCTCAGGATGGGTAAATTAAAGTTTGCTTCAGAAAGGATTAGAATGAAGACTTATTGCTGCTAATTCTTTCGCTTTGCAGTGTATGACAGTGTCTGACATGTACAAATTGCCTTGTATTACTAATTGCAAACCGACAGCCCTGGAATAATGCAAAAGGAGAAAGTACAGTTCTAGAGTGATTGTATTTGTTTTCCAGTAGCAAGTAAACTATCTAATGTTTTTCATACTATTGTATACAGATCAACATAACTAAAAAGAGAAAAAACCCCAAACAAACAACAAATACCAGGGGCAAAATTTAAAACAAAACTAATGAGATAATAGAAAAAAGAAAGAAAATAATTATTTTGAATAAAACTTGCTGACATGCAGTCTAATCTGAAAAAAATAGTGAATAAGATCCAGAAATAAGCTACAAGGAACTAAAGAAGAGAAGGAGCAATTTTAGACTTCCCCAGAGCTGGGGAAGAGGAGGAGGGGTTTAATTTTACTTCCCTGTTCTTTTGTGGGCTCAGCTGGAAACATTCTGGTTCCAATTTTCTCAGGTGCTGAGTTCTTTCGTTGTTTCTACCCTTGAGCTTTCAGTATCTTGGAAAGTGAGGCTCAAACTTTAGCAAGTTAGCAGCCAAAATATGAGACTTTTTCTGGAAATTTAGACTTTAATCATATGATGTCACAAATAAAAGTTTATATGCAAACGACTTTAAGCAGACTTACTACATTTAAATGAAAGCTAGTTACCTTTATCAGAGGACTGACTGAGTCTGTCACTATTTGATATGTGATGAATCATAATTACTTTGGCTGTGGGAGAAAGGAGCTAATAAATATTATTAGTACCTCTATTTTTCAGATGCAGAAGTAAAGGCTGCTACTATATTTACCATCCTCAATCTCCTTCTATGCTCACTTCTCCACATAGCTTACCTAGAAGCAGGTGGACATAAGGGGAAGAACTGAATAAAAAATGGAACGATATTTCACATCAAGATTTAGGTCCCTGGATTAACTTTATGTGAGCCATTTTAGGGATTCTGTTCTCTTTTTGTAGTTCAGAGTACATTGAGAATGCAGAGCATATTTATTTTATAATGTAGAGGATAGGATTTTTAAAAATATAAATATTACTTAGAGTAAGAATAAAAAGATGCACAATCAAAGCCCCAGCTGAGAGAAATCATAATTATCAAATATCAAGTAAGAGTAAATCTTGCCTGACTGGAGGGATTAGTATTTGAAAAGCATTACATGTAATATAAATGCGCAGAAGAACCCAATTATGAGAACATCTTCACTTGTGATACTGACAGCAATCATGGAATGCTTGTGGGAATCAGGAAGGATCTGTATGAGAAAGATCAAAGATCTATTAGCATAGATGTGTATTAGAAGGATCAAGGATCTGTCAGCAAGCATTTGTGTTAGAAGGCATCCTTCTTTATTTCCATGATGTCACTAGTAGACATCAAGTTGTTGTGCAATCTCAGTGCAATCTACCCATGCAGCTTCATCCTGTGGCCCTGACACACTTCCATAGAGAAACACCAGCATCTGGAAGGTAATGTCTTCTGAGCTTGCACTACTAACCACTCATGATGTTACAGAATAGTCCTCATGTTCTCCCTGCTTTTTGTCAAACATATGTCATGCCCTGCTCTGCAGTAGTCCTTTTACACAACTATCCCAGCTTCTCCTAAGCTTATGCACAGCACTGTCTTTTTTTCTTTTCCTTTAGGCGAAAGGCCATTTCTAAAATGTATTAATCATATATCTGCTACAAATTCATAGGGATTAAACAAGGAATGCTGTGCCATAAAAATTAGCTCTTAACGATTCTTGCAGCAAAGTGAGGAATTGAAAATACACGTCTAAGAACAGTAAGAAGTAGCATGACATTTCAACAACAATTCAGATTCAGTCAGGAAATTCATTTCCCAGACCAACCTGCAGGAGAAAAAGCGAGTCATCACGCAGTGCTGTGTGATTATGAGAGTTAAGCTGAAAAAACCTTGGAGAATTGAGGTGGTGAAAAGTATCACATCAAACATCTAAGATCATCATGGCTTTTTATGAGTTGTAATAGTTTCAGTGAAGATGTAGGACCCAAGACTAAAAATTTGAATGGTAACAATGAAAACAAAAGTATGCCTATGAACAGGGAAAAGGAGGAATATGATCTTGTCTTTTTGTACTGCTGTTTTTCTTTACTTCAAGTACAAAGTTGAAACCCATACTTGACTTCATTGGCCCACAAGTAACATATTCTGGTAAGTTTTCTTAGTGAATGCTGAGTGAAATCCAGATAGCAATGATAATAAATTGCTGAAGTTCCACCGAGGATCAGAATTGTTTTTCTCCTCTTGATTCATTCAGTTGATCATGCCTGTGACTTTAGTCCTGGCCCCATCTCGCATATCCAGAGGGATTATAACACTTGTCTCAAGAAAGGGGTAATTTTTGACCAATGAAATTCCTTACTTCACATAAAATTTTAAGTGATTGTCCAAAATCCTTGTTGTAAGGAGTGAGAAGGATATTTCTTGTTCCCTCTGAAAATTTAGACTCAGTGTTCCCATTTCAAACTGTACAAGCTGTATGCTCTATGTAACAATATTATTCCATTTTTAACTTAATGTATAGGTTTTATTCAATTCTACAGGCAGAAGTAAAAAGGCGATTGTCTTGACAAAGCTGGATGTTATAAGGATGCTCTCAGGAGCTGAAAACAGTGGCAAAATATGAACATCAAACTGCTACATGCTTAAACCATGGAGCTCTTGAGCAAAAGCTGGGATAGTTCATATAAGTAGCTGTGCTTTGTACAGACCTCTTTGGTACTTATTTATTGTTATGGCTACTGGATCTTATTTTCAGAAAAAACTCATGTGAACCACAGTGAGTTGGCAACTGAGGCTGGCATCAATCTGGTCATAAGAGATAGGATTCATAATGTTAAGTTTACAAGAAGTTTTTTTAAGCAAAAGAACATGAAGATCACAGAATACTTTGCAATCTACTCCTTTCTAACAAAGATTGAAACTCACATATGAATAATGTAAATTAAATCTTATTCCTTTTATCCATGAAAGATCATAATGCTTTTCTTCAGTAAAAGAATCATCTTAGTATAAGATTCTCTGGAACTACCTTTGGTTAGTGCACTTGCTGTAACTGCTCCTGCACATGGCAGGGGGTTGGAGTAGATCGCCTTTAAAAGTTCCTTTCGACTCAAGTAATTCTATGGTTTCATAAGTTTAACAAAGGATCCTGAACAAAATCCTTGTGCTGTCCTCTAAACAAAATAACCAGAGGCACAGTCACTGATTCAGGGACCTTCTAGTCTAATAAACCATGGAAAGCCCTTTCCTGGAAACATGTTTCAGCTATTAAAATATTTGTATTCCAGCAAGTGGATGGTTTAGAACAGTAAACACATTTAGTGTCTACATAATGATAGTTAGCAGCATTAAGCAAGGAGAGTTTTGTAGACCGATAACTTCCACTAGAATAATCAGAACAGCTGGAAAAGGTGAACAAGCTTTCAAGCACGCTGGCTTTCCTCCAGGCTTAAAGCAGAAGTCAAACCAACACAGAAGTTCACAATAATCACTCAGATTTCGTTCTCAAATATCAAAGGATTAAAGGACTGAGGAAAGGGTATTTGGTCCTTTTAAAGTGTAATGGCTATTTAGTATTGTATTTCCCTGTGGACCAAGGTATCCCATTGACAGCACTTATGATACCATCATGCTCAGTTTTAGCATGTATAACACAGGTGTTCTTGCAATGTAGAAAGAAGTGGGGGCATTGAACTCCACGGCTGGGAGCTGGGAGGATGAAAATGTCGCCAGACTGGCCAGTTGGCATGTGTCCACCTCCACATGAACTGTCACGTACACTTTCGCAAACAAGGTCTTGCAAGTGGTCTTGTATCCTGAGACATCCTGAGCTGGTAGACTTTGTTATGGATTTGAAACACCAATATTGCGATTGATCTGTTCACTCCTACGTTCAAAGTTTTTGCTCCGCTGCTGACAAACTCTGCAACATTGCTGACCTGAGATCAGCTCAGACCATGCTTTTCCTAATCCCTCTCCTTCTACACTCTCTGTCTTACTGTATTGCAAAGCTAGAACCTGTACTAAGCACAGCATGCTGCGTTCGGGAAGTAATCCAAAATGACAAACTCATATTTAGCATAAGCAGTCAAGCTTTGTTAACGTGGCATCTGACTTGGCTCCATTTGACTCTTCCTGCATGAAATGGAGTTTTATGCTCACTTAGTTAGAAAAGGGCCTATCTTCTCATGCACCTATGTACATAGCAAAAGACTGTATGGTCCCAGTCACTGTTTGTTTTGTCTTTTGCTGTTACTGAAACTCCCTTGCCTTCTGTGCATTTTGCAATGGAAGCAAGCTTTTTTCAAAAGCTTCCTTCTAAGACTCTCAAGTGTGCAGAAAGGCACAACTTTTTGACATCTTTGTGAAATGGCTGAACTGATTTTACTTTCAGTGTAGGATCCAGTTTAAAAAAAAAGAAACAAAACAAAAAATTAAAGAAGTTTTTTTGAAATCCTAGGTCAGAAAATAAATGACAGAATTTTTAAAAAGACAGCATTAGATCCTCATACAAACTACATCTGGTTTATATCTTTTAATATCAGAAAAAAGGTACTTTCTTTCCATTTCAGGAATTTCATTAAAAAACCTAACCGTGCATGTTAAAATTTGTTCCAAGTCCATTTCTCCAGCCTGTCTCAGTATATTCTGTGGACATAATCTCTTGCTCTCATTCTCTCAAACCCGCCTTATCCACATACCATCTCATCTGCTGTTCTTCCTCTGTCTTTTGCACACTTATTGCAGTCCCTTGTTGCTCACCTTACCACACAGGCAATTTATTGTTGGGACCGTTGTTTTGTTCCTGATGTTTGCCTGTGACAGCCTATTTGCATCATTTCAGTCTGCTCTCCATCTCACTTCAGCTTTCAAGTGAAGAGATATAATTTCTCACTTCCTCCTTTGCTCACGCTATCTGTGAATTCTCATTTTCTTTGCACTGTTTAACTGTCACCTGTTGTATATTTTCCACTGTCAGTTTTTTTGTTCCGTGACAAATACAATCATTCTGATACGGCCACTTTTTTTTTCTTTTTCTCTTTTTTCTTTTCTTTTTTTTTTTTTTAATGGATACTAGGACAGAGTTGGGATGAAATTCTGTTACATTTAAAAGGCAATTGTGTATTCCATAGGAGTTTTCAGAGCCTTTTAGCTCTTAGCAGCATTGCTGAATACAGCCTAACTCTCTGGCATGATACACTGCAAATTTTCTTTCGTATCTCCAGCTTCTACAGAAAGCAAGACTTTTCAGAGAGGCACAAGAACTTCTCCTCTTCATAGCCTGTGCTCTTTCTAGGATGCAGAAGGCGAAAGTCTCCAGACTTGCTGTGCAATCAAAACAACCCATTGTCTGCAAGTACTGGGTTAATAACAACTAAAAGAAAGTAAACAGGAATAGATAGATACAAGTATATACAGAGGGTTTTTTCTCCATTTAAATCCTCCCTGAAATTCAGGATGAAATATTTACTAACAGCTACATCCTCATGCATAAGCTGAAGAGGCTAGCCAGCACCACTCCTCTGCCTTTGCCTATGACAGAAGATAGAGTTGCAAGACAGGTTCAGCTTCTAAAACTATCAGAGCTAGAAGTTATATGGACCTGTATTTTAGGGTCTGGAACTTATCCAGTCTTTCGTTCAGAATCAGAGTCTATATCCCAGTAATACTTTGAAAATAAACTTTAGTAAATCTTAAGAATCTAGGAAAAAATCTGCAATCCATCAGTCAGAAATACAGGAAACATCAATTTGCATTTTATCAGTGTTATACTCACATCAGATCTTTATGCAGGTCATTGCAATCTGGTTCGTGTAACAGCAAAGATATTCAAAGGTCTATCCTATTTGAACAATAGCAGAAATTACCCAACTCTTATGACAGTCTATAACATGCACCAATAGCACAGCTTGTAGGCTGATCTTATTCAGGCTTAATGTCACAAAAATCTGACTATGTTGAAAGGATGTTTCTTAGGACGTTGTTAGTAGTTTCAGTTTCGTGCTGAATGTATGCTGAGCTCAGTTCTCTGCATTGCAGAGAACGTGCATCCAAAAAAATTATACAAAGCATTCTGCAAAATATATGTGCTCAAATTCTGCTTTTGATTATACCCATGGTTTTTCACCAGCTTTCACTGTTTAGAGCAGTGTACAGCATTGACATTTGAACTTGCCTTTACTAGGACTGTTCTACATTCATGAAACTATCAAGTTACATTTTCTTAGTTTTCATCAGATTAATTTTACAAGAATTTGTCAAGCAGTTACATAATCTTCGCAGAATCCATTTCTTTTTAATTTTCATCTAAATTGATGTTATTTAAAAAAAAAAAATTCACCATGAGGCTAATCAAACACTCCAGCAAGGTTGTGAATCTCCATCCTTACAAATACACCTAACCTTGATGTCACTACTTTGAGTGGAAGATTGGATTAGGTGACTGACAGATCCCCTTTCCAATATAAAAGCATTTTGTTCTATCAAATGGATGCATCTTTTCATTTTTCATCACTCTATCTTGTAATTTATGGTGGCATCATGACTGGGAGTCATAAAAGAGATACAGATTCCTCCCAGGTTTCTAGGATGCATTTGTGCTATAGGTGGAACACATACACTCTTTTATCCCCTGTTAGATTATCACTGCTTGGGAGAATTGTGTTCTACCTCGACATGAAAAACGATTGTGAATCATAGCTGGTTTCAGATGATGTATGATGATCGCCTACCTCACAGTTCCAGACTGATTTAGACTGTGAAATCATGTCTCCTGCTGCCTAGTACAGAGCAAACTAGTTTAACAAAACCACTGTTGTATTACTTTATTTTTCCTCAGTAAGCTTATCATGTATAGCCCTGTCACACAAAGTAATTCATGGATAGTGTCATATCTTCTCAGAAAAGCTCCAATGACTTCCTTGGTGGAAGTCAGTGATTTGGATGACAGAAAAGAAACACCGATGTTACTTCACAGGCAGCATCACCGTCTTTTACTCATTCTGAGCCAGTCCTGCTTACAGTATGTTTTCTTCATGTGTTCCCATTTTGGAACAGGGAGGTAGCAATTGCCCAAGGGTCAGTGACTTGCCTTAGGCATCACATGAACCCAGTAGCATCTGACTTGCCTGGGATAATCATGTATTTGGGGGACCAGAGAAATACGGAGAGAGAGACAGGGTATCTGGGAGAAGATGCTGAAAAACCAGAAGTCCTACCATTAATGTCTGCAAAAGCAGAAATTCCACTGTTAACATCGCTGTTGTTTTCCTGGCCAGCTGTGGTAGGTTTCAAACTTGGTTTGATGGGCATGTTGTTTGATGGACGGGACGGAGCAGAGATGCCAGGAAAAAGCTGTCCCAGCTCCGCAGGCAGCCGAGAAATAGCCATGAGCTGTGGCGCAGCCAGGACCACGCAGTCTCTGGGCTCAGCACAGCCCACGTGGGGCCAGCAGGGCTCTTCCACACAGCCAGCATGGCCCCTGCCGAACCAAAAGACACCACACACAGCCAATGGTGAGAGACAGGATGGGCTTTCCTCTGGTGCCAGGCCCAAGTGAGATCAGCTTCTCAGCTGAAGGCTTGCAGATGCCACCTTTTCTTCCCAGTCAGAGAGGAAGTAAGGAAAAGTAAGGTCATGTGGGACAAAGCTAACATTGCAACTCCAAGGTCAGTTGTGAAAGAAAGGAAAGAGAGAGAAGGCACTTCCAGCGCTGGAGCTTATATTCTCCTTGCAAGCCATGGTGCGGACTGTGATATTACGAATTGTTTCTCTATAATACATTGAAGTGCGTTGTGGGGATGCAAAACTTCATGCACAGCTCATGAAAAAGTGCTCAGCACCGGAGCCCATAGATGCTGTGAAAGGCTTTTAGAGATTGAAGAAGAAAGCCTTTGCTTTCAGGCTGAAGTAGCTCATCCTTAAAAGACTAAACCCCATGTATATTATGGCCCACCTTGGCAGCTGTGAGAAGACTGCTAAACCGTGGGAGAGATTACTTCACTGCAGCAGATCTTCTGGGCAGGATTGTTTTCTGTAGAAGTTTGGAAACCATGTTAAAGCAGAAGAAACTCTTTTTTCTTAAGCTTGAAGAAAGACTCTTAAGGAATGAAACACTGACCAAAACCCCATGTTTTGTTTCCCTTGCGCAGGTTGTGGAGGAAGGGAAAAAGGGAGGTATTGGGAGAGAAAGGTGTTTGAAAGTTACTTTAATTTCTTATTATTTCTTTTTACTTTTAATTCTGTTAGTAATAAATCTTCTTTATACTCTAACTGTTTAAATGTGGACCTGTTTTGCCTTGAAGTCTTTCTGTTTTCCTCAATAATCCTTATTTCACCTTATGAAAATGAAATTTTAATTTTTCCCGTCTCTGCTCAATTAAAGCAGAGGCAAATAAATGAATAGATTTCCATGTGCTTGGCGCTTAGCCAGCATCAAACCACGACACCAGCCCATGCTTGAATGATGCACCATTGGTACTTTTTTGGCCAAAGGGGAAAAGGGACACACGTCCTGCAATGCTGCTCCGTGAAAAGCTATGCAGGGCAATAGCAATAATTCTATTTTTCATATTATTAGATCTTTAATGGAATTTTTATTAGCAATAGCTTTCATATTCAACAAAATTAAATGCCACATCACAAATCAGGCCACCACACTGGTTCATAGTTACATTTGTCAAATAAATGAGTCCTTAACTGAAATACCAATAAGCCAATTTAGATTGTGCATCTGAACCGGGCTTTTCTGAGCACTTTTGGAAATCTAATAATGCTTGGCCATTAGGAGATAAAATACAGCTTACTGAAGCTAAATCTGCTCCTGCTTGCTGTTGTATTTTGTCTTCCAGACATCCAAAACCACTGAAGTAGTATGCAAATGTTTTTAACTAAAGGAAAAAAAAATATTTCACATATAGTGCTTAACTACATTTGTTGTGTTAGGATAGGAAGGATTTCCACTTACCTAATTCTCATGAACTAAATGTGTTCTATTTTCACTTAGGTGTGTGCAATGAGCAGAATCACAATCTCCTTGTGCAATGAGCAGAAAATACTTGATCTGAAACCACTCATGGCATTGGAGGATAAACATGTGGGCCTGTCTCCTTGTGTTCATAAAAGTGAACCCACAAGTCTCAGATTATACTAAAACCTTAATTTCTAAAATTAGATTAGACGAGTTCTGCTTTGTATTTCAAGGAAGTATAAAGTAGAGCCTATTTAGTGAGGACAGGTCTTTTCACCTTACCTGTTAGTCACCACATGTCCTGCTTTTCTAAGGAAGTAGCAAAATTTTATGCTTCCCATCAACCACTGAGGGATTCAAGCACTGTCGTTTTAGAAGTTAGGGTTCAGCTACAGAATTTATATTTTTATCTCCTCATTTCATTATCCTACTCATCTGATATACAACATTTTCAACAGTAACTTGCCCTTTCTCCTGCTGGGAAAAGAGAAATGTAACTGTTCCTGCTGTCCACTGAAGTTTGATAAAGACCTTCACTTCAGTTCTGTAACACAGAGCATGCACTGTTAACAGCATTGCCTTGCAAAGGCTGAAGAGAACTAACAAGAGGAGACTTCTTCACTTTTACTTTAATGTGCACACAACTTGTCCAGTCTCAAACAGGAAGTAGAAATTGAAGAGGTTATCTTGTCTGGAAGGGGAATTATTTATGTGGTTATATGATACCACATTTGTGTGCTGAGTCAGCACTATGTCTACAAATGGTCCTGATCGTTCAAAAACCCGTCTGTTGATAACTAAAATTTGGCTATCACTGTCAGTGATACCCAGACTCAAAAAGCATGTTGGGAGGCAGGAGGAGATGTTCAAGTTCACATAGCAACCTCAAAGAATCAAATGGGAAGAATCAGTATCAGAATACACAAGCTTTGCAATGAATTAGGGAAATCACTTTGTAGTAACTATTTTACTTAACTGGGATTGACCAACCCCATTATGATTCTGAGACACATTTCTCTATTCTAGTACATAGGACAGCTTTCTGAGATTATTAAATGCAACCTTACATTAGCTAGATTGAATACTGCCAGCAGTAAAGCCCTGGCATTCATGAATGAGGACTGTGTCCATATTCTCAGGACTGCACAATAAACTTATTTATTTTCAACTGAAAAATAAAACTAAAGTCCAATGAGATTCCAGTTCTCTGCCATCTCTTCTTTGTGGGAGCCATCACAGAACATGGCTGTAGACTGTCTTCGACATCCAAATCTTAGATATTGTTTTTTTCTCAGAAGTATGCAAATAGAGCTTGCATTACCTACTGACAGGTCAAGGAAAGCAGGAAAAAAACACAAGAAGAACTAAACGTATTTTATTAAAAAAATACAATTGTGAATACCATTGTAATAAATAATTTTCACTTGTGTATGATTTCCCCCCCCNCTATGCGCTTAGCAAAATGTAACATAACAATAACTTGCGAAATGGGATCCAGGAACAGGTTTCTTCAGCACTTCTAAGTAATCACAAGTGCATGTATTTCATGTCCTAGAAGTAAGTAGATTTTCCTTTTTCCACTCCCAGGACAAACAAAATGGCCATTTAAAACAAAGGCTGTTCTTAAGTGTCCAAAGGATTGTATTATCCCCAGATTGTAAATCAGAAGAATAATGAGCAGTAACCAAGTAGTGTCAGCTATATCATGAGGAAATTAAATGCCCAAAAAGCTTTTCAAAGAGAGATATCAAAAATATCAGTATTATTTAATTTCCAAAGCATAGTTGCCAAGAGTTTTAAGTCATCTTTTTTAGCCTTAGGTGTGAGCATCTGGTATTTTAAGGACTGAAAATGCCATGTATATGTGGCATCTTGTCTTGTTGCACCATCATCTTTTAAGAGGATCAAAGTACTGAAAATATTCTTCAAGAGATGGAAAACCAGTTTTCTGCAGGAATTGGAGAGGTCAGGTGGAGAAGGAAGAAAAAAAAGGTTCAGAAGATGACCTATCAAGAACTATGTAATTCATGACAGTCATATACCTAAAGTGCTTTACCTGAAACATATTTTCAATTGAATGTGTCTTTCGAAGACACACTTGCCTAAATTTGAAAAGGTAGAAACTTTGATATTTAAATAAATACCTCAATATCTAGTTGCGTATACAGAAGCCTGAATTCAATAATTTTTTATAGTATAATTATTTTAACTTCATTACAGTTTTTTTTCCTTAAGATTGCCATCAGACAATAAATACAAAAAATTAATATCCCCTTTAATAGATAGAACACAGAACATTTGAGCTGTCAAATCTTCACAATAGAGGAAAAAAGTCTTCCCCTGGTCTCTCTAGGTCTTCTCAATTTGCATATCTGTAACAGGAAGAATTATATGAAAAAATTACCAAAATACAAGATGACGAA
Organism: Oreocharis arfaki; assembly: GCA_013398015.1. Lineage (NCBI taxonomy): Eukaryota > Metazoa > Chordata > Aves > Passeriformes > Paramythiidae > Oreocharis > Oreocharis arfaki. The sequence continues at coordinate 511,135 of VZRR01007148.1, forward strand.
GGCACAGAACACTTAATAGCTTTGGGCCCCTTTCCTAGAGTTTGGAGGTAGCAAAAAATTTCCTTCATTGTCAAATTTAAAGATCTAAAACAAAATTAATTAAAAGATCAAACAGAAAAAGAAGATGATCATAGGAAGAAATAAAGAGGTAGTTCAAACATACTGTTGGGAAGAGCTCTTCAGCAAATACAGTGAGATTGCTGTTGCTTAAGTCCCCCTTTCTTTTAAAAACTTTAAAAATTCTTTCAAATACATTTAGTGCTCTACCTGTCAGTATTCCCAGTGGCATATCCCCTGGCTTGAAGGTCTATACCTGCAGGACCAGCAGGTTTACCTGTACGTTTACTGTTGTAAAGGGTACCAGGGAAGGATTTGGGATGCAATTAATGCAAATGCTTTAGAAGTCAGCAAGAATGTGAAAGAAAAACGTCAATAATTTCACCCTCCTGTTGAACACCACAGGATGTTTCGTAGATCTCAGATATTTGATAATATATTTTCTTGCTTTGCTGAGACAGAGCTGCACAGCTTGAGATCTGCTCAAGTGGCTGTGATGGGTTCCTGTCTCCTCCCTCATTGCCATCACCACCTTAACAGATGTTTATGAGCAACTCTTGTATATATTTTCTTTCTATTTTAAAAACCAGATTCGTTATTGTGGAACAAGCAGTGAGTTATGATGGTGAGTTTGTAACACAGAGAATGGGAGGCTGTATATCTCTTGAAGGCTGTCTGCTGAAACAAGAAGCTAAATAAACCAGCCTTGAATCGATGCTCCAATGACCAGGGATGATTTATCCTGTGTGCAGTTTGCTGCTAATTTTTCCGTTGTCATTTATACTTACATTTCAGCTCCCTGTCTTCAAAAGAAGCATCTCTGCAGTCATGTCTATCCCTATCTTTTGAAAGCTCTGTAAGCAGAGGACACACATAGACTCAGCAGTGAACACAGCTTAAACTTTTCTCATAGTGATAAATCTGTGTAAAAAACTGCCATCTCAGGCCACTCAGGAACTAGAGTGACATGAATACAAAGCAAGACATGAGATTAACACCAGATTCTGTGTCTGAGTAAGTATTCTCAAGAGAGTTTTTCTTAGGAAGAATGCCAACGGCCTATTTGAACTAATTTTCGCACAGCAATTTAATTTGTGGTGGTCTCCAAGTAAAAACATACAACAAATCAAAAATAAATCAACCCATTACCACCTTGGGAGGCAGCAAAAGGATTTTAATCTCTTCTCTCTTGCTGTAAGTATTAACTCTCTTCGCTTTTTTCATCATTTTCTTCAATACCACCCATCATGGCAGTACTGGCCTTCCAGTGAGCTTTGCTCACAGTAAGTAGCATCAATATTACAACATAGAAACTAGAAACTTCCCTGTGTTTCTCTCAACAGGGCCAAACTCTCTGTCATGAATGTTGTGACCAAGACCTGCAAATGCATGCTATAATACTGGAGAAAACACAGGAACATGCCAACACGGTTCACATTGCAGCACAAAGTCTGCACATCGGGATGTGATGCCATTCTGAGGCATTATGTTCCAAGGAGCCTGTCCCATCCTATAGCAGACTTTCCAAAACACAGCATACTGCTCTGTCCTTCTCTTGTGCATATCAGGAGTGTATCAGTTCCTGGAACAAGTATGCTTTTCTTTCACGTTTTCCTTTCGAAAGGATAACTCAGTCATGAAAAGCCACTCTTCAGTTGTAATTTATAGTTGTCATGTAAATGAAAAGTAGAAAGCAAAATTAAAATTGAATTTAAATCTCCGTTTGGTTGTCACCATTACAAAGTTAGTTCTCAAGCAATTATTTCCACAAGAATCACACTTTGCTAGATTTATGCCGTATGTACATACTTGCTATTGAACTCGCCACAGGTGTTCTGTTGCCCTTATTTGCTCTAGCTGAAATAAAACAAAAGAGAAAAATATTAAAAAGAACCCCAAAATACTGCTTTTAGATCTAATGAGGAACTTAAACAGACTGGTGGGAGGGGCACACTTAGCATAGTGTAATCATTTGTTCTCAAAACATTAAATTTCTTTAAAGACTTTAAAATAAATTCTTCAGTGGTCCCAGTCTGTTGGTTGCCTTTCCAACTTCGTTTTCTTGTTCCTAAGCCAGAACTCCATTTATACTATACACTAACATCACTGGAAAATACTTGTTCGAATGGTTTCCCACTGCATATTTTCACCCAGAATTTGAACAAGTTGGGCAACAAGGAGCAAAAAGGGGATCATCTTCTCAGTGCTTTTTTAGGGGGGAAATGCCCATATTCTGAGGGGATTCTGTTCTGAAAGAATCTCTTGTCCAGTAACCCAGGACAGCTTAGGGTTTAAGACAAAAACCTGTTGGCATTACTTTAGCTTTTGAATCAACTTGTAGTTTATCACACACACACTCACACATGTATGTGTGTATATATAGAGAGAGATATGAAACCTAATGGTTGTAATAATATACATCATGACATGTATATACATAATCACATACACACACAAACAATAAATATTAGTCAGGCAACCTAGGAAACTTCTGACCTTCACTGAAATCCCCAATGGGACTCTTTTGAGCAGTCAAGGATTTTACTGTCACTTCTTCCACTTTCATGTTCTGCTCACATTCCTGTCATGTTCTTAGGGCAAGTAAATTCTTTTGCTTGCAGGGTTATCTACAGGCCTTTTGCAGCCTGTCAACAGCACCTGGGAGCCTGTTAAGCTTATGAATACTTCTCCCAGTACATATTTCTATAGCCCCTCCACAGCCAACAATGAAAGAAAAAGAAATTAACAGTACTTCTTTCAGTTTAAGTAGCAAGTTTCAAAGCTTTTTTTCTTATTTTGGGTGCTAACTATATTCTTTTCATACTCAGATACACTAAAACTTATTTCTTCAAGTTTTTCTATTGTTACCTAGCAAGTAAAAACAAATTATTGCCAATGCATTAGCTTTTCAACATACTGTGATGCTGAAAATGTCCTGTATAAGTTAGTGAAGTGAACTGAAAAAGATCAAAACTTAGTAAGGAAATCAATGAAGTGGTATGAAGCCTGAGAGGGAATATTTTCTCAAAAAACCAGGTGCTCTCAGTCCAGTGAAATTTTTCAAAGAATGCAGAAAAAAAAACTACTAAAAACACTCCAGTATCCTGTCTGCTGCCAGCATTCTGATCCCCAGTCAAAAAGGATGACACAGAACAGGAATCTTCAATTTCCAGTAGGTGAATAAACTGTGCTTTGATGTTCAAATAGGTTAGACATTAATCTTACTGTTCTACATCCTTATCTTTAAGAAAGATTAACAGACATGCGTGGGTAAGTGATTTGTGAGGGAATGATAACCTGTTTCAATCTGTCAGCTTGGTATTATTTACCCAAGTCCAGCAAAGAAAGAGAAATAAACTACGTGGCAAAAAATTGTCTCATTCTACTCAGCGAGGACGAATTAACAGAGCAGATTGATAATAACTGAGATACTCTAAAATAAATAATTTGCATACCTTTTCTTATGCAGAGTATAAATAGAAGCCCTGATCCAACAAAAGCAGTAGCAATGAGAGCTGCTCCGACAAAGCGTCTGCTCTCAGTCTGGAGAATGCTATCGGCTGAATCTTCAAGAAAAAAAAGCAAGGAATAAGACATTACATAATTGCATAAGATCCTCCCTTTGCCTTTCATTTTCACTGTATTATTTTTGCTATGAGCAGTTAAGACACGATAACAACATTATAGATTGTGTCTAAGGTCAGGTGCTAATGGTGTACTTAACACTTTGTTCAAATAAATTGGGGGGGGGGGCACGCGGAGGAGAAGGTGGCTCAGGGAAGACAGACCATATTCATGTTTGTCTTTGTCTGCATTCCATGATTCCATGTGGTAGTGCCTTTAATCTTATCACAATTCTGCCTGTCAAAGTGTTACGTTTAGCTTAGTTTCCCATCAGAGCTACAGGAAAAAGCTAATTGAGAAAGAGAACAGAGAGTCCCTTTCATCTGGTAAAGCTCTGAATGCAAAGGGTAAGTGGTCTCCTGGAATCTCAGATTTTTTTTTTTTTTTTTAAATCAAACTTGCCCATTGAAAGAGTGACTTTGGTTTCTTACTCTAACCTGCCTGTTTCAAACCCCTGTCAGGCCCAAAAAGTGTGCCTGCACACGTGTTTTTAAAACTAGGTGGTGAACAGGACATGGGAAATTACCTAAGTAACAGTCTGACAAAGAGAAATACTATTTTTGAGTTGGATCAGGTCTCCAGTCTGGTTGAAAACATATCAGGCTACAATGTAGAAAAGAATAATCAAAAGCAAAAGCAGCAGAGAAGCTGCCCAGTTGAAGGTCTAATGAGGAATTTTATTGGTCTTGTCCATTTATGAATTTTCCTTCACTCCAGACTTGGTGAGGAAAAAAAAGTCATCTGTGTACAATTAGTTAAATTTAAATATGCTCAAAGCAAAGGCTGTAGTGGCAAGAAAAGACCATATTGTTCAAGTTTATTTGATAGTAATCCTCAACAAAATAGAATATTCTTGGAAGATGTGTTTAATTTGTGTGGGAGGGTTTAATTTCCAGGTGCTGAGCCACATGTCTTCCAAATAGTGGAACTTTTTTAACATTTAGACTCAATTTTCTCCTACCTGCAGGTCACACACTATTCCTGTCTTTAAATTCTGACCGTATATGCGTGATGACCACGTTAGTATGCTGAAAGTGCACATTAATAACAAAACTTAATTACTCAGGTATTTCTTTCTAGCCTTTTCAAAACTAGATAAGAAAGAGAAACAAACCATGGCTGATTTAACTGGGACAAAATTTCATTAGCACTTTGGAGTGTATTACCATAAATGAAATTTAGAAGTGTTACCTGCTATGCGTAAAATGGCAGATGTATTTTCTTGCAGCTCTTTATTCCAGAATATACAGTAAAAACTCTCATCAATTCCACTTTTGATTGTAAGGGTGCTTGTCACATGGTACAACTGGTCACTTCCAATTTCGTATCTTGTGTTTGCCTTCTCAGTCAAATCATCATAGTCTCTGTTTTGCCATATCACTTCAGCTTCTGGGTATCCTTCTGACTGACATGTCAACTTCCATTCGTTGTGTCCTGTGCTCACCACTCCTTGGTTTATAATTCTGTAAGGAGCTAAACCATCGGAGAAAAAATCATTACCAGTAGAAAACCAGAAGAGCAGCGTGTATTAAATGCAAGACACCTTTTCTTTTTCCCCAGCCCCCAAGGTCAATTTCAGCTTGGATTTTGACAGAAAAAAAAAAATAACACTGTTGTGTCTGTAACTGGAGGTACAGGATTTATGACAATTTTGATATGGTTTAGAAAGCTCACTCGGCGTTATGGTCTTTGTACTGTCTACATGATTTTGCAACCCCATTTCTCCCCTGTCATTGGGGACTTAGAGGACAGAACACGGATTCAACCTAAACAGAAGTGCCAAGTTATACAGCTGCGCAAGCACCACTGGACAGCTCCTGTCTCCGGTGAGGTTTCTCTAACAGCTGATCTAGGCATGTCAGGGTCTGCTCTGGAATCTTTTAAGAGTATCAGACAGTACTGAACCTCTGGTAGTAGCACACTCACCCTTAACTTTTAAATTAATTGTCTTGTAGTCAGCTCCCCCATAGGCAATAATACAGCGGTAAACCCCTGCATCTCTGAGCTTCACGTCAATGATCTGAAGGAGAGACTGTCCCAAGTTCAGATTCTCTTTCAACAATTTTATTCTTCCCCTAAAGTCACTGTGTTGATTTTTGAAGTCTTCCTCTCCTTTGACAAGTTCATAAACCTGCTTCGACCCATCTTTCTTTTCCCAGCTGACACTTAAATCTCTTAACTTTAATTTCCCATTCACTGGAAATGTGCATTCCATGGTCACATTGTTCCCATGTTCCACAGTGTAGAGTGACTGAGGAGCTTCAACAGTGAATAAAGCTGAAAAACAAAATTTGGAAGAAAACTTAGTTTTCTAAATAATAAGCCTAATCTTTGAAGTCATGTCTTACCATATGCATAGGAGATTTTAAGGACCAAAGTATCTGCTCTGTTCTGAAGAGTTAAACATTTTGGTATGTACTTGTCCAAGTGTGTGACAAAACACAAGACCTCTGCTGTGTGCACACACAATAGGCACTTATACCTGCAGACACCTGCTTTGTGCACACACTCAGTGTGATGCTGTACTAAAAACCATGAACTGTGTATTCACAGCCCCTCAGCTGTTGCTTTGAGAACACTGCCATGGTAACAGGCAAGTGTTAGTGCCTCCAATGGGAATGTTCTGTTTATATAAATGCCAGCTGGTTTTGCACACAAAAATAGAGAATACACAGCAATTCCCAGGTTTTATAAAGCCAAAAAAGCCTTTTGTGTAGTGCAAATGGCACCTTGTTTGAAATGGTGTCTCTGCTGGAGCACTGACAGGGATTTTAACCTGGCCCCATATCAAAGCACGGGCATCTAGTTTAATGTAAATCCATGCTTTGACCTTTTTCCTTAAAACATTAGGGAAAAAACCTCAAATGCTAGCAGCTGAAGGAAGACTAGGGAAATTAACATTTCTGTGTTTATACACGGAAAGAAAACATACTAAAACAGTTCTACTGCTTTTTATGACTTGGCTTCTTACCATTTAGAAAATGCCAGTAGAATAAAAATATATACAAAAACAAAGGCCTTCCCATGATGTAGATAGGACCTAAAATGATAAAATAATAGACAAATATAAATACGTACTTATTTTCTGACTTGCACTGTAAAAACACTTTATAGTCAGTCCACACAAAGAACTGGACAGAAGACACTGAATTCCACCCTAATCAAAAACAGGACGAAACTGCACCCGGTAGATAATCAGGCAGAAATCTTCCTGCATGGGTGGGTCCAGGAAAAACATCTTACTTTATTTGCTTTAAACATCTGTTCTTGGTTATGGCTAAATAGATGCTTTATCATTATCTGTTGATTAGTAAATTATTACTCCCAAATACCCAATTGTTCCCCTAACTGTAGCAGGGAATGTTGCTCACAGTAGGAGAATGAAAGAATTTTCTATACTCAGTCACTGGAGGAAATAGAACGTGGTTCTTTCCCACCTGTTAGCATTACTTTAACGTTCTATGAATACGCCCTGCTTTTTTACCCTGGTCCCACAGTACTTACCACGAGGCTCACAAAGTTACACACATTGTGAAAACAAGTCATGCGGTAGTTCATCTTGTAACAAGTATTTACACAATAACAACTATTATCAACTATTTACACAATAGTGCCTTTGTAAAAGTGACGACGCCAGTCAATCTACAAGCAGAATCTATTGTCTTGAATTTCTGCTGCTTTACCTCTGAATATAAAAGTAATTTCACTTTTCTGTCAGAAGTTTTTCCCCTCTTCACTGACATAGGTCAGGTTTTATACTCCTACACATTCTAACATTTTAAAACGCTTATTAATATCAACTCATACATTGAATCTTCACACACTCACTGCTTTTGGTAAGTGTATTTTAGGCAGAACAATACTAATATCCACCAGTGTCATCATTTTTCAACTTACTGTTAAGAAAAATTCAAACACCTTAAGGGATATCTTTCATGAATACGTAAAATGGTAGATTTTTTTTCTAAATAAAGTCATAATTTTGGATACCCAAACATCCAAAAATAAGGAGAGATTGCCTTTAACTGTTTTCTGGTGGTAGTTTCAGAACTTGTATAAGAAATTAAACAACTGTAGTATCCATGACGCTTCCTAACCGATGAAATTCTGTCTTGACTGCCATTCTTCACCATTTTTCTAAGATGTTTCATCCTTCTTTCTCTGATTGTCAGCTTTAGGATGATAGTGAAAAAACAATATTGTCCTGAATTCATGAGATGCATGTACCTTTACAGGCTTAAGAGAACTAGACTTCTCATAAGAATTTGATTCAAGCTACTTCTTTTCTTCAGATTGCTGCTGCCTGATACCAACAGCTGATTTGCAGAAGGCAATGCATATGGAGCTGAGAAAGGAAGGCAATCTACTAAGTTGCTGACAATCTAAGCGTGTTCTGAAAACAAGAGCAGGAAAAATACAAAGAAGATTCTCAGGGTGCAAGATCTGATTCATTGATAAATCCTAGGCTTCATAAAGTGGTTGCATACCAAACTTCCTCCTTAGCCACATGTGATATTCCTGAAAGCACTAGAAAATGGCAGCATAGTCCTGTGGGTCTCCAAGAGCATCTTGGAGAATGGCTATGCGTCAGAATGCCTCCATCATGATTCCCCTGCTTGAGTAACAAGCACTCCGGACCACCAAGGAAGCTCCAAAGTAAAGCTTCTCAAACAAGGTAGAGGTATACCAATCTTGCAAGTGTGCCATGATTATGCTTATTCTGGAGACGAGCCTGCCACTGAGACTGATGGGTATTATTTTGCACTCCCCGAGTCAGAATGACCAGAGTTGCAGCACACCTAGACACTATTTTTTTTTTTTTTTTAAATAGAGTCTGTAGACCGCTCAGAACAAAGTGGGCTGCCTGAAAAAGTACACTGCTTGGAATAAACAGTATGTGCACTATAGTAAGGATACTGAAAGATACCCATACTCATGCCTGCAACCCCTATCCACCTTTTTGACAGGAAATCTCAATGTTGGCCTGATCTCCAGGAGAGGTGTTGTGATTAACTCCTGGAAGACAGATGACAACTAGTTAGCTTTTATAGTTCTAAGACCCATGTTTATGTCTTGCAATTGCTGAACTTTATTAGCATGCTTTCTCCCACTGTAGAGGAAAACAAGCTTTACAATATACAAAAGAAGTATGATTATTACTTACAGATTTCCTCAAGGCTGTGTTCTTCTTCGAGGCAGGTTTGCTGCAGTGTTCAATTTTTCACTTTCAGAGAGAAAAAAATGTAGATCCAGGTCGACTCCAGATGTGCATGAAAAAAGAAAACCACTGGAATAACCATTATAGAACCTTCTCCTGTTTCACCCTGAGCAGAAAGATCTTCTGGATCAGTTTGAGACCTCAATGTCAATCTAAGTCCTTTACTAAAGCTATCTGCTTGCTGTTTTTCTTACAGAACCTACCACAAAGCCCCTTCTGTCCTCCTGCCAGCATCCAAGATCTGTGGCAAATAGTTTTTTTAAAAGCAAAATATATTCACTGCTCAAAATGCTCCTCAGTATGGCTGCTGCATGTTTCCCCCACAATCAAATGAAGAAGACAGGAAAAACAGAACTATTTCTTAAAAGATTTCATGTGACAACTCAAATGTTGATGTAACTACACCTACTTCTTTAGGAAACTTCCCCATTATTGGAAAGTTCCCCAGTAGGGAAAATTCTCTATTGCTAACAGTGGTTCACTGTAACCAAAGACAAAGATGTTGCAAAAATTCGAACGTAAAATGCCGTGGGCATTTTAAGAAACATGTAATCCAATCAAAGCTATGTGTGAGCACTAGTCCTTGGAACACCAGTTGCGAGTCGTCATCCATCTACACAAATTCAGGGTCCCTAGATTATTGATCTCCAGCAGTGCAAAACAGCTGCTAACAAAAACTAGAACTTTCGATATGACTTCTTCATGTCCATAAAGGTCATAGGAATAATGTAGGAATAATGGGGAAAGCATTTCCTACCCTCCTCTGGTAAAGACAGATACTCTCTTCCCAAGATTTGGCCACAATTAAGGCCCCTTGCCTTACTACTGTGTAGTGAAAGAAGAGTTCTAATCCTACGCACTAGGTTAGTAAAAAACAGAGAGCACTGTCTTTTTCATTTTCTTGATTTGAGAAGTCATTTAAGAAAACAGAACCCCCCCTCCCCACTTCTCCCCAAGTATTAGAAGCAAAAGGATGTACTCACATTAACTTGCAGACTGTAGTGGGAGAACTGAGTCAACAGCACAAAATACAATTCTAAACATATGTTTCAGTGTAAATTCATTCACTTAAGTTGTCTTCGCATATCTCAGAAAAGGGTTGAAATTCTCAGAAGAGTTAAAATACTGTGAAATGACCACTTAAAATTTTTTAGTGTTTTCTTCTTTCCACTTGACTGCCTGCTCACAGTATCTGTCATGGAAGAAAAACCACGTAATATGCAAAACTGGTTAAGGTTAATGTTTTTACTCAATGTGTGAGATGAATGTGGAAACCGTAGTATATAAAATAGCTCAATGTAACATTTAGGTTGTAACAACCTGAAACTACCTTGGGAGATTGAGGGGGTGCATATCCGCAGTAGGTGAGACAGATGAATGTCAATTTCCACTGGTTTATTTGCTGCTCTTAAAAATAGGCTAAATTATATTGTCTCATTAAAGAAAAATAAAAAAAGTTGCAACAGAAAGAAACTGAAACACATTTATAAAATACTGTGAGATCACAGAAGCTGCTGATGCAGTGACCCTTCTATGCCAGAAAATTGGTTTACGCCTTTTCATCGCCTGCATCGAGGTCACAGGGTTTACATTTTCCATATAAATGTTCAGCAGCAAATAAAAGACCAGGACAAGTGGGGTTTTGCTTGGTTGAGTTTCTTGTCGTTGGTATTTAATTTTGTTGTATATACACACATATTCCGTTATATATACACACATACTCCTCTATGCACAGAAACACATTTTACTGCACAGTTCTACACTGCGGTGGTGGGGTTTGACTTTTGAGGTTTTTTTCACCTGTCTTGCGACAATTTTCCCAGACACCTATCTCAGTCCTGCCTGTCACCGAGCATTCCCAAGGAGAGCAAATGCCTTCAGGGACAACGCCCCCGGGCAGGCCCGGGCGGCCGCCGGCGCCGTGGTCGCTTCAGAGCAGGATGAGGGCGGTGCAGCACCGGGATGGGGCTCCCGCTGCCAGCAGCCCCGCGCCCCGCCGAGCTGCGGTCCGGCTCCTCCCTGCCCGCCTGCCCAACTCCTCCCTGCCTGCCTGCCTGCCTGCCCGCTCCTCCCTGCCTGCCCGCTCCTCCCTACCTGCCTGCCGGCTCCCTCCGCGGCCACCGGGGCTCTGCGAAGCGTCTCCCTCCCCACCTTGGCCCGGCCCCGGCCCTGGCCACCCCCGCTGCGTGGCAATGCCGAGAACTGCTCCCGGCCGCGGCCCTTCGCGGAAACCCGTCCCGAAAGCCCCCCGCGCCGTGCTCCTAAGCCTCACGTTTCCCAACGCTTCCGCCGCGGCGGAACAGGGAGTTCTCCGGGCAGCTTGTCTATTCCCGAGAGCCTAGAGAAAGCAAAACCAAAAGCGCCATCAGTACCTCCCCCACCCCACCCTGCTTCGCTTGGCTTTTCCTTATCCTTTCTTTTTTAATATGGTGAGATCACTTATCATCTTCATGTTGTGAGATCACAATACCATCACTTGCCAAACGGATGGCTTGCATGACTGATGCACACTCAGGCGGAGGATGACTGGTGTCAAAGGACTGGAAACTATGACACAGTATCTAAGACGTGTGTAACTTACAGGAACTATGTCCTACTTTGCCAGAGACAAAGCAGGAATCTATTTAAATAGCTCTGTTCCCTGCCACTTAAAGATCCTTCCGGGAGATCAACCTCCAATTTAATAACCTGATAATACAATCTAGAAATACGATGTGGTACATAGTTTCTTTGCTGTGATAACATTTCTTGTGGTATGAAACATAACCCTAACAAGATCTCTGCCATAACTTTTCTGCAAGAGAGCAACCCTGAAATAAGAATATTACTCAGGAAATTGCCAAAGAACCAAGAAGTCATTGTGAGAACAGTTTACTAGTGAGTGTATTTACAGGGTGATACATAAATCAAATACAAAATTGTGACCCATGGTAGCATACAGGTTGCAGAGATGTCTACTGAAGGAGGGGAAGGACACCCAAACCCCTGTGCTCTCTATGCCCTAAGTGTTAGGTGCTGCCGCCTGCAGTACGTAGTTAATAGCTCTATGGGCCATAAGCCATCAGGTGGTTGAGAAATCATTAGAATCCCTACCTAGAAGCCATTGGGTTTTCTGTTGATACAGCACATTGATGTGGAGGTGTTTGACAACGATCATTTTAATCGTGTTCAAACCTTCCAAAACATTCAACAGGAGTCCCTCAGAAAGAAGGATGTAGATACTAGGTTATGCAATAAAAGCTCTTCAGCACACCCCTCACACACACCTCCTGAGACAATGACTGCTGTCCCTGCTGCTTCCAGGCCCTTCCCAGGGGATATTGGCTCAATAGAGACCCGTCTCCACAACAGCAGAGGAGCACAGAGGCTTCAAGGCAGGTAGGAACCCAAATAAGGGACTCAGAGGAAGCTCATAGTTTAATAAACTTCAAATAGTTTAATAACAATAAACATGACATTTGTAAATAGCAGATTTACTTACACAGCTCTGTGGTGTCTGTGAACTTACAAAACAGTCACAAAACCAGACAAAATAGTCGTAAACCAAGCTGTGAAGTTTCTTCCCAGTAAGAACAAAAAATGACTGCAAAAACATTCCCAGAATGAAGTGGAAGCTTCTAGTTTATGATAAATGCTTTAGTTAACTAAGAAGAGTACATAACACAGGGACTTCCCCCTACAGCAAACAAAAAATGCTGTGTCAAAGCTACAGGTTCATCTTTGCTCTGTGTAGCTGCTACGATATTCATTCAAATATTTACGATTTTCAGTAGTCGAATAGTAAAACAGAAATAAATAAATAAAAATCTTCAAGGTTGCAATCCTCTTTCTTCATTATCACAAAGTATTAAAAATCTGGATTGTTTTGCTGAACATTCATTCCTAAAATTTAAAAAAAAAGTTATTATCACAAGTTAAATAATTAGTTATTATAGGGTTAAAATGTCTTACAGTCATTTATGTTTACAGTCAAATACATTTCTAGCATACTTAAGTAAATATACTATGGTTAAAAAAGGAAATTGGTTTGTTAATACAATGAATTCAGGACATCGGTCTGTAATTCTTTCACACTAACTATTCTGAGTGATAGATTTTGGAATTTAAGTCTATAGATAGTCTTTCGAGTACAATGAAATCAATCAGGCAGACTGATACAGTTATAAACTACTTTCCAGATACTAGTTCTACAAGATATCTCTAAGATTATATGCTTCCTTCTCAATCTAGATTGTATCATTGAAGTGAATAATGAATTGTTCAACATCCATTGTGATAAAATTCCATCTGATGCATCTAAGTGCACTACATATAAAGATAAGAGGAAGAATGCTTGCTTTCTTTCAAATATTTCTTCTGGTTCTAATTCTATGTTCTTCTTTCTTCCTAATCATGTAAAAATCACAAATAAATTACCCAACAAATATCTGCATTGGCACAAATTATAGCTATTTCCATTTTTAGCTGAGTCAATTTTTTTTTTTTTTTTGTTAGGTACCACAATCAACTTTTCTGAGGTTCAATTCTTTTTGGGCCAGCTGTTTGTGAAGAAAATATATCTTATAATTTAAATATTACTTTTTAAAAGGTGGTAAGAACAAAGGAGATATGACTGGCTGTCTAAATGGCTGCCAGATTGGTGTTACTACGAAATATCTTTATGACTGTGCATGGGTCTTCTCTAATGGCAGCAACACCTGTAGCTTTCTGGACTGAAGAAACACTGCTTGCCTTCAGAAATGCTGGCAATCTAACAGCACCATGCAATATATGATGCTGTCTGATATTTTTGCTGTGGTGTCCATCCCATGACCTGACAGACTGGGAATTGGAACAGGAGAGGCAATGTTCCCCAGCATAGGGCCACGAATATTGACTATCAGTGAAATCACATCATTCAGCTCATGTCTGGAGCAGCAAGTTGTACCAACAAAGAGAGGCAAGAGCTGCAGCCCCTGCTGCAGGTGGGTTCTTCCCCGCTTTCACAGTCTGATGAAGCTTAAACCAGACTCTCCTCCACAGGCATGAATCACAGTGGCTTCTCAGAACCTAACTTCTTTCCACAGTGCCCTGTGGAAACTAGCCTCCATTCTCTATGCTGCTTCTTAAATCCTAGATTCTTTCTTCAGAAGCCAGCACCATTTCCCTATCAATAAGCCACGGTTCTGCTCCACATCCCCGTTATCTATTCCTGTATTATTGAAATCTGCTGCCCCATCATGCTAACCCCTCCAGCGAAAGCAGACCTCTGTAACACAGGGGTCTGCCAGAGCTGCAATATAGAGGTCTACTGCGCTCTGAAACACCTTTCTCCTCAAAAAAAATATTTGGACAGACCGAAATTGTTTGCTTGGCTGCAAAGGGCTTAGTGGGTGAAGATGGATGGTATCTTTGGTAACCTGCTTTGAAGGAAAATTACCTTCTCACAAATTTATCGGTGAGAGACCCATCAATCACAATTCACTCTGATGAAGTCTAGTTAAAGAAAGAGAGTCAGTGGCTGCCAGTGCAGTAGTGCCATCTTGCGTGGAGCTTGAGTATACCAAGAAATTTCTCTCCCGGATCTCTCCTGCATCAGAGATCCGGGGGAGAAATTAAATGCTTGTTAAATACTTCAAAAAGTCACAGATATTTTCAAAATATCAATAAAATAATTCAAGTTCTTGGATGTTCTTTACTTCAAGTTCTTTACTTCAAGTAAAAATGCTCAGCAAGCTTCCACAACAGAAAACTCATTATTTTTTCCTTGCTCTTCTCTCGCTTTTGCTCTACCAGTAATAAAAAAAAGAGAGAGAGAGAGAGAAAAATGGGAAGACAACTGTCCTCTCAGTACTTTTTTTTTTTTTTAACAAAACTCTTTGAAAAAATGCCTGAATTTAGAAAATAGGTATTGGCAAAAACAACATTTGCAGGTCAAGATGTCAGCAGATTGAATGAGTAGACCCTTTCTGGAAAAATATTAATTCTTGTGGTACAACGAGATGTCAAATTGCACTGCGAGGTGGTGTTTGAGGTGGCACATATCCTCACGGAGTCAAGCTGGAAAACTGAATGAAGATACTCTTGAGTGCAGAAAGAATTCTGGCTATTAGAGCATAGTGCTGATAATATCAGGGTTGTAGGTCTGATCCCTGTATGGGACATTCACTTAAGAGCTGGACTCGATGATCCTTGCGGGTCCCTTCCGACTCAGAATATTCTGTGAGTCTGTAATTCTAGCTCTTTTCTGTATCACTGTTTTAAAGGCCAGCTGACAGAGCATGATTTCTGCCTCAATATTTTGAAGTAAGAAGATTTAATTTCTTCGGATTTCATAGCCAGCCTTTAATTACAGATGATGATGCCATGAAAACATTCTGACACATGATGAAAGGCAGAGCAAGATAAGAAGCGTTAAGTGTCAAAGGAATTTTTACTTCCTTTCCCTGTTGATTTATATGCAGTGCCTAGATACGTCACACCCGAGTGGTGAGCCCACCAGGGCCTATATTTGTACGGGATGGGCTTCTCAAAGTTTCTTGAGACAGTTTCTATAGACGAAGGCGGAGAGGAAGGGGGAGAGGGGGCGGGACCCAGGGCAGGCTCCGCCCGGGGGCCGGCTCTCCTCACCCTCACCCGGTTTTCCCGGCTCGCCGAAATTGCCTGTGTCGTGTTTTCTGCGCTGCGGGGCGCGATGGGGTTCGTCGTCTCGAAGGCCATGAACGACAGCCTGAAAGGGCAGCAGGAGTTTATGCGGCTGCAGGTAACAGAGGCCGGCGGCGGTGCGGGGAAGGTGCCCCGCGGCTCGCTGCCTGCACGGGGCTGGGCTGGCAGCTGCGCCTGCTGAGCTTTGCTCTCCTCCCAGGGTTAAAGGTGCCCTGTTTGCTTGCTCCGCCAGTTCCTGCGTGGTTACCTAGTGCAGCAGGTTGGGGTGTGTAAAGCACCTGTTCTCTGTGTCAAAGAACTTCCTCAACAGTCTGTCTTAACAAACTGTAGAAGTGCAGACTATTATTATAGTAGCCAGACCCTAAAACCACAGTTTTGGAAACCTACTTTGAAAAGTACACTTATGCTGAAGTTGGGTTCACACTGAAGTGCAGCTGTACTACTGCAGTGCTAAGAAATACCTATATGTTAAGGTGAATTAGTAAAAGTGTGGTTGCTAAAACACTGATCTTATCCTCTTGAAATACGTGAGTTAAACATGTTTCAGCTCCTCCACTATATAAAAAAAATCTTTCAAACAGTTCTTGCTTTAAGTTCAGTTGGGTAACTCCAGCTAGAAACCTCAGACTAGGGCATGGGGGTGTTTTATTCCCTCTCATAAAATAAGAAAATAGCAGCCGAGAAAAAGGAAAAACAGTTTGGTCACGGTTCAGAAAATTGGGCTGAACAGACCTACAGTATAGCACTAGTTAAAGCTTTCTGATTTGTCTCCAAATATCTTGTAACTTACTTGTAATATAATAATGCTAAGCGCTGGAATGCAATCTGAAGCATTTAGCTGGAGTTTGTTCCTTTAGTTTTGCATTTGAATTGAACACAGGTTAAATTTTTTAAATGTTCTAAGTACTGACGGATGAACTTCCAGTTTGCAAAGTTGACAGTAGATGGCATATTCTAGTTTACAAAGCAGTGTGCAGATAGTAGGTTTTGTAGGCTCACAAGTAAACCTAACTCTGAAGGTGACCTTGGAAATGTGTTTAAGAAGAAGAAAGATAGCATAAGGAAAGATTATATAATAAAATAGTTGATAATTCTTAACTGTTCAAAGAAAAGCAACTTCTTGCAAGGTTTGTAGCCATAATATTCTGTCTGTGCTGTTGTTTCTTAGATGCAATCACAAGTTTTGTGTACAAATCTTTGTATTTTTTTTCCTCTTGCACAGAGATGCTCCTCCAACCCCCAAGGTTTTTGGAAATCTAGATAATAGGAAGGTTTTCAGTTGCACGGATTGAGAGTGAAATTAAAGTGGAATCTTGCTTCACGAACTGCTTCTCTGTTATGCAAATAGAAAAGCAGAGTTGCTGAGAGCTTTCATTCAAGCTAACATTTGTAGGCAGCTGCAGACTTTGAATGCCAGTCTTTGCCTTGGCTAGTTTTAGGTCAAATGCTTGGGCATTTATAAAAAACAAACTCTGAGGGCAGTTTAAAAAAACCCCTTTCAAAATTACATATAAAATTTTTGCAAGTTGCTCTTCAGGAACTTCCCCTGCATTGTATTTCTCCTTTTTGACAATAGTTATGGTCAGCATAGTACATCTCTTTCTAGCAATACGAACACGTGATCGTCTCTGATTCCTACTGTGTTTGCAGACACACCTGCCATGTTAGAAAACCCCGATATTTTGAAAGTGCATGAAGTGTAAAGTTGAATCTGGTGTAGAAGATTCAATGCAGGCAGGGGGAGAACTAAATTTTATGTCGTATGGGGATGGAAGAAAGTAGCCCTACTTTAAGCTTGAGGAGAGTGTAGGGAAGAGGAATGACTGCCATTTATCTTTTCCACATTTGACTAAATCCTCTGATGTGTCTGGAGTGTACTGTTAGACTTTCAGGCTATTTGTAGAAAATATTATAGCCCAATTTATTTGCTTTTAGACAAGAATTGTAACTAGAAATACTTGGAGAAGTTAGGTCATGCTAGGACCAGAATGAAATAGCTTAACTTAAAGCATTTATACATTTTCTTTTGGTGAAATACTGGGACTTAGATGCTATCAGTTCACCCGTCTTTCTCTGAAAACAATCATATTTATTAATAAAATAGAAGCTTACACTTGAAGCAATATGATGTATTTACTATAAGATATTCAAAAACACTGATTTTTTTAAAATGCAAGTTGACCCCAAAACAACATGTGAGATCAAAACTTCTTGTAGCTTTTCATAGCTTCTGGATGTTCTTAAAGTGCCCCATGATTAAAGTATTAAAGGAATAGGGTACAATTGTCACTCCAAGCCAATTGATGTGGGTCAAGAAGTCATCAAAATTGTTTCACCTAGAATGCCTTCCCTACTAGCAATGATGCTGTGACATTGCACAGAAATGAACTAGTTACTCTTTGGGTAGACCTGGAATGAAACACAGTAGGTGTTGGTGAGACAGTCAGAACCTCTGAAAGCTTCTCATGCTCCTTGTAGATGATCAAGTGTCATGAAGTTACTGCAAAGTGCTTGGAACAAGATTTTTGTGCTATTCATTTCTGTGACAGAACACTTTTTATTTTTAAGCAAAAATCCCCCAAATAGGTGTATGCTCTTCTCTGAAGAGAGAGAAAATACAAAGATGTTTAGTGATTGACTTATTCCATGTGGAAGATTGTAGGTTGGAAAGAGACTGTTGCAAAAATAAGAAGGGAGTAATATGACAGAAGTTGGTAAAGACCCCTCCAAATCCCAAACCTTGGTGCATGCTAAAGCTCAGTCAGTTTTAGAGTCATTCTGATGTGTGCTGGACACCCAAACTAGCTTGACTACTTCAGAATAAGACAGTATTAAAATATGTTGTGCATGGTTTTTTTCTTTATACCTTTCTTGGGATAACTCTGAAAAGAAGGGATTGTGGCCTTGTAAATGGTATCTTAATGTTTTTTGGAAGAATAATAAAAACTTAGCTGTTTGCCTTGATGTTGAAGGACTTGTCAGTTGTTTGTATTGTCTTCGTGTGGCTCCAGAATGAAATACCAGTCTGTGTCAAGTGCCGACTGTTTGAGGTAGAAGTTTGTTGAGGCTTCATGTTTATCATGAGCCTGCTCCTTAAAGTGTAGTTTGCAAAATTATTTTCAAACACTTTAATATGTCAGATCTACAGCTCAAGACTAGTATATGGCCTTGCAAAGTGCTTTTAGTGAGGCTAGATGGGTTAGAGGAGGTCTCTGTTCCAGGCCACAGAGCAGTTATAGCTGATTATTTATTTTTGTGAGCTCTGTGTGTGCTCTTAACACAATTAACTGCAGGGAAAATAAAAAAACCTCTAGTTGAAGTGCTATGTTCTGTACTTTCTGTTCTGGTGAGACTTTTATTCCATGCCCTTTTTTTTTTTTTAACATCCCAAATGTATACCTTAAAAAAACTATTGCAATAACTATTTGCTAAGAAAGCTACAAATAATTGGTGATACACTGAATCCTTTAATGACTGACCTTTTTACTCTTTCTCATATTACCTTCATCATTAACAATGAGATCTGAATTGAAGGCTAGTTTGCAATTTTGTTACATCACTCTTTTCTCTATCACGAGATGGGAAGGCAGTATCTGACTGATTTGTTTTGATATCTTTATGTATAACAATCAGACCTAGGGGTTAAGTTCATCTCTTGATGTTGTCTAGCTATTGAAGTTTTCACCTAGATACGTTTCTGAGAAACTGTACAAAAAAGCAGTGAGGAGAGGGGCACTGATTCAGAGTCAGAGAATTCACTGATTCTCTGGTCAGAGAATGGAAGAGAAAATTGTGTTGCATAGAGGCCTGCCTACTGAAATGAAGTAAATAGGATGGTAAATAGAGCACAATGAATTCTCTAAGCTATTGCAGAGCACTTTACTCTGGTTTTGAAAAAAAAGCCCCAAACCCCAGAAAATAAAAAAACCTCTGTGTTTTCTCCAAATCAAAAAATAAATCACTTTCTGCCATCCTAAAAAAATTGTTTTTACTACTGCAGGACAATAGGAGCATTTTGCTGTTGCAGCAGATGTTAAATAAAGAAGTCTAGAATGTATCTGGTCCTTGCAGAAGCTTTTGTGAGACAGTGTGCTGGGATTTTCTGCGGTGTTGATGGTTCTGGAGGAAGGAGGCCTGTAGATGCACAAGCACAGATGTTCACAGCCAGAGAAACAAGCAGGAAGAACCAGAGCTGTCACTGGTCACAAAACTGCAACATCATGGGAATAACTGAGATGTGGTAGGGCAGCTCATGAGACTTGAAATCCTTAGCAGACAGATACCAGCTCTTCAGGAAAGAGAGGAAGGAAAGACAAGGAGTAGTGATACCTGTGATGAGAAGGTGTAGCTTGTGGGGGAGCATGCTGCAGGTCACCAGTCAGAGTGACAAAGTACATGAAGAAACAAGAAGCTGTTCTTTTAACAACTGAAGAAAGTCTCTGGATTACTGACTGATTCTCATGAGACTGTAGTCTCCATAAAATCTGCTGGAAGTACCATAAATAGGAGGACATAAGCAACTGAGTACATTTGTGCAAAATGCAAGGAATACCTTCTTGATACAAGTGTATATGTGTCAGATGGGCTATCCAAGGACCATCATGTGCAGCTGAATTTGTTGTTTACAGATAAGGGAGAACTGTAATATTAGAGGCAGACTTGATTGTAGTAAGATGAGTTGCAGACCCTGGACATTGGAAGAGAGGATTTCATCTTGCCTGGGAAACTGGTAGGTGAGGTGCCATAGGAGCTTTGAAGGGTAAAGGAGTTCAGGAAAGCTGACATGATTTAAGTGTCAGCTAAGTGTCCTTGGCTGCAGCGCAGACTGGGAGCTGAAAAATAGGAGCAATTCTGTAGAGATGCAGGGGACACTGGAAGACAGCAGCTAGGGCATAAGTTAGCAGTGTACCCTGACAGAAGAGAAAGTCAAAAGAACAAACGAAGGCTTTATAAGCTATAGCGAAGCCAGTAGGTTGACGAAAATTGCTGTTGTCTTCTCTTCAGTGCTTTGTTAAATTCATTTAAATACTGCATCCACTTTTTGCCCCGCTTCTCCCCCGATGCAAGAATAATGTATGTGAAAAGGAGCAGCTTCTGCAGCAGACCATCAAGATAGCCGAGGGCTGGAGCACTTCTTGCAAGGAGTCCAAGTGAGCTGTTCTTACTCAGCCTAGAATGGGATTCCTTCTGGGGTGCAGAATCTGGGGGCAGCCCCCCACCGACCATGAGTAGACAATCAAGAAAGCACAGCTAGGAAGGGCAAGAGGTAACGGGTATACACTGAAACAGGGTATGGAGTGCAGTTCAGACTGAGTGTAAGGAGAAACCTTTTCCCCTGCAAGGCCAATCCAGCAGTGGAGTAGAGGCTCAGTGGTGCTTCCATCCTTGGAGGTTTTCAAGGCCTGGCAGGATGAAAGCCCTCAGCAGCCTGGTCTCCTGGTCTGATCACACAGCTGACCCTGGTCTGAGCAGGACTGCTGGGGTCCAACCAAAGTTATTTAATGATGCTCTAGTGGAAGCTTCCTGCCTGTGGAAGCAAGAACCGACTGTGGCTCACTGCATTTTGTGGCTCCTGTGAGGGAGGATTTCCTTACATCTCTTTCTTCCCAGACTGAGAATTATGAGCAGTTACTGCTTGTTGTCTGCACTCATGCTGAGCACCACATGCACAGCAGTGATCTGTTGAAACAAGATGTGCCTTGGTCTAACTTTTAACTGACAGCTGCCAGACAGACTTTAGGTGTATGTAAGTGATACTACTACAGAAATAACATCACAAGAGATGAAGAAGGGAGCTGAGAATTAAACCCTCTGTGTGCCTTGCCTGTCAGATTGCAAAAACAAAGCAAAAACCTTGTTTGTGGGAATAATCTATCTGACAAAGTATTGTTCAATCTCTTGTATATTTAGAAAGTTTTGTGATATATAATGCTGGATTATAGATACATTTCCCTTATGCTGTATGTAGCATTATGTAGCCAGCATTAGCACATACGTAAGTCAGTTGAAATCAGAATTTTCGGTAAAAAGCTATAACCATTATTTAAGCAAAACACATTTAAAAAGTCTTGCCTTGAGGTTACAGCAGGTTGGCTCTGCCAGTCTTTCAGGGTCAGATTAGGCTGATAAGAGTGGACGACTGGAGGGCTGAAATTCTTGAAAAGTGTAACTTTTAAGAAAAAGTTAGATGGGAGGAGCCAAGAATCACTGAAGCTGCTGGAAAGAAAAAAGACTAGTTAATGCTTAGGGCATACCATTATTTCATTGTTGTTTTGGGGTTGCAGTCCAAAGTGATTTGGAAGGGGTTTTTGTAGACTTTTGGGCTTTTTTTTCCTTCCCAACAAGAGGATTTCTTACCAGACAAAAAGATAGCCTTCTTGGTGGGAAAGTATCATTGCTTTCAGGAGTGACATATAGTCCTCCAAATTTATCTTTGATGCGAGCCATTTAACTTGTCAGAAAATAAACAAGCTAGAAAAATAATATGCTTCTGACTAAGCATGTATTTACCAATACTAAAAGTGTTTTATTATAACCTGTCTACAACATGAATCTCTGGATAGTCTCATTCCCATCCTGCCGCTGTCCCTCCTCTTTCCCTATTTTGCTGTCAGACTCTAAAGTGCATTCTTCTCCCGAGGTAATGTTAGATAGCCAGGAAACAGTCACAGATCTGCTTTCATAGCAGTTAGTCTTTGAGAGTTTATAGACTTGCCTCCTGTATGCTCCCTGTGTGGGCGTGGAAAAAATTTTATACTCCTTGGTTAAAAAAAAAAAGTCAAGATCAGGTAAATCTGGAAAAGTAAGGGGTTATTTTTCTATGTTTTGACAAGACAGTGGAAGTATGGTTTTGGGTTTTTTTCTGAAAATCCATGCTAATCTTTCATTGTTTTTTTGAATCTCTTCTGTCTTTTGGGGTCCCTAACATCATCTAGGTTTATTTTGAGCCATGATAGAACTACATTATCCTGTTCTAATGAGGACCAGATGGTGGTATGGAAAATCCTCTGTAGTTCTGTACCGAAGTGGATACTGTTATACTCCTTCATTTTTTTTTTTTTTTTTCTTCTCTTCCATGGTATTTTTTCCCCCTGCTTTGTTTTAACAGCTTCTTTTGAAGTTTTGGAAGTGATGCAAATTATTAAAGGAAATAAAAATTAAAGGCTTTTCTTCCTCAGCTAGTTAAAATTGTGGAGTAAGTGGGCAGATAGTATGAAACATTGCTCATTCTCTAGTGCAGTAAAGCATAGTCTACGTTTTCATAGATATAAATAATACAGCATTTTTCCCTGTAAGTGAAATTTTCTTTTGACACAACATGGAAATGCCAAAGGTATTTGTCTCTTGCAGAAAAACTGACTGACTTAGTTCGTTCAAATTATAAATCATATGATTTCTACTTCTGAAAATGTCTTTCATGTGTTCTGTGCTTTCGTCTGTTCTTCACCTCTTGCCTGTGGAGAAACATGTATGCATTTTACACTGTATGCACAAGTTATGTCATGTGCATTCACAAATCAGCTTGAAGTGAAACTACTGTTGAATGTTTTCCATATCCACAAATGGCTCTAAAGTTCTCCATTTCGTAAGGAAATGCTTTGGGATATTATTTCATCATATATGTTAACGTGTAAATATTAATAACATTAAAATATAATTTAGAGTTTAAGAAGGTGTGTGACAAAAGTATCTGTGTTTCAAAAAAATCTATCACCCAAAAGCATAGATAAATGCAACTTAATGTCATATGTTTTCTTTCCTCTCCGCTGTCAACTCTTGGTTAGAGGCAGACCATAGCATGATTGCATTACTAGCCTGCTAGGATTGTATTGCCTTAAGAGGTTTGCTTTGAATGGCAATAAATGAAAGTAACACGGCAGTTTTCTCTTCACGTTCAACAATTTGTTGTTAAACCTGAAATGAAAGTATTGAAGTACCCCATAGCATGCTTATTAATTGACAATATCTTTTGACTAAATTATATTGGGGTGTTTTTTTGAATTAAAGAAAAAAAACCACTAAAAAAGTAAAGTTAGATCTATTATAAGATATGGAAGAGGACTACAACGTTTCAATTTATATACAGACACTCATACGTTTCTAAAAACAAGATGTTTTAACTTCAGTTATACAGCTGTTTATTATTGGTGTTTCCTTATCACCTCAATGTCTTTTTGAAAATGTACAGAGAAATCATAACATTTATATATGCCCAGTGAGAAATAAGTTTAAACCTTCCAGCAGGAGTTTTAAGTTTGTTTCTTGTTGGAAGCTGTCTGATGATCTAGGTAACCCTCTCGTGGTTTTTGAAGTTCTTATTTTTAAAGAAACTTCTAACTGAAATTGCTGTGATAATATATGACAGGATGTATAGTAAAAGAGGCAGCTGAAGCATTTTAAGCACAAGTTCAAGTGAAAAATGAGATTACACGTTTAGCAGAAATAAAGCACAAGCAGTATTTGTACCTGCATATTTAAGGAGGTAGTGGTTTTGTACAAATGTACACCTTCCTTAAGTTATTGTTTTCGTGGTATTTGAACTAGATCATGGATTCTACACATAACCCTTTGCTGGACTTGCTTTACTACAGATACTAAGAATTTTGTGAGGAAGAGATGAGGAAAACCTGATTTATTTATCAGACATCTCATGGCACTCCTCTGACCTCCCCCCAGTTAGTTTTGAATTCCTTAAAATTAAAAATATATCAAGAATGTACAGATGTTCTTACAAGATAGGTCAGTAGGGGTTTTATTAGAAACTGGACATTGGGACACATTCTTAAAGACAAATGCAAAATGTTAATGGAAATTGGATGAGGAAAAACCAAAACTTTTGAAAAACAGGAGCATTAATGTCTTTTTGATACCTAGTAGGTACCATCTTAGTACCCCATATTAAGCAGGTAAAAGGAATTCATAGAATCATAGAATATGCTGAATGAAAGGGAGCCATCAGGACCATCATGTCCAGCTCCTGGCCCTGCACCTCATAAGCCTATGGTTCGTTCTTGGTAGGGACCTGTATCTTGCACATATCCTGGTCCTTTATCCTGGGACATTTTTTGAGTAATGAGCTAACAGTAGGACTGGAAAGGAGAGTATGAGAAAGTATGAGTAAGGGCAGGGGGAAAATGATGTCTCTTTTATTTGAAGATGATTATATTTACAAATACAATTTTGGGGTTCTGTTGTTTTGGTTTTTTCCTTAATGAATTCAATTAAGCCATTACTCAGTCAAAATACTATCAATTATTTGTCGGTTGATCTTAAAATGAAGTGATGCTTGAGAGGTGTATGTGTGCTAGGTTTTGACTCTTGGCAGGAAAAATGGCTAATGTTAAAATGCCGTTGAGTTTCTGAACAAGAAAACTTTTTTCATGCTTTTTTATTTTCATTGATAAAAAAGGAAAGTACTGACACAGGTTTCTGCAGTCCTTCCTGTGCCTAATAAAACTTTATGTGGTGACATTTTTTCCATCTACAGAATTGTCACCTTATCTTTGTTAGTAAAAGATCAACCTCTATGATGATACCTGAAAAATTTAATTTTTCTTAATGTCTCAGACACTGAGTCATTTTCTTCAGGGTCTTGTAAATCCCTAACCTTTTCCTCCCCAAAGTTTTCAGTGAGATTTAGTCAAAAGGATTTTTTTTTTAGTTCTATAAAAATGAAAACAATTGTTCCCTTTCTTTCTTATGAAGTAAAATGTAAGCAAGTTTTGCCTTTCCAGATTACTACCATCTGTTTCCCTTTTGGGGGGGGAAATAGCTTGATTTGTTTTCTATTGACAAGATACTGGTAGCGCTTATGACATCACTAATGCATTTGTCTTGAAGCATTACATAAATTGTTTTGCCCCTTAGGTGATCCGGGCTTGATTCGGGGAAATAAATGCTCTCTGGTAACAATTCTATATCCTTATTAGTTTCTGCGGATCAAGTGGAACAGAACAAGATAAATGATATCTGTGCTGAAGAAGATTAGAACTATCTGTCTTGGAGGGAAAAAAGCCAGTTTGCGTGGTATTAGCTGACAGATTGTATACTCTGCCTGATTACTGTAAAGAAATGAATGAAGTGGTTAACAAAGAGCAGATTTTAATAGCTATTTCTAGCATGCAATGATTACCAGCAAAAGATGCAAAACAGACTGGTTGCTGTACTAGTAGTGAGACAAGTATTAATTAAATTTATTCAGTTGAATCAATTCTACCAGTATTTTGGGGG
>VZRR01007148.1:537287-555513 GCA_013398015.1 Oreocharis arfaki
GAAAAAAGTCCTTATTCAGTTATTAGTCAGATATTGAAATTACTTGATCCTGATGGGTCACTTCCAACTCAGAGTATTCTCTGATTCTGTGTGATTTTTTTCAGTGCAGTTTACATTCTGGCTTGTGGCTACTGTGAGACCCTTTACTTTTTATGACAGCTCTTTGCTTGTAAATAATTTGTCATCTATCTTTGTGTGGGGAAGCTTTTAAAATTGAGTTTTCTTTTTAAAGAGTGCAGTTTCTTGCTAATAATTTTAATTGCTCTATGTACTTGATGTGAAAAATATTTGCAAACAAGCTTTGAAGCAGCAGGATTAAACATTTAGGTCTGAGTTATTCTAACTGTTTAATCTAGAGGCCCATTTCCTGACATGTCTGTGTGTATGCTGGTCATAGAACCAAGCAGACACTGCGTAATTATTTTAAGTTGTCGCCTCTGTATTGCACTCCGGTGGCTTACGTTGAAGGTATAAAGATAGGTATCGCTATTCTATTTTCCATTTATTTTTGCCAAACAACCATTTGCAGCAGCTTCTGGTTTTACCCATTGATTAGGAAGAATGACCCCAAGGATAAGTCACATGAGCCTTTAATCTTTCATCTGCTGTTGAAATGCCACATGTAGCTGTACTGTCTGCACACTAACTTTCATACATGTTTTGGAAGGGATTTGGAGATTTTTGTATGTGTGATTGTCACTTTTTTTTTACTTAAGCCTTATTTTTCGTTGCAGCTCTGAGTGCTCAGAAGTTAGAAGTTAGTACTTTTTAAAAGAATGCTTTCAGAGTGTCTGACCATTGAAAAACTGTAAGTGAAAATAACCTGTTATAGGCAGAGTACCCATGGCCTATAACAGATGTACTAACCTGTGACAAAACTGGAGAGTTCTTTTAACATGAGTGTAAGGGTATTCCAAGAGTTTCTTCAAGTTTTACTTTTCTTAGATTTAGATACTGAGTTTCAGAACTTAAGCAGAGATGATGTTTACCTGGTTATTTCTTGTAAGGTGGTTAACTCCTTTCCTGTCTGAATATCTGTTTACCCAGCTGTCAGTATACATTATTATACTATGTCTAAATGATGGTGACATGAAATACATCCTCCATAGGTTTACTGCCCTTACTGGGCTCAAGCTAAGTGTTTGTCCTGCACAATATTTTAGACAGGTTGGGTAAAAAAGCGTATGTCCCAGGAGAGCCATTAAGCATATTGGGTTGCAAATTGACTCTTTATTGAGAGGTGATTACTCTGTCTTCCTCCCCACAGACACATAGCCTTGCACAAAATACACCAATGAGATTGTATTTAATACGCATGGACAGTGAAGAAGAGAGCATTTTGCACTGGCTCTGCTTTTCATTTCTACTGAGTATTTGTAGACCACCTTCCATCCCGTTTAGGGGTACAAAAGCAAAGTAGCATCCATTCCATGTACAGCATCTGAACCTGGAAGAAAGAAAAGCTAAGAGTCTAAAGTATGAGAAATTTCTAGTCCGGTGAAGATGTGGCTGGTAAACCAGAGAGGTTTTGGTTTTTTTTTTCCGCAAGTTGTCAAAGTTGATTAAATTATTTCAGATGAGAATTTTCTCCCACTGGATTTTAATCAGTGAAATGATGGTATAAATGCTCTTTTATGTGGTTTGACATCATTGTGGCAGTCTGAAGAATAATCGGTAGAAATGATAAGGATGGTTACCACTGACTAGTTTATTAGCATTATCAGTTTCACAGTAACTGACCTTTTCCCCCTCCGCCTCACTTCTCTTCATCTGTCATGATTCATTTTGGAACATTGATTTCCTTTTACTATAACAGGTTGTGTGTGGCAGACTTCAAAATCTCGATCAGCCCTTACAATTGCTCACACAGTGTTGAGAAACTACTAGCTGTATTTAAAGAAAAATGGGAAGTTATTTCTACTTGGGTCCTCTTGAGAGTGTTATAAAATTTAAAATGCCACTTGGTACTAGTACCCATTTTATTTTGAAATACTATACTTAATTTTTAAAATTATGCCATCAATTTTTTTTGCCAATATTGAAGTTGCTACTATAACTTTTTTTTTATTATGGTATTAACTGTGTCTATAAAATCATGGTCTGATTGTTATAGGATACAAGTAATTGAAAAGAATGCTTGGATGTGTACCCATGCATCCACATCACACGTTCAGTTCTCTTGTGCTATGCACAGCAACCTGGCTAGGAAAATTACAGCATCTCTCTTCCTCCTATGCTAAAGCTGCACTTGAGACCTTTTATCAGTAGTTTTCAGTGCAAGTGTAGTCATGTAAATCGTTCCTACCAAAGTTTTTATGGCTATATAGATGGGCTGTTTGTGTACTTGAAATGAAGTAGAGTTTATTCCCTAACACGTGGCACTTGGATGGTGAATGGTTGTTCATCTGATACATGTGATGTGCACCTGTGGCGTGTTTCCTCAATAATCAGTTTCTCCCATCAGTAAGACTTTTCTAAATAAACTGCAGAAGTCTGAATGGTATACTTTTTCTGTCTTATTACCTATAAAATTCTATTAAATGTTTTGCAGTAAAAATGAATACCTACTGTTCTTAATTATTACTTTTATTCTGTCATAATGTGAAAAGAAGTAATTTTAAAAATTTTTGTAAAGTAAGTCCTCAAAGAGTAGGACTTGGCCTCTTTCATAAAATCTGCATGTTAATAGATCAAAAGTCTTTCACTATCCCAGTGTGACTGACATTTTCAATAGAACACATGCGGAGGAAAATAAGACACAATTACTAGGAAATTAACAGCTGAAAATGGGATATTGATCTGAACTGCAGTCAAACATGGTTTGGTTTTCTTTCACCTAATTTTGAGTCATCTTTTGTGGTAGACTCCTAAGTCTTTTCCTATATAGTTATGTTTTCAAATCCTGACTTGCCTAAGGTCGACTTAAGGCAATTGCTTAAGGCACTGGTTTTGCCTTAAGATCTACCAATAGCTGTTTTCCAGTGCCAGCATATCAGGATATCTTGGTCATTCAAAACTACCCAAGCTCAAGATATTCATTTAAGATTGGCATGTTGAATGGATAAGCATAAGGATATTGCCCATTAATTGTTTGAATTTTTAAAAGACTAGTTCCCCTGGAGGTGTTTGACACTTAGAGTATCTAAAATTCATTTAAATACATATGCTCTTTTGGAATTAGGCATTGCTTTTGAACCTACTTAGCTGATCAGATGTCAGGTCTGGACAGGCTAAAGCAGTTTTTGATGGCACAGGGTAGGCAGGTACCCTGCTTTTTCAGAGTATGTCAGAGAGGTGTTCCCTGCTGTGCTGCAGAGTGGCTGCAGAGCTCCCTGAAAAGAGCTCAGATGTACTCTGAACTGGTTTTTCTGCCATTATTCCAGTAAGTTTTAAGTTGTGCGATGAAACAGTATTATGTAGTAGGACAACTTCGGCCATAATTTTTGCTCAGTCTTTCCTTTTCCTTAAGGAGAGCTTGAAAGCCAGTGGAGTCAGTGGAATTGCCTTGGAGTGCTTGGAGCACTTAGACTACATCTCTTTCTTACTCAGATTCCTGCTGTAATCCTAACAGCTACATCACTATAGTCTTTTGTTTTGCAAGACAAAACTATGACAAGTAACAAAACTGATCTTGGACATGGAAAGCATGGATGAAGATTTTTTTTTGAATGACTGAGTACAGAATAAAGGGAACTTCTGGCATTTGAGAGAGGTAATCCAGGATTTGGCGTAAAATCACATAGGTTCAAAGGGATTTTGGGGCATGCATTCGTGTATTGCTACTGAGTTTTCTCTGTATAAATTATGACTAAATAAAAATTTGTTTACAGACCTGTACATTAGTACTGTAGCTTACTTAGGATCCCCAAACACATCTCAGAGCTTTCTTGATGCTACAGTGTAAGCTTATGGGCAAAATAGGTCTTGTAAACTATTCATTGTAACATCATGAAGCTTCAGTAATAGCAAGAAGTAAATTATTCTTTCATCCAATTATCGCTAGACCTGCTTTTTACTGCCTTCTGTGCATTAGTGTTCCTCTGAAGTCACTGTTTCTTGGCTGTCACATTTCCCCATGTAAGCAGAGAACGTTCATCTCTAACACTTTTTTTTTTTTTTAAAGAAATTGATCTAAGTACAGTATTGTGTTTCATCTAGGTAAAATTTTACATCTGCATGGAAGAAGTTTGCTCAAAGGAAAGGAATTACAGGCATTTTTCTATGCATTTCTTTCCACCACTTGTTTTTGGATGGAGAAAGTTGAGTTGAAAGTTTCTCTCAAGTGAAAGAAAAAAGATCTAGTTAGAAAAGAATATGAAAAATGTTTGATTATGTTATCTGGCTGCTGTCTATAATATAGAAAACAAGTTGTTTTCAATTATAGTAGGTTATTCTTATGAACTACTTGTAGATATACGTGGAAGCACCCTTGGGCTTCTGGAATTTGATATGACAGTCTCCTGCAGTATGGTGTTTGTTTGACTTTATTGTTTGTGACTTGCCTTTTCTCTCAGCACCTGGGTATTAAAGAGCTGTCAAAGTATAATTTGTGTGAGGGGGTTTTTGTTGGATTTTGGGGGGGGGGGGGTATATTTTTGTTTTTAAAGAAATCATGTTAGCA
This sequence comes from Oreocharis arfaki, assembly GCA_013398015.1. Taxonomy (NCBI): domain Eukaryota; kingdom Metazoa; phylum Chordata; class Aves; order Passeriformes; family Paramythiidae; genus Oreocharis; species Oreocharis arfaki. Next base: position 541,909 of record VZRR01007148.1, read on the forward strand.
TCCTTTAGTTTACTTTTGCAGGTTTTAACTTTACAGCCTTCTTTTTATGCCACGCTTACTTCTTTCTAAACACTGTGTATATTAACCTGTCTATTTTTCTTCTTCTCCATTGTTTCCTTTTAGCAAGACCTGTATTTCATCAGCATATCCTTGTCCCGCTTCCTTACCACATGCTTCTTCAAATTGAACCTCATTTAGGGTAATACTGTGCGTCTTGGAAGCATAGGCCCTTATCTGCGCTGAGAGGCAAACAAAGGATCCCTTAATACTTTTCACATATGTGGAAACTACATCTATAATCACACTGAAGACGAAAATAAAGTCATTAGATGGATATTACATGTCATTATTTTATCTTATCATGTCAGCCCTCAGCAATTTACCAGGCTTAGGATATTTGGGACCAAAATGGGTCTAATTAATGGGCAGTGTGCTTGTTTATTTTAGAATTTCCAACTGTCTTGTAGGTGACAAAATAAAATCTAATTATTTTGATATTTTATTAAGTGGTTTGTCAGCTATTATATAATTACTTCTTCTGAGGAAAAAAACCCAACAGAACAAAACAAAGCAATCTGAAAATTATGGCTATCTGAAAGGTAAAGCCTGTTGATATTTTTTTGTGAGAATAACAATTGCAATGTAAGTCTTGAGGAAAGAGAAACAGATGAAATAGTGCTGTGAGACTATAGTGAATGTTGTTTTTCCTACTGTGTACAATTATATGTAATTAGATCTGTCCTTTTTTCATTATGCTGTCTCAAAATTATTTCTACCTATCTAGGTACTGAATAAACTTGTAAATAAGATAGCAAGATCAACATAATCTGAAGAAATAATTAGTAACAATTTAACAGAAATTGTTCTGTTCAGGCTAAATCAATGGTAATGGAGATGAATAAATGGGTGGAAACCCTAAGTAATTACAAATCCTTTAAATTATTCTTGAATTAGAAAGCAGGAGAAAAGAACATATTTAATTACTTTTAGAGATTCATTAGAAGAGAACTTTCTGAATTCACTCTTTGTTCTTTCTTCCCTAGAATACACTTTTTCAGGCAGCTGGTATTCTGTTTCCTGTACCTTGTTGAACTTTTCATCCAACTTGCTTAGCTAGCCTAGACATGCAAACCCAGGTAGTCAGTTTTTTCCCCAAAAGATGAGTAATAAACATTGCTGTGAAGAAGTAGACTTCTTGTTGTATTAACTAACTTCTCCACTCTGGCTTCAGACTGTTTATTTTTGGCACAATTCTTATTTTTTTCATCACTCTAAGAAGGAAATTCTTTTTTGTGTTCTGTAAGTTGAGAGGAACTTCTAAGAAATGCTGAACTTGCTTTACTTAATGAAAATGTGCCAGTAGGTTTAGATGGGGCATGTAATTTTAAAAAACTAGGTCTATTAGTCTGCTTTTTTATTCTTCTGTACCATAGAAAGTTCTATTTGGGCATGTGAATATATTGGCTAGATTGTACTTTTTGCAGTATTGTTTTTAATTTTAGTTACAGAAGTATTTCCTTACAGACTTTTGATATGTATTCCAGTATCTATAAAAGATCTGTTATCTTCACAGTGTTTTTCTGTATTTGTAACTGTGGTGTTGCAGAAGAGTTATTAGCTTTATTGTGCATCATAAGGAAGAGGAATCTTCAAAGGGCAAAGAGGTGTCAAGATTGCCTCTAAAATTACTAAAACTAAGTTAGGATTAAGAAAAATGAATTGGGAGACCAGGTACTCTATGGATCCCCATGGAAATTTGAGGGTCAGAGAATCTTAATCCAGAGAGTCCTACTGAGACTTGGAGAACTGTCAAAACCTAACACTGCTATTTTGTTTGTCTGGACCTTGAGAAGCATCATTGGAAAGATTATGCATAAAAGCATATGCTGATTGACCTAAATGCTTTTTTGGTATAAACTCTTACTGAAGAAGACCATTCTCAATCAAAAGCTATGAAAGATTGCCTTCTTAGTTAGTGTTTTGGATTTATAGACCACTGAGGGATTGACTCTATCTTTAAAATAAATGGATGACTTAATTTTGTTTAACCTCTCTTTCTTCTTTAGCTGGAAAGGCAACTAGTACTGCAGAACCTGATGAGAGAGAGACAAACAGCCATGCAGATTGCTTGGACACGGGAATTTCTCAAGTATTTTGGGACGTTTTTTGGACTTTCTGCTGTAGTTTTAACAACTGGGTATGGAGTTTATTCCCTAACAGAAAATATAAATATATTACATTATGTATTTTGCTGGATCTTCCTTTTGCGTTACAACAGGTAGTTATTTTTATCCAGTAATTGCTCAGAGATTGATCAGATGACAGAGGGACTCTGAATTCTGTCTGCTTCTGGAAGTGTTTTGGTTATGTCTGTACTGCAGATTTATTTAAAAGCAGAGACATGAGCTGACAATAAAGTGATTTATCTGAAGTACCAAAAGTCCAGTGTAAAATAAAAGTTGTTTGTGGAAGAGGAGAGAATATTTAAAAGCCATGCTGTTTTCTTGTCTGTACTGTGTTTTAATGAACTATTAGTGAGTAGAATATCCCCATCTGGATTTTTTTAATGCAGTGAACAAGTGGACGTATTCTGAAGTCTAGTCACTTAAATTTGAATCAACTGACCTAAGGGAAAAAGAAACCTGGCTAATAAAGCTATATTGCATAGGGAAGAACTTGCCCTACAGTACTTTTGTTTGATCAAATGTTTTTCTTGTGCTGTACTTTTAGAGGGAATGCAGGAAATATTTGTGGTTTTGTGTACATTGTGAAGACTAAATGCACCTTATGCATTATGGGTTCTCTGTAGACTCAGATGTATTTGGAAATGGACATAGAATCTACATTGTTGCATGTTGCAAGTGGCTGGGTGTATGTAACTGCACATGCATGCTACAGGAGTTAGATCATCCCATATTTGTTAGACGTATTTGAAAATCACTGTATGCATTTTTTTAAACACCCTTGGGTTGAGAAAGGAGGCAACCAGAAGACAAGTATTTCTGAGGAAATTAAGACTTGTTCTTTGATTAGAGATTTTAGAAGGACACACAAGTCCTAGGCAGTCAAGGTCAGCCTGAAGTAACAGTGCTGATGTGCTGAATATCCTAAATAATATTTTTCTTTTCTTGCACAGAGCAATAAAAAGGAAGAACCCAGCAGTTTTACTGCCAATACTTCCCTTAAGCTTTATATTTGCCTATCAATATGATATGGGCTATGGGACACTGTTGCAAAGGATCAAAGGTATGTAAGTCTGTCCTGTTCTCATGTAGAACCAAGCTTCAGAAAACCTGTTATGTTTTTTAAATGGCTGGGAGAAAACTTGCAATAGGTTTTTTTGGGGGGGTGGGGCTTGACAGAAATATTATGTCTCTTTTTTTTCTTCTGTTAAAATCAGGTAATTTGCTAGTCAAGAGTACTCACTGTACTTTTGCAGCATTTCTTTTCAGTGAAGACTGTCATTTTCTCATCTTGTTTCAAAAAATTTGCATGCTAAGATTATAAATACAGCTGATGTAAGCATTGCATATCTGGGAGAAATGACAGATCTAGTGATTTCCTTCTGTATTCCACTCCGATGCTGTTTGTTTTGGGAAAGGGTTAGAGATTATAAGACAGATAAAGCAATACAGGCATGAATCATGTCTTGACACCTTCATGACCAAACACAGTCATCAACTGATGATCTTACTGCAGTGTCCTGCTAAAACTGGAGAAAGGTGAGTCCCAGAAAGTGGGGTCTTGCCTCATAGTTGTCCCTTGTATATCTAATTAAATGATGGGCATTGAGGTTTATGGAGGTGCAGTTATGTTAACCCTGGTTCCTAGTGAAGGAGACCAGCTCAGTGAGTGTTGAGTGTAAGTGAAGAGAGCATCGGGTCGATGGCTTCTCACCTTCACAAATTGTCTTAGTTAAGTAGCTTGGTTGTCTTGTCTGCTATTGACACAACCATATTGAAACAAAATTAAAATCTCTTTCAGCTCTTGGTCTTTAGCCTCCAGATGTAGCACTTACATTTCCTAACTCTGTGTGTTTCATTGAAAATAATGGTAGGTTAATTACACAAAATCTGCTGTAGTTCCTGCTGCATGCAGGTGCAAATACATTAAGGTGATTCAGGAATGTATACCTGTGAACATGTCCTCAACTCCATTAAATAAACTTCTTTGGATTTTACTGTGAAGAGTCAGCTAAGCAGAGGGAAGAAACACTGGGTAGTTCTCGGAAATCAAAGTGTTGAAAAGGAGATTATTACATACAAAGCGGAATTAGCCCCTGGAATTTAGGATTTGTATGTAATGTGTTTACTTTGTACCCTGTGGTCCTGTATAGGTTGAAGAGGGACAATGTAGTATCCTATTGCTTTCCAAATAGGCAAAGTAGTCTTCATCCCTTCTGATCCATTAGGAGAACTTCAGCAGTATGTAAGGCTTGTGAAAATGTTTTGCAGAAAAGAACCTGTGGAGCCAAATAGAAAATAAAATTGAATATGCCAAACTAACTGGCTTTTCCAGGATTTTTTTTTCTCTAAAAGAAATGTGGTAGATCCATTATAAACTTGTGAAAGCATTTGGTGTGGTATTACATAAGATTAAGTTAGTGTGAAAGACGTGGAAATTAGTAGACAGGTAAGCGTGAGAGTAAAGAAATTATGTCAAATTTTGTGTTTGAAAAGGAAGGTTAGGCTTTAGCAGGGTTATTAACAATATTCCTCAAGATTTCATCTGGATCTTCTTTTGTTTTATATTTGAAATTAAGAGTAGGTTATACTAATCAAATCTTTGGGTGACAAACTTGATTAGGTTCATCAATAGAGAGGAAATAAACTGCAGTGCACGAAGAACCGATGGTCTGAAGAAATGGGACAACAAAATAAGATTCTATTTGATGAGGTCAGCAAGAAACTAGGGACTAATAGAGATTTCTACCTCCAGAGCTCACCAGGTGGAAATGGTAGAAAAAGGGAAAACTTGAATGCAGGTGATCACAGAATTAGAAATATCCAACAGTGTGATGAAATTGAGAGTTGAGCAGAGTGATGTTTCCTAAGTATCACGGCATGGTTGAGGTTGGAAGGGACCTCTGGAGGTTGTCTGGTCCAACCCCCCTGCTCAGGCAGAATCATCTATAGCCAATTGCCCAGGAAAATGTCCAAAAGGCTTTTGAATATATCCAGGGATGCGTAATTCACAACCTTAGTACAAGTAGAGTACAGATGGGAAGGTGCAGGAAAATAATACCTGCTGTGGAAATGTACATGTAATTTAGGTCATTTCTGTAAAGGGAATTTGGAATTATACTGAAGAGCTAAAACTATTAGGGAATGACAAGCTGCCTTGCAGGAGAAAAAAAAGTGATTAATTTGTTTAGCTTTGTAAAAAGACATGAGAGATTTGGGTCTACAGATCTTACTTGCAGGATAGGATAAAGGAAAGTAAGAGAAGGAAATTAAACTAATTACCAATATCAGCACTAGATTAAAAGGAAGTGGAATAGCCTGAATGAATCTGGTCTGGAAATCAGGTTCAGGAGTTCATTTTTATTTTAAGGTTAAAATTACGTAGTTGAAGAGGTGGGTTTATGATGCAATTGACCTGCAGCCTCAGTGCTTAATATCAGTCTCAATTGACTGATCCATGTTCACTCCGGCGCCTTTGCAACCACTTCTCTGCTTGTATATCTGTTTGTTGGTACGTGCCATTCTTCATCTCTCTGGTGTAATACTGAATGTATACAACATTCCCTTTACTGTTCTTCCTTTAGCTGGTCTCTTTCCTCCAGGGTATACCTATCATCAGCCTCATTGCCCTCAGTTCCCTCTCCTAAGCTAATCTGCAGTTATTTCTGTGCTGCATGGTGAACCTTGTCTCTGAACTACCCTGATCACATAGGTTTGCATCTGCTGCCCTTCATCACTTGGAATGATTTTATAACCGTGAGAGGTTTCATTATTTCTCTTTCATTAGGCATTTTGTCTCTGATCTTGCTTACAGTTAATTTTTTCTTCTGTCTCTGGCCTATTTGTCCAAAAATTATCTTATGATTTTAGTATTCTTCCACACTGAAATATTGGAAGGGTTGTTTTTCCTGCTTTATAGCTTGGGCTAATTAAAACCCTGAACTGAACACATAGGGGGAAATACCTGTTTTGAGTTCGGCTTGTGCTGTTGGAAAGCTCCAAGCTGCCAGAGCCGCATATGAGAACATCATCTTTTGGGGATGTCAGGGTTACAGAACAGCCCTCAAACTATGGTTTCTGAACCTCTGAGGACACAAAGAATCAGTCATGGATCTGCTATCTCTGTTCTTGACCTTGCTGTTTTGCTTTTTCTCCCAGTCCAGACACACATTGATGGTGTTTTTCACAGAAATTATTAGAGGAGGGGAGGGAATTTATGGCCATCCCCTAATTGCACAGAACTTCTCCAATAAGCAATGGAACTCTGGCTTCCTTTTCCAAGATTTAGATAGCTGAGTCCTTGTTTCCTGAGCAGTGTGAAGAGTGGTAATGGGGCAGTGTGCTCTAGTAAATGTGAGGGACAGGCATAGAGATTTGCGTGTCTACATCTCTGTCATCCAAGAGCTCTTGCTCTCTCATAATCCGGTGCTATATGCAATTGACTGATGCTGTGGGAGTGGTAACCAGTGTTGGATATTACTGATGGTCCCAGGCACCACAGTACTATAAAAATTACAGATTTCAGCACTCAGACCTGTTATATAGAACAACCATAATCTTGACTGCATTGCAATATTCAGTCAGGCTTATCACACATAAATACAGTTTCAAACCACTGCTGTAACAATCATGAAGCTGGGACTTAAGGCATAGATAAACAAGATTGTTGGCATCGTGCCAAATGGCATTAGCCAAAACAAATGCATTCCTTGCCTAATCTTTATGACTTCGTATATCACAATCAGACCACCACAACCTATGAATTTTGTTCAGTCTGTATCTTTTGTTTTTTGGATTCTCTGTCCTAGATGTTTCCATTCCAGCCTTACCCAGAGAATTCAGCACTCTACAACTTTTCCCTGATTGCTTCATGTTTAGGCTACTGTCTTAGCGAATCTTTTTTGTGAGCAGTGTGCTTCTTCAAGTCCTGTGCTGCCCACATTCTGGCACCTTTTAGGCTAGTCCTCAGGCAAGAAGAAAAAATGTGCCCAAATATGGTCCATCTGTGATTCTGTGTACAGGTTTACTTTTTAAAGCTTATATACACCTTTATGTATAAGTCTGATCCACTTTCTTCTCAGATTTCTAATTACCCAACCAGTCCAAAATTCCTTAGAGGTCTTTATTGTTGAATTGATATCAGCTTGCTTGTAAAATACATAGCTATGACTTTCTATTTTGATACTGTGGTCCAAACAAGAATGGCTAAATCAGTTTCTTGAGGGGTTTTTTTTCTTTCCTTTGCTTTCTAACTATAAGGCTGAGGAAATTTACTTTATTTTCTTTTCTTTTTTTTTAAGGTGAAGCAGAGAACATACTTGACACACAGAGCACTTTGCTAGAATTGCCGAAAGGACCTCTCACATTTGAAGATTTGGAGAAAATCAGAATATCTCAGAGCAAATTCTTCACAGAAAAATAGGAAGATGGTCTTAAAACTATGTATCTGAAATGTGATTGTAATACTGCATTTCAACATACATAAATATTAAAAATTTGATAAGAATATGAACTCTTGTAAAATCAAAATTTAATTAATTTTTAAAAATCAGTACTTTCTAAAGCAATTGTTTTCATGTTATATGTATCTCTTAGAAATATTCATTTTTGCTGTAGTATATTTTCCTTGTTTATAGCAAAATATTGAATTTTCATTGTCTATTCAGAGTCTGAAAATAACTTTCACCTGTAGTAAAAGTGTCTGGTACTGACCGAACTCAGTATAATCAATAAAGATATGGTAATTGGTAGTTAAAAGTTTGTATAAATATATAAATTATATAAATAAATAAATACAAATTTTGAATATATTTCAGTATACACAGCTCAATTTGAAGTCAGGAGCAGGCAGTCAATTTCTTTGAAAAATAAGACACTTTTTATTTGCTGTTCTTTAGGCAGTCAGCTCACCATCTCTGCTTCAAATTCTGGAATAAACAGCTTTTATCAGAAGTCGGTTCAGAAGTAAACACATCACTTGCTAACTGTGTGTTTTACTTTCAGGGAAAACTGTGTTAAAGTATGAACAGAGATAGTTTCTGAAAAAGAGAAAACAAATTATGTAGCTATTTCCTGAATCTTTTTCATGCTTTCTGAAATTCTGAATTCAATTCTGAAACTCAGGATAATTTGTTTTTTGATAATTGAAATCAGTTTCACTACTAAGATGGATATTAACTTAGGCTAACAGCAAGCAAAATTATTAATGTATGTTTTTATAATGAGTAGATCCTAGTGGACTTACAAGTACTGAAAAACTGGGGGATTTTTTCCATGCCTTTAGTCTAGCATGGTATATACTAAGAAGATAGTTTTAGTGTACTTTCTCTTCTGATGTCACACTTGTAAAAGAATGCATCTTTCTATATTGGAAATCTTGTTTAGAAACAGCTTATGTTGTGTTTTGGTTCGAAATTCTTCTAGCATTAATCTAATTGTGGAATGAAAAACTAATGCTCAAAAAGCATCTAAAAATTAATTAAGCCTAAGCCTGTACTGGAAATTTGTTGACTTAAAAATTAAATTCCAGATGGAGATAATGTTCCGAATATGATTTTGAAGACTACTTAACTAAAATTAGAATAAGACAGGTGAATATATAATGAAACAAAAGCTTCTCAATACAGAAGAAATTAATGGCACAGTTTCCACAGTTTGACTTCTGAAAGTGCATTCACTTCTGCATTCAGTCACTTCTGTAATTGGTTCTGTCATCTGCATGTTAACAATGCGTATAGTCTGTAACTGATTTCAAAAGTGAAGTGTTTTAATATGCAGTGTAATAAAATGGGTTCTAATACCTTGTTTGATTATAATTTCTTGGTGTACACTTCAGCTGTTTAGGATTTTAGGCAGTGAAATTTTGTCAGATGGCATGCCTCAGCTCATGTTCTGGGGGCTCACAAAATGCAGCTCCAGACTACCTCACATTTTTGCCTGTCCTGTAACATAATCTCTCACCACTTCCTGATGTATTATGTACTACACCTAGAGCAAAAGTACTCTACTTTCTTGTTTCACTTTGAATAACAGGGCGTCTGCTATGTTTCCTACAAGTTCGGAAGTATACCTTGCTTTAATTTTGAAGAAGTTTGTAACAGTCTTCTATGTTTTAATATCTTTCATCTGTTGATACTCTTTCTTCCGAAAAAGAAAAACAATTGAACCAGCTTTGGGGGGTATTTTTATGTCTCTGTCTATGCCTTTTTGCCCACCTTTTAATCCTGTGAAAGACATTTTCGCAAGAAAACAGTTTTAACAGCCCATACAACAGTTTTGCTTATAAATCTTAAAAAATTATGAAATACCCTAATTGTATCCACTGTGAATTAGGAATCAATATCTGTGTGTTTGTGACAGGTTCCTGGCTATGGTCTTGGATCAAAAGCCAGTGTTAAAGGGAGCAAAACAATGGTCCAGATAGCAGTTTTAGGGGATGATAGGGTAGCTATATGTTACTCCATCCAAACTAAATTTGATTTTTTTCTCCCAAAGTTTGAACTTAGATCAATAGTGTTAATCTGTTGCAAGACTCCACACTAAAATATGACAGAAATGGTGTAAGTTTAATTCAGTATTACACAGTATCAGTGAAATTAATCGAATTTATTAAGGAAAAGTCTCTAAACAAGACAGTCTAACCCAAAATGTATTTAAATGGGCCATATAGAATGGGCCAAAAATCATCAAGGGGTTAAGGGTTAGTCGCCTTTATTGCCCTTATTTTTTTACAGTTTGCTTTACTTTTTTTATTGAAAAATTCATGCTTTTGTTTTGAAGATGCTCGTTCTTTGTTGCAGGGTTAGTTATTCTACTGCCAATGTATTAATCAAAATGCTTACACGTGCTGTGCGCAGGAATATCTGTCACAGAGTGACAGATACAGAATGATTGAATGGTACCACTTCTTTCAGAGAACAGTGAAAGAAAACAGGAGCTTATCAGTGACGAGGTTTACTTTGGGGAAATAGATGTTTACAGCACAAGTTGCCCATAGTCATCATATTTGTTATGGAAATAAATAAAGCACCTAAAACATCCTGCTCCTTTCTGTCATTTGTGCTCAACTGGGCTCAGCTGTTACACTTACTTTAGTAAATCACAACGACTGTCTTTGTTTCCATGAATCACTGGGGAAAAAAGGGAAAGCAACTCCAGGGGGAGCTGCTTCTGGCCTGAAGGCACTATTCTTACCACCTTAATGCTGAATCAGTATCATTTGAAGCAGGATTATTCTGGAAAAGTGAGAGGTAAGTCAATGATTAGGATGTCAAAAATAAGCTGATTATGATTTAATTATGGATAAATTTCATTTACAGAACCTAAGGAAGTGCATGCAAGCCACAAGTGCCTCTCCTGCAAGCCACAAGTGCCTCCCCCTCACTCTTGTTTATTTGGTTGTGGTAGAATACATGAATATTGAGGAGAAACAAGCAAAGTCACTTTGGGGAGTCCAGTTTGGGACCCTCCCTTAAAATAAGAAAAGTTGAAAATCACAGTCCCTTCCTGCATGCTTTGAAGTTATTTTATTACTAACTGTATGTCACTGCTTTTAAAAGAAGGGGAAAGCATTTAGGTGGACGTATTCAAATGAGATTGTTTCTGCATTATTATTTATTTGCTTGATCAGCCTTGGGCTTCATTATGCAAAATGCATGGATTTCGTAACTTTTTTATTATGAGCTTTCTTAAGATTTAGCTGTTTTCTAAACAGAACAATCCTCTAATGAAGGTAGGTGGGTAATGCTGGTACTTGGTCGATCACATTGATGCAGTGGCACTTTCCATTTCTTTCAGAATCCTGTATAAGCACTAAGCAATCTTAAGAAAAATTTTAAATTTATGTTTGGACAGCTTTCAAAAACTAAGCCGTCCTTGCAGCAGTGAATTCCATGAATTTGAAATGAAATCTCTGGAAAATAACTAGTGAAATCAGTAAGTTTTTGTCTTACTGCTGATTTTCTATGTCTAGCATTTGGGAGTCATGGGATTAATTCAAGGTATTCAAGGCTACTGAGATAACTGATTGTTTAAGGATTATCTTTTTTATTTAGCCACCATTTAGCCATTTTCATGAAACCTCCTTTACCTTCTATTAATTTTGCTATTGCTGAACAGATTAGTAGTTTAGTGCAAAGAGAGAAATAGTACAATTATCTTTACCGTTTTTTTAGAAATTAGAAGATAAGAATACTTGCATTGAGCCAGTATGCTGGATGTACTTGCCTTGAGACATCCTACAGATCATGAATGAAAATCAATTTCTCCGCTCTGCTGTTGTCTTTTCTTCTTTATAAAACAAACAAAAGCTATATTGTTACTTCGGATTTGTTACATTTATATTATTGATCTTCTGAATGTTTTGTTTTGAATTGTAGCTTTTCTACTCACTGTCAACTCAGGAGGTACTTTCCTTCTTGCCTTGTCCTGGTAGCGCTTTTTCACGTTACTACAGCTTTTCAGTGACCAAAAACAAATCCCTTGTCTAGAAGATTACTTGGAGTCCATGCAGAAGTCCGCCTGATGTGATGGTATTTTCAGAAAAAGTCCATGAGACTGACAAAATCAAGGTGCTGCTCTCAAAATGCAAGTTGTAATTACCCCTGCACAACTTCTGTAACAGTATAGTAGGTAAGACTTCAGCTCAGGGAGGAACAGATCAAGGTTTTGTTGTTCAGGAATTTCAGATTAGTGGCATCCACTTCTGCAGATTGCATCCTAGCAACATCCTGGATGATGGTGCCTACCGTTGAAGAGGTACCGCGGTCTAAAACACTTAAGACCAGACCAAAAAGAAGACTTGTCCAAAACCAGGGGGTTTTGGCTGGGGTAGAGTTAATTTTCTTCACAGTGGCTGGTATTGGGCTGTGTTTTGGATTTGTGCTGCATGCAGGGTTGATAGTATAGAGATGTTTTTGTTATTTCTGAGCAGATGAGAGCCAAGGCCTTTTCTGCTTTTGGTACTTCCACACTGGTGAGGAGACTGGGGGTGCTTGGGAGGAAATACAGCCAGGACAGGTGACCCAAAAGACCAAAGGGATATCATGCTGGTTTATGAAGTGGGGGGATGGAGAAAGGAAGAAGGAGAAAGGAGGGTACACTTGGAGTGAGGGCATTTATCTTCCCAAGATGGCTGAGCACCTGCCTGCCCACAGGAAGCCCTGAATCAGTTCCTATTTTGCTTTGCTTTTGTGTGCAGCTTTTGCTTTCTCTGTTAAACTGCCATGACTTTTGTCACTTTTCGAGGTCTCTCCCCAGTCATACTAATTGGGAAATGAGCAAGTGGCTGTATGGGGCTTGGTGGCTGGCTGTGGTCAAACCACAACTACTTTGCTCACTATTTTTGCCCTCCTCAGTCTTGTTCTAGATCCAGCTCAGTGTAAAACACCCAAGTCCTCCTTGAAGAGGGGACTAGAGTCTATGACTTCTCTGCCAGCACAAGCAAATGATTCGCCTTTGTATACTGTGGATGTACATCTTCTCTGTGCACTAATTCTAGATTGAGTTTTGAGGGTTTTTTTAATATGCCAACAATACTGAAGGGATTGAAAGCATAGCCCTTGTGCAAAACGATCTATAGACGACTGCTTCAAAGTACTTTAAGAGAGACGAACTTTTCTGGTTCTCCACAGTATGACTTTTTATAAAAGGTGACAGCAGCCCCTTTTTGTCCTATTGTGCTGGGAAAAAACCCAAACCCACAAACCAACGAACAGATCTGGAAGTGAAGTTTACTTTCACAGAGTGCATAGTTCTGCCTGGAGTCCGAAGACCACCACCCTTATCAGCAAGATCTTGCTGGGCCCTGCTGGTGAGACACGCAGATGTGGAGCTCCACATCCTTAGGATGCCCATGCTGGAGTCAGGGTGTCTCTGACACTGGGATGCCTGTGGCTGCCACGGAACTCAGGCCTCTAGTACAACAAACCTGAGAGGAATCCAGCCTTTGAAATCCCCCTTCAAGTATCACAGCTGTAGTACTTCTGCGAAAGAGCATTTCTTTTGCTTTACTTGTTTCTGTCTTTCTGGGTCAGGCAACATTTTTAGGACATAGAGGCAGTTATGGAGGTTCTAGACCTGCAAGGGCAAAAACAGTCGAGATGAAGTTTTTCACGAGTTCAAAGCAATTCGGAAGGGCATCAGCACTGCTACCTGGCCACAAACAGGGAAAGCTGAGACGCAGACCCTGCGGAGGAAGAGGGAGCGTGTCTCGGGGTAGGGGGGGGAGAGCCCGAGTAGGGAGGCCGAAGATGAGGTGCACCTTCACGGCGGCGTGAAGAGCCGCGACAGCTGGCAAGGGCAGAAGGAGGGGAAGGCGCTGCCCCAGGGCTCCTGAACGGCTGTTGCAGGGGCAGGGACCTCCCGGCGAGAGACGACAGCCGCGGCACCGGGGAAGGGGAGGGGGCTCGGGGCCGGGGCCGGG
>VZRR01007148.1:561174-667198 GCA_013398015.1 Oreocharis arfaki
CCGGAACTTCCCTTCCCGGAACTTCCCTTCCCTTCCCGGAACTTCCCTTCCCGGAACTTCCCTTCCCGGAACTTCCCTTCCCGGAACTTCCCTTCCCTTATCGGACCTTCCCTTCCCGGAACTTCACTTCTCTTCCCTTCCCGGAACTTCCCTTCCCTTCCTGGAACTTCCCTTCCCGGAACTTCCCTTCCCTTCCCTTTTTTCCTTTTTCTCTTTTTTCTTTTCTTTTATCTTTTCTTTTTGCAAGTTCAGTTTTCAAAACCTGAAGGTTTTCTGTGACACTAGGCTGTATTTTCTAATGGTTTCTTCGCAATGTAGCCAAAGGTGACAATTACGTGTCACTTCATTGGAACAGGTCTGGAGGATGCCACCTGCTTACTGCTCACACTACTCAGTGTCCAGAGGTACTTTCTTTTTAAGACCAGAAGTAAGTCTTTTATGCAAAATGAGGTGTCTGACTATTAGGTAGGGAAAGCAAACACACTTTGAAGCAAACCTACTTCGGAGCAGGCAGCTCAAAAAGTAAAAGAATGGTTGAGTTGGGTATTGGTCCAGATAGCAGAGCAAAAGGACACTGTCTCTGCTGAAAACATCTTGGGGAGTGCTGTCATATGTACCCAGCAGCATAAACATGAGGACAGCAGTTTAAGGCAACACATTCTGCTTACCATTGTAACTGTTCAAAAACACACACTCTTCTACAAGGAAAAAGCTGAGGTTTTTTCTTCCGTTTCTTTCATAGAGAAATTAGGTATTGAAGAAAACATTGTTTTAGCAACTTGCTGCTTACAGAAATTCCTTACAGTCCTGTTGATAAAGTCTTACTGCATAGGAAGTGTCCAATTTCTGGATAATCTATTAATATGCGTGAGCCATCTTCTGAACAGCTATTTTGAGTTCATGAGTAGAAAGTGGTATACCAGCACATTCCGACATTAGCACTGCCATTTGTATCTGCATGAATGTTTCCTGGATGTTTCGGGGAATTTTTTTCTCTAGGGGTGTGTTCTGACTCAGATCTGACAACGAGCTCTTAGAACAATGCCCAAAGACATGGGAATAATTCACAGCAGTATGTAATAACAGGTTTTCCAACTCTGTTCCCTGCTATTGCTTTGTTTCAAATCTGATGGAACTCGTAATGCAGTTATGCAATGTGTTGATTGTAGTATAGCTAGAGCCCAGTACCTCAAGTAGTGATGATATGTAAGCTTGACCATAGATGGAATGCTACATTTGTTACAGAGAACTGTACAGAGAATCCCAGAGATGTGGAAGACACATCTCCCTCCTAACTCTAGCCCTGTTTGGCCAGTTCTTTATTTTGCTGGTTGTTTAAACTATAGAGGAAAATACCTAGATTCATGAGTTACTGGAGATACACTACGCATTTTTTAGTTTTTTAGCCTCCACTTACAGGCAGGAAAGACATTAATGTTTATTTTTGCCTTTTGGCAAAGCTGGAGACAGACCTAGAATCAGCACTTTGAGTTTTAGGAAGAGTTTCTGGGACTACCATCTTTCCTACTCAGCAGGCAGTAAAGACTCATAGAAAATGACAACTCCTCTCCTACTCAGCAGAATGGAACCTGGGTAGATTTGTGTCCCATCTGCTGCTCTGCAATCAGTATCAGCAATTAGTTGAAAGGGGGTCCTTTCCTCATTTATGCCACACTGCCACCACACACAGAATGAATTCTACCATCACACAGCTTTCACGTATCTTGGGAACACCTGAGCTGTTGGCTCCTTTCCCTGGATTTTAGTTCCAACAGATTCACTTGACTGTTAGACTGCTTCGTGCCACCTGCTTTGTGGTATTAGATACTGCACCGTAACAGTGTGCTTGTCCAGTACTGTTTTCTGACCCACAAACTCTAGAGAACCAGCACTAACGGGAAGGAAAGTAAATTCTCTAGCTCGTGCATCAGATTCTTTACCTTCATCTAAGCTTTCTGCTACCAATGTTTTTCCTGGAATCTTCCCACACTTGATATGAATTGCTGAATGTTCCTCAACTGCAGCCTACTCTCATGTTTTAACCTTAGCATGATGTATCCCTATGATTTTTCAAGAGCACATCATTGTGAACACAGCTGAGCAATGTAGTGTATCTCTCATGTACAGAAAGTCAGATGAGAATCAAAATCCAGCTGCCAGCCTTTGTGCTTTAAGAACTCCTGGGTAGCGCTCCTCAAAATAGGCCAGCAAAACAGCTCACAGACCGACACGCTGCTTTGCCTTGTCTGGATTGTCTTCCCTGGACTGCAGTGTTTGACCTGAGACTCTGCAGATCCTTCTAGTTTCCATGAGATCTCAGCCAGCAAGTGTTGCATCCCTTCTGACACTGAGGAGTGCCTCATCAGGAACTGCTTTGCCCAAAGAAGATGAAAGCAAAGTGCTTCTGAATCAGAATGGAATCCCTATGGTTTCAACTCTCCTGGTATCATTACTCAGTGGTTCATTTACTGAAGTGTTTCCCTGGATCAACAACCTAGCGTAGTTTGCCTGTGACCATTTGCTTCTGGCATTGCAGATGTCATTGAGCTCAGCAGCAGCTAGCCCTGACACCAAAGGCCTCTCTTGAAATGCTTCTCTGTCTGTGTAGTTTTGCATCTTTTTGTCCCTGCACCGAGAGATGAGGCATTCTCCACGCAGCCATAGTGTGACAGTACAGCTTTTCCTCCCGACCCTTTTTCATTTGACACCACAGCTGTGGGCTGAGGGCTCCCATGCAGTGCCATGCTGACAGCAGGACCCTTGTGCCCTCTGTGCCCCAGGACTCTTGTGCCCTCAGAGCTTTTGAGAGGCAGCCACTTATTTCAACAGGCAAGTCAAAATTCTTGTCCTGCGGACACACGGTAGCTGTTGGCCTTGGAGCTTCTCAGTAACATGAGTGGCTGGTGTGTTCTACAATGGACTAATGACAGCTAGGATATCTTCCTGGTTTGTGGCGTCTTCATCCCACAGATCCTTCCAGCCCTGATACAAGGAACAATGTGGGCCATGTTACTTGAACAGCAAGGCAGCTCTTCGGAGCCTCTTAAGGTTTGTAGCAGTATGGCTGTACTTCCATTGCAGAGGAAATTCTGGTTCTTTTCACACCTTGTCAATTTCCTGCATTCCCAACATTCATCTTAAGTCTCTCAGCTCTACTTCCCTGAGGTCTCTTTCACTCTCACTGTGTGCCACATGAAAGAGAGAACTGTGTTTGTCCCTGCGTATCTAAATGAGGGGGCTCAGAAACTGAGCAGGCCATGGAAAAAGGCACAGTCTTCTGTATTGCTCCAGTTGTCCAGCAGTCAGTCAGAACTTGTTTGCTGAATGTGAGTCTAATGTAGTTTAACTTTTTACCTTGGTTCAGCCTTTACCCCTCTGATGGAAGACAAGCATTCTCAGCTTTGCTTTGGGAAGCTTGGATGGTTTCCAGCCCAGCACTGAAGACTGTGAAGGTACACCTTCCTGCCTGTCTGCTCAGCTGATTGTCTGCATTGACTCTTAGAAGTGTGGAGTGTGCATATCTTCAAAGAGAGACACTCACTTTGGAGACCACTTTTTTTTTTTCCACTGGAACCTCATCCTTTAATGTCTACATGTTCTCTTTTCAAGGATTTTTAGACTATGCTGCAACTCCTGCCAGTCTTTCCAAAATTTATTTCAAGTTCTTGCTGTCTCCCTCTGGCTCTCCTTTTGGCAGATCCTTAGTAATTGTAGCTTTGTGAATCTACCTTCAAGTACACAAAAGCTTCTTCATGTGGCTCTAACCTTGTCCAAAAATTTACACAGGCAAGAGCATCTATCTCAAAATTTGTCAGTGAGCTAGGTTTGAGCTTGCGGAGTTCCAGGCCACACAGAAAAGTCATATTGGAAGCTAAAAAGCAATATTGATCAGGAGACAATCTGTTAAAAAAATTCTAATGATGATCAGAGCTGTGCACCTATTCTAAACTCAAGTCTCATTAAATCACAGTGACTTGGGCTTCAAAAAAAAAAAAAAAGAGAAAAAGCACCAGTCCTGGTCATGGTATAGCCCTTTTCCATGGCAGTGACTAGGTCACTCAGAGGCACAGCAGGAGCCAGCCTGGACGCAGCAGCCTCCAGCTGAGGAGTCAGATGAAGAGCGAGACCTTTACTGTGCTGACTGTGAAGGTATAAAAGCGCAGGGATTATTTTGTTCATGGTCCCTCCTCAGAGGTACCTTGGGCTTTTTCTGTGTTACTGCACCATGGATAAATTGCATGAAGGATTGAGATGTCTGTCTCTGCTCTGGGAACCCTGGGGTCAAACCGTTAGGGAAACTGTGTGATTGGATGTGAGTGGGCTGTGCAGAGAGTCAAGCAGAGCACCCATCAGTTCACTGGAGCCACCCACTATGCTGGGGCTTTGATCCCAGCTGTGAAAATCTCTGCCCACACTCGAATGGTCAGACTGGGAAGTTTCCTTAACACAATAATATCTTAAATTTTATCTTTGAGTCTAAATTTAACCATAAACTTAGATTACAGATAAACTAAATTAGTTAGCCTGAATAGGTAACTGGAGAATTCAAAAAAATCCCCATGACACAGTCTCCTGCTATCAATAAAGACGTTATCAAGGAGCAAGGCTCTTCTGTGGTAAAGGGGGAGAGGATGAGAGAAAATATTGATAAAATGAAACACAGAGGTGCAGGCTGAAGATAAAAAGAGCCTTTAGCCCGCAAGGACAGCTTTGGCAGCAGGGCCAGGATCCAGAGAAGTTGTGATGCTCCCAGCTTTGAGGAATTTTCAGGCCTTGTCAGCGTAATGCCTCAAGGAGCCTGGTCTGACTGAGCAGCTGAGCCTGCCATGGGCAGAGTATGGGACAGGAGCCTTGCCAAGGACCCACCAACCTGCATTCCTCTGAGATTTCTCCAGCAGAAGTGGTGACCAGGATACAAACCAAGGAGCCACATACAAAGCAGTAATTGATATAAAGACTCAGATGTAGAAGGAAGTATTTTCCTGGTGTGAGAGAGATAAACTGACATATCTTAGTGAATTATACACAAATATTCATTCATTGTATGATATTGTTCATTATATACTAGCAAATAACTAGCATTTATATATCTATACACACACTATAATTAGTTTATTACACAGCAGTGCACAAGGACAGGAAACGGGAATGGCTTGATGTCTTAAATAATATTCAAAATCATGTCTTAATTGGCATGATAGAGATTCGGTTGAATAGTTCATGCAGCCATGTATGGCCTGTTCAGGAGAGCTATTTAAGACTAAAAGGCTCTTCCCAGGATGTTTATTCTTAGACCAGAAGCTAGAAGTGAATAAGCATTTCTCAGTAAAAATAGTATTTCTGTCATGTAGGAGACTATGGTAGGCTGTAAATAAAGTTGTTAATGGAGATGAGTCTTTCTCTGTGTGATCAAAGGATTTAGCAAAAGCAGAAAAACTTCATTCTAATGGGAAATTTCAATTACCATTTTGATGAGAAAGTGATACAAAAGGACACAAACTACACAGAAAATTCAGGAAAGGTGTTGAAGCACTCTGCAGAAGATGGAGAAAACAACTGGAGGAAAATGTGCTACTTAATTACCCCTAANAAAGCTTCTTCATGTGGCTCTAACCTTGTCCAAAAATTTACACAGGCAAGAGCATCTATCTCAAAATTTGTCAGTGAGCTAGGTTTGAGCTTGCGGAGTTCCAGGCCACACAGAAAAGTCATATTGGAAGCTAAAAAGCAATATTGATCAGGAGACAATCTGTTAAAAAAATTCTAATGATGATCAGAGCTGTGCACCTATTCTAAACTCAAGTCTCATTAAATCACAGTGACTTGGGCTTCAAAAAAAAAAAAAAAGAGAAAAAGCACCAGTCCTGGTCATGGTATAGCCCTTTTCCATGGCAGTGACTAGGTCACTCAGAGGCACAGCAGGAGCCAGCCTGGACGCAGCAGCCTCCAGCTGAGGAGTCAGATGAAGAGCGAGACCTTTACTGTGCTGACTGTGAAGGTATAAAAGCGCAGGGATTATTTTGTTCATGGTCCCTCCTCAGAGGTACCTTGGGCTTTTTCTGTGTTACTGCACCATGGATAAATTGCATGAAGGATTGAGATGTCTGTCTCTGCTCTGGGAACCCTGGGGTCAAACCGTTAGGGAAACTGTGTGATTGGATGTGAGTGGGCTGTGCAGAGAGTCAAGCAGAGCACCCATCAGTTCACTGGAGCCACCCACTATGCTGGGGCTTTGATCCCAGCTGTGAAAATCTCTGCCCACACTCGAATGGTCAGACTGGGAAGTTTCCTTAACACAATAATATCTTAAATTTTATCTTTGAGTCTAAATTTAACCATAAACTTAGATTACAGATAAACTAAATTAGTTAGCCTGAATAGGTAACTGGAGAATTCAAAAAAATCCCCATGACACAGTCTCCTGCTATCAATAAAGACGTTATCAAGGAGCAAGGCTCTTCTGTGGTAAAGGGGGAGAGGATGAGAGAAAATATTGATAAAATGAAACACAGAGGTGCAGGCTGAAGATAAAAAGAGCCTTTAGCCCGCAAGGACAGCTTTGGCAGCAGGGCCAGGATCCAGAGAAGTTGTGATGCTCCCAGCTTTGAGGAATTTTCAGGCCTTGTCAGCGTAATGCCTCAAGGAGCCTGGTCTGACTGAGCAGCTGAGCCTGCCATGGGCAGAGTATGGGACAGGAGCCTTGCCAAGGACCCACCAACCTGCATTCCTCTGAGATTTCTCCAGCAGAAGTGGTGACCAGGATACAAACCAAGGAGCCACATACAAAGCAGTAATTGATATAAAGACTCAGATGTAGAAGGAAGTATTTTCCTGGTGTGAGAGAGATAAACTGACATATCTTAGTGAATTATACACAAATATTCATTCATTGTATGATATTGTTCATTATATACTAGCAAATAACTAGCATTTATATATCTATACACACACTATAATTAGTTTATTACACAGCAGTGCACAAGGACAGGAAACGGGAATGGCTTGATGTCTTAAATAATATTCAAAATCATGTCTTAATTGGCATGATAGAGATTCGGTTGAATAGTTCATGCAGCCATGTATGGCCTGTTCAGGAGAGCTATTTAAGACTAAAAGGCTCTTCCCAGGATGTTTATTCTTAGACCAGAAGCTAGAAGTGAATAAGCATTTCTCAGTAAAAATAGTATTTCTGTCATGTAGGAGACTATGGTAGGCTGTAAATAAAGTTGTTAATGGAGATGAGTCTTTCTCTGTGTGATCAAAGGATTTAGCAAAAGCAGAAAAACTTCATTCTAATGGGAAATTTCAATTACCATTTTGATGAGAAAGTGATACAAAAGGACACAAACTACACAGAAAATTCAGGAAAGGTGTTGAAGCACTCTGCAGAAGATGGAGAAAACAACTGGAGGAAAATGTGCTACTTAATTACCCCTAAAGAAAGATCTAGCTGAGAATGTAGACACAGTGGGCATCATAAGAAACAAATGACCAACATGTAGTTATTAGTTTCAGAAAATAAGGGAGTATGGAAACAAATAATAACACAGAGAATTTCAAACCCCCCCATTTCTAGTACCTCTCTCCACGCCCCAGGGTTTACTAAATTCCCAAGCGTAATTAAATAGAAAAACTGCACCAGCGATCAAGGCTGAGAACTGAGACTAGCCTAATGTTGTGGATGAGTGGAATACTCAAAAAAGAGAAGCAGCTATATACTTTATTGAGGTAAAATAATCATTTGACAGGGTTCAATAAATTTGAAGGAATTTAATGAACTTTAAGAGCGGTTTGACAAGGTTCAGTAAGTTCTTGGCAAGGTTCACCTTATCAATTATTGCATGGAGGAAACAAACGAGAATTGATTTAGAATTTAGAATGTTTCACATAGAGACACAATATGCAAAGAGGAGGGAAGACCCCATTGTTGAGTCATGAGGTTCAGAGAGGAGCCCCTTGCTTTCTAAATTCCTTGGGGAGCCAAGTTGTGGCTAGGTCCAATCTTAGCCTTGGACCATGGTTTATGTCTAAAGGAACTATCTATACAATGCTTATAATAATATTGAGTAGCTACATGCATTAGAAGTGTTTCACTAATTTTAATTCAGCACACTATTAGTCACTTACCGAGGATCTCTTGGGGATTAATGATCTGCCTTGGGCATGGCAGGATCTGTCAGTATCAGGTAAGGAATCTGAAATCCCAGGAAGTGTCCCTACTCACGGGGAGAGGCATCTGTCACACAGTACAGCTGCAGTTCAGGCACAGCTCCAGCTGGGTCCATCCTGATGGTGTTACCTACAGAGTGGAGCAGCTGGCTGCTAGTGAATAACAGAGACTAGATAGATGTCTTCATTTTAGCTATGGTGTCCTGTTTCCTGTGTTGAATTTAACGCATTTTTGGGTTTTGAAACCACCATTTGAAATATTTTTCAGATCACCTTTATTCCCTTTTACGAGAGCCAAGACTTGTTAAGCTAGGTGCTTGCCTCACCCAGGCTGGGACTCCAAAACCTTTAATAGTTACTTCTGGGAATTCGAAGAGGATGAGAGAGCTTTCCAGTGGTAGGAAAAAATACATAAACTGTACAAGACTGGACAAAAAATTTAATATCACTAATTTAGTCTAACTGTAGTTGAAGGGGCCAGAGGAAATGCAGCAATCAAGTGAACAATAAGAGTACTTACAAGATGATGAACTGCCACCAATGTGGATTAAAAAAAAATCAAATCCTATGGTTAGATTTTATATATTTTGGCATCAAAACTGATAATTTTCATAATTAAACCAGGTAACACAGAACCAACTTAACTATTAAAAAGATGAGTCATGTCAGATCCTTTTAATACCACTTTTCTGCTACTTAACAGAGGTGTGCTTTCAAGGAGGACAGACAGACCAAACTGAGTTCACAGCACCTTCCCTTTGGTATAGTACTACCTAATATTTTCATTGCTTGCTTTCATGATGGGAGACAGTGAAGTTGCAGAAAGAACTGGAGAACAAATGCAGAGGAATTTTCAAATGGTTTTGAGGAGGAAGAGACTGGAGTAACGTTGGAAGAGTTCAGACTGGTCTTTAAAAACTAGGGAAATTACTTCCCATGTTTAGGAACAATCAAAGTAATTTGCTGTCAAAACATTCTTTTAAACAGCAATGTCTTTGCCTAAGGGAATAGGGGGATTCATACCCTTACGGCAGGCGCTTTTCTTCTGAAGGCTGACATCAAGCTTCAGTTCAACCTTAAATGTTACTTGAGATCTTTTCAGAGGTACTTTCAGAGGTAAGAACCTGCATATGCTTATTTTTAAGTGCCACACTTCCCATGCAAAAGCTGCTGTATGCAGACTAGATGATAAGGTTGATTTACCTTTTTAATTCATAGATCAGTATTTTTGAGGAGAAGCCAGTCCTCATACTGACTCGACTGAGAGTTTTAATAACATAGTTAGAAAAGTCCATTGATCTGATTAGAGCTCAACCAGCAGTAGCTCAGGCAACACATCCAACATCCACATTTAATTGCTGCTTCTTCAATTGCTCTTGATGTAATTGTTTAGCTTTTTATTGTTTCATTGTTCTTGCTGGTTAAATTCAATAATAGACTTATGATTGCTAACTGGACTTCTTGTTGGGGAGAAATTACTGCAATTTTAAACTAATTGCAATACCCTTGAGCTAGATACTCAGATATATTTAACTATTTTAAATAATTGATTTGCTCATATTCAATTTCTTAATGAAGTTTTCTAAAAGTTATGTAAAAATTGTTACAGACAATATAAAGACCAAAGTTAAAATGGGTTGTCTAGGTTCCGTAAAGATTAGAGAGTCAAAGCGAAATCACTAATAGCCATTACATTTGTAGGACACTTATTTTCTTTTTAAGAAGTCAGTAACACAATTGCAGCTGTATTACAGAGGAGATAAAACAAAATGGTAATTTTGTTCCACCATGCACCATTCAACCACATACCACCCAGCTAAAATTGATTGTATATACTTAAAATATTTGTACTGATCACATGCTTTGAACTTCAACAGTAATTTTTTTGCTATCTTTGTTCAGGTAGTCTGATTTATGGCAGTTCTGACCCAACTCTGAAGCAGTATCCTTTTTTCTCCTGACATGCTTAATTTAGCTTTTGGTTCTCCTCACATTTCCATTTCTTCTGAGAGTCTTTTACAAGGTGGCAGGTACCTTTATTGAAGCCGTCTGACATAATTACATTCTTATTATTGTCCCTTATTACAATGAAACAAATTATTTGAGGTGTGTGTATAATCAGATTTATCTCCACAGGTACACTAGTTCAAGACCCAAGACTAACTGAAAATTTTAAGTATTCTGTTCTGTCATTTGTTATGCAAGCAGAACATGTTTGACATCTTTCTCTCTGTCCAATCATTTGATTTGAAGATCTTAAAATACAGACAATAGAAGTAAATTGAATAAAATGGTGTTTGGGGGAGATCCAGTGTGCTGGGCCCTGGCTACTATTTACTGGACACTGCTCATTACTAGGCAGCACCCTCAGGGGAGGAGGAGGAAAACAGACTAGCAGGCACTGTGGCCACTCAAACTGCAGCTGAACCAGGGGAACAACCCCTGCCAGTAGCAGCTACCGTGTACAGAAGAAGAAATCCAAAACCAAATTAGTTCGCTTCATGAGGCATGAAGAGGAAGCAGGACCCTTACCAATGGAGGAAGAGGAAGGGCCAGAGATAACTACCCAATCCCCATCCTTGGGTGAGCTGTGAGATACAGGAAAAGATTTCAGCCACCAGTCAGGAGAGCCCCTGTTGACCCATCTGCTCCAGTGCTGGGATATTGCTGCCCATGGTATGAAACCAGATGGTAGCGAAGCCAAGCAACTGAGATCCCTGCCACAGAATTTGGGCAATGACAAGGGGATTGGGAGGAAGACAGAAACTCTCAGCCTTCTGGTAGTGACAAATGGGAGGGAAAGATATTCTTTCAAGGAAGACCTAATACACAAAAGGGTGTTCACCACTGCAAACAAAAAAAACCGCTTCACAAAGATAACGCCCAGATGCAAGATGGTTCAGAAAGCTCTCATGGCTTAATGTCCCCTCCCTCCACCAGTCTGACGACAACAAAGAGGTGGGACAAAACAAACTTGGAAGACAGATCATCCATGTTGCGCTGCTCATTTCTGGGGTTTTTTTCTGGACTGCTGAGCTCAACTGTGTTTGGCACTGTTCCCCTGGCCTGGCTTGGTCCCATGTGGCTGACTCCAACACCAGTGCTGCTTGGCTTGGCTCAGCTGGGGTCTTGGGCTCTGTGTGGCTCCTTCCACTCTGCCAGAGCCACGGATGTTTAGTCCACTGGACTCAAAGGAACAGAGAAGGGACTGGGGGTAACAGAGAGGGGCTGAGTCCACTGGGCTGATCCTGACACCTTCTCGGCTAGGGAGGGCCAAGATGGTGCACTTTACCTTCTTCCTGATCCTTGGCTTCTCCTGCTGAAAACACATCTCCATCGATACGTGTCTGGTATGCAACAAACCATGTCACCACACCCCCACAGCACTAAAAACTCCATCCCCTTCCTCTGTAACTAGGACACTGTGAAAAGTGTGCTGCAACCGAGCAGACCAAGTCGGTAAGGCCTGGTGGGTGGACGATGGGCAAAAGAAAAATATGGGGGGGCCTGGCATATTGATTACATCACACTCACAAACCTGCCAAGGTAAGCTCTACATGCTTACAACAGTGGCACAACCACTAGATGGCTTGAGAGGTACCCTGTGCCTCATGCCACCACCTGAACACCATCTTGGGCCTTGAAAACCAAGTCCTGTTAGGACATGGCAGCCGAGAAAGCATTGAGTTGGACAGCAGGACTCATTTCAAAAATAGCCTCAGGGACACCTGGGCCAGAAAGCATGGTATTTGAGTGGGCGTATCACAGTCCCTGTCACGCACCAGCCTCCGAGAAAACTGAATGGTACAATGGGCTGTTAAAAACCACCTTGAAAGCAATGGGTGGGGAAACCTTCAAACATTGAGATCTACACTTAGCTAAGGCCACCTGGTTAGAAAATACTAGAGGCTCTACTAATAGAGCCTGCCCTGCCCAATCAAAACCTCCATGTACTGTAGAAGGGAATAAAGCTCTGTGGTCCATATGGGGAAAGTGTTAGGGAAGACTGTCTGGATTAGTCCTGCCTCAAGCAAAAGCAAACTCATCTGTGGGACTGGTTTTGCTCAAGGACCCAGATGCACTTGGTTCGTAATACTGAGAGGTCCAGTGTTGTATTTAATAAGAGCATTCAACCCTGTTCAAGGTAAATGGTGGTAATTTGCACTAAAAGTGGTGGTAATTTTCCTGTAAAATTAAGCAAAGTCATATGGAAAAATGGCAAAGTAATGCAAATCAAGACATTAGAATTTCTAACAAATTTAAGAAATGTAAGGTGCTGTAAGTTACCTCTGTCTTACAGACTTGCATCTCTTTAAATACTGAGAACAAAAGGAAGTGCTTCTTCATCCCACATTAATTTGCTTAGTGAAAACCTTCATTAAAAAAAAGAGATTAAAACCCCCCAGTCTTATTGTTTAGGTAACACCTTTACTTTGATACATCTAAGTGTCTTCCAAAGGATAAATGCTTCATATGGCCATTCTAGGAAGGTCAGGAAGTTTTATGTGCTGTGTTCTATCTCATCAAACAGAACAGCTGCCTTCAGCAGTGATTTAAACATCAGTAACAAATTTTAGGTAGCATACAGAAGAAAATGCTGGCAGGTATGTGTCATTCATTGTATTCAGTTATTTTATTTTCACAATCCAAATGCAAAAGAAACACACAGTTAAGCTTCAGGTATGGATTACAGAGTTTTCTAAAAATATTCCTTTCATGTTCTCTTCAATAAACCATGTGTTCAAATGTTTACATTTCAATCATAAGTAGCAGATATCTTCTCCTCCCCGCTCCCTACCACCAAGGGACTTTTTCTACTTTAATATAAAGTACTGTAAACCTCTTATTCAAAAAGAAATATTCAGAAAAAAACTTCTTTAGTCAAACACCTTTTCAGAATTGTTATCTGGCATGGCACAACATTTAGAAGTTTCTTTTGGTATAGTAATTATTGAAATTTTTTCAGCCAGGTTAGGTATCTGTGAACACTTCAGACTTAAGGCAGACAATACACAGTTTAAAAATATATTAGCACATATTTGTCATGGTATGGCATTTTCAGTAGACATCAGTTTTTCAGAATTCATTGCGCATTTCACATTACAGAAAGCTTCTCCTATGCTGAACATCATCCTTCTTCCTTTAGTCTTGTTCTTCAACACCTCTACTGCTGCTCTCAGAACTCTATCCTGTAGGTGTTTGTGATCCTGCATTCCTGAAAAGCTTGCTTTCTTTATGCAAGAGTTACATTCCTTCATACTGAATATAGCAACATCTTTTCCCATACATTTCAAGGCAGCTGGTCAACATCTCAACTAAATGCAACAATTAAAAATTTAATTTTGGGGGGAAAATATAATTTTTACATATATTTTCACAGTTGTATTCATCAGTACATTTAGTAGCAATTATCTCAACTACGGAAGCTTTTAACCAGTACTAGGACTTGACAAGAACACGGGTTTCTTTTCCTGAAAATTCATTTCTCCTCTGGCTTACTACATGACTGTTGCAACTTTGTGGAATACACTGTGTGGAATATATTTTAAAACTAACTTTGAAACTTAACATATTTATACTGATAGACAACAAACCAATACTACACAACACAATACTTGATTGCAGAGATTCTATAAGATATATTGTGCACTTACAAAAAATTCTTTCACTTCAAATATAAGTGCAAAGCAGTAGGTAATATTTTAATTCTACATTGTAGTAGCAGTCATGTATACATAAACCAGCACTTTTTCTACCAACAAAACCAAACAGCATTTTTGAAGTGCATAATGATTACACTAAAGCATGACAAATGCAATGCCAACTGAAGACAGTTTCTAAAACAAAGTACTTAGTCTACTAATACAAAAGCTATGTAAAAATATGACATTATCAATGCTACTGTAGATCTGAAAGCTTTCAAAATACAAAATACAGTGTTTTTTGGTTTTTTGGTGGTGGTGTTTTGTTGGGTTTTTTTAAGGTTAAACAATTGGCAGTAGCAAATTAAGCAAATTCACTGCATTTACATCCTCAACAGCTTTTTGAGAAAGCCACTGGGTCTGCTTTGGGACCTAAATATCAACACTGCAGATGACTATACATCCCCCAAGTCCTAAGCACTACTTGGTCCTATTCTCCCAGCTAAGAACATTCATCCCAAATGATCAAGCCCTCTGCACAGGCCTCTGGTTGTTAAAGACTGTCTCTGACCAACAGCACAAATTACACTGCAGTGTAAAGATATGGCTTTCTCTAAAAATGCTACCATATTAAAGTAAAAAAAAGATAAAACTCCACAAGACACTTAAAAATCATCCTTGAGTTCACCACTACATTTATGCACTCAAATAGACTACGTAATTAGTCATACTGTAGTAGAACAAGAAAAAAACCCTTTTATTCACTTGAAAAATTAGCAGACTGGAAGATTTCTTCATTGCATTACACAAACTTCCCTGAGATTTTTACATAAATTATGTTTAGTCTACTATGTATTTGAAACCAGTGAGCTACTGAGTGTCATACACTGCAAATTTTACATAATTCCTGCATATGTTATCCGGCTAAAATGCTGTCTCGATGCTTTAAAGCTTTATCTCCTTTGTTACAAAAAACACGTACACATAACTTGAGACTACAAATGCAAAGACATTTTTTGCACAAAATTTCAAATCCTCAAAGCAATGTATAGAAATTCAGAAAACATTTTAAGTTGAACAAAGCACTTCAAAGTTCTTTGCAGCTTAAAAACTGACTGTGAAATTAGTTTGAAAAATCATCTATGCAAATGCTTGGTTGCAAGAACACTAGCAGAAATAGTTCTAAATGCATTGGGCAGAGAGAAGGCTGATGCTGCTCTCCCTATTTTAGCACTCTCTTGTACTATAAAATAGTCATTTTGTAGGAGTGATTGTGGGAGAGAAACATCATAGTGGTACAAAATACTGCTATACTGGCACTATGTAACACTAAGTAAGCAATTTTTTTTAAATTATTTTTTTAAAAGTTGAGGTTCTTCAACTTCTGATAAGATGGATGTAGTTAACCACAAATTTTAAGGAGGCCCCACAGCCAAAGTAACCTCTGTTTCACTAGCTCACTGCCACAAATTTTAAAAATGAGCACTTCATTTTAAATATAAATCTGGACGTCAGGTCAGTTTGCCAAGCTGTATATCCCCTTAATTGAACTTCTCTCAGCAGAAGTCCGTGAAGAACAAGCATTTTACTTCGCAAACAATAATGCTTAAGTAAAAACAAACAAACAAACAAGATTATTTGAACTAAAAATAAACAACCCCTGCAATTATACTGCTTTGAGATATGAGATTATCCCCAAGTTTTATGCCTCAAGGCAAAACCGAAGCGTTCTCTTGTCCAAAGATCTTTGTTACTGATTCCAAAAGCTGAATTATACAGCATTCAGGTAGCTCTTATCTCCTTCCAGCTCTCAGTAACTGGAATCATGTCCTTGCCCTCCGCTGAGTGCGGAGCAATTGCACTTGTAACTCCTCCTTCTAAGTAGTTTGATATTACCACAGAAAGAAATAGGCTTGGGCCACTTCAATACAGAACAGGCTTGATGTGGCTGTAACTGGCCATATCAGATACTGAGTTGTAAGTATTCTTTTTCTGTGCTGGAAGTAAGATACTAAGAAGACCATCGTAACAGCAAAGTGAGGAATTTTGAAAGTGAGGGCATTTTCTAGATTTTTAATCCTGCTTTTAAAGTTCCCATTCATAGATACACTTATGACTGCATGAAAACTACGAAGATGGAAAGAAAAAATGGGCAGCATTTAAAAGCAGCATTTTAGCTTTCTCCTTATTTAAACTGAAGACACTGCCTTGTGTAAAATGAATTCTCTTCTATGTGTTATCACTGTCTCTTCAATTCTATAAAGGCAATCTAACACCCAACGAGGGAAAAGAAGAGTAAGAAGAAAAGGGTAACATCTGTGCTTTTTCATTTTAAAATTATTTTTGCATGGATTAGTAAATTTTCTGTCTCTCCCAATTAAGCACAATTTGCTCCCTTTTCCTCAAAATACTTAGAATACATCACACAGCCTATTACATCTCTTTGGATATACTGCTGATTGATAACTGATTCAGACAGGCACACTGAACCACTTCTGTTTTGTTACACAGAGAAGCCAGTTCTACATCAACAATGAAAAAATCATGAAACTATATTTACAGACAAAAGTCTTTGTGCAACACACAAAACAGGGTGCCAAGTCACTACATACTCAGTGTAAAAGTATTTCTAGAAGTCTTTTCTGGGCATCTCCATTTCAACAAGGAAATACACTGGTTTTTATCTCTTAGTTTCACCACATTTTAACTGACCTCTTTTTTGTATTGCCAAGAAAGGTTAATAATGGTGTTGCTGAATGACTACCCATTATTTAATTTAGAAAAATAATTTCTTTCCCTACTGAGAATTTCAGCATGTTCTCATAGTAACAAATATATCCCGATAAAAAAAGCCCTAGCAGGATTCCTCAGTATGCAGATTGAGATAGGGTATTTGCCACACAGATTTTACTTCCAGCAAGGATAAGATGTGTGCACATGTACATATGTCAAATATACACAGCTGACCAAGGACATTTTGTTCTGCATTGCAACTCATCCTCTGAAGGAGGGACAGTTTTCTCATCCACCCATGTTTTCCCTTATATGATCCACTCGCTGAGCAAGATCCCTAAAGGTGGGGCGCTGGGCAACGTTATTGTTCCAGCATTCTTTCATGATGGCATAAATCTGAAGAAGAAAAAAAGAAAATTGGTAGTAGGTGGACAGATACCACACATACTTACTTTGAACTGGTCTAAAGAACATCCAGCTTAACTTCATGCTTCCAAACAGCAGCTGCAAAAAAGTGTTCCCCAACTCTTGCTATAATAGTTTATCTGCTCGATCCCAGTGACAGCACAAACTGAGGATAGGTGGCTCTGCATAAGCTCTTAGTATAAAAGACAACTTTTTTTTAAAGTTAGCATGAAAATTCACTCAGTTGTTTTTTGAAACTTTTATGAGACTTATGTTATTTTGCTATATTTTTATATTTCTGCTTGCTCTTTTTTTTTTGGAGAAGTCAAAAAAAAATGACATGACGAACACCAGTATGACCAGAAATCAGTTTTACAAAGACAGTAATTCTAAATAAGGCTTCCCCTGCAAAGTTAATACACACTTCTCCACATTTATATATTTAGTTCTTAATTATTCTTCATATATAACCATAAATAAGAAAAAAAATTACGCAAACTGAACGCACTTCAAAATACATTTCCCCTATAATAGTTACATGGCAAGTTTTCTTTTTGCCCAGAGATGTACCTGATACCTGGTCTCATACAACTTGCCAAGATCTTCACCTGTACTCCTCTCATTAACTTAATACAGATTGTTACTACCAATTTCTTGTACTTTTAACAGTTTCTCACATGTTGCTTAAGAACAATCTGTACAGCTACCAGGAACAAAAGCAGAAGCTGTTCCTTATCTTTCAGCAAATTTGAAACATAGGCATTGACCAAGCTGCTTTAGAACCAATTCTCAAGCAGCTTGTAAGCTGCAAGATAAAGTGCCATAAGCCACAGGTATCTGGAAGATTTATTATCTGTGATGACTGGCCTTTCAGGATAAAAAGGGGATGAATACAGTTTCTGACATAGAGACATTTCCACTTTGCTTTGATAGCTGGAGAAATGTCAGACATTGAAACCTTTGGGTTAGTTAAGATACAGTTTCAGCAAAACAGTTTATGTATTATACATATGACATTCAGGTTATCTACAAAAAGCCAAACCTTTGCAATTCAACAATTGCTGTATTGGTGCATAAAATGCAAGAAAGGTTCTTCAAAGACTTCTCTTTCCATTCTCTACACATTTTTTGTTCCCCCATGTCTTCCTGCCTCACTTGTACCATTCTTTCTCTTCTCTATTAGACCACTTGACCCTGATGTTTTCTCTTCCTCCAGTTTTGAATGGATTATTTTCTGACTTACTGACAAGCGTGCTGGACTTTAAAGGGATGCAGCAATTAATCTGAGCTGGAAGTTACATACGTTAAAAAAAAACAAACAAACCAACCCATAACTATTTTACTTCCTTTTTTTCCACTACTGATTCACCTACACAGCCCTACCAGACCAGTTTGACTGAAGCTAACTTTGTGCACCCTGCTCTGAAGAACAAAAAACTACAACACTTAGAAGTGGTAAGAAAGTATTATTTAAAGCATCTGGTGTGTAAGTAAAACGAAAAGAACACTGAATTAATTTGTGTGCTCTGGGGACAGCTTTACAGCTGTACTTCAGTATCTACAAAGAACATGAACAAAAATCTGAATTCATATACTTAACTGTGCCTACAGTCTGTGAGTTGAAAATACTTGTCAGTGAATAATATACATGATAAACATGGGCCTTCCATACTTGAGAAGGGAACAGTAAGAGAAAGGCAATAATCAAGATAAGAGGCTCTTTAAATCATGGAATTAAATGTGAAAAACCTTAGGTAGCTATTAAGATATTTTTGCTAAATATTACAGATTTCAAAAGTTCACAGCTTTGAATGAGAACCTCTACATGGGACTTACACAGAACAAGTTCTATATACTAATCTTGTTCTATAAAAGTTAAGTTATTCTATATAAGTTCTATATACTTATCTTATACTAATCTATATCTAATCTTATACTTATCTTAATACATATATCTTTTTGAAACAGAAGTGTGAGTGCTTAAAACCATAGTCAATCATAACAGTCCCACATCATATATTCAGCAAGACTACATTCTGGGCTCCTGAGGCAGTGCAAGCTAAAGAATCAGAAAAGAAATATAATTATACTCATCATGAAACTGATAAAATAACAGCACAGCCATTCCACTTGAATAAATGCTTAAGTGGCCCAAGCAGAACAAAATACAAGTTTTGCATTTACCAGCTACTCACCCTAACCGAGCACCTTTCACACTATAGTAATATTTTAACACAGTACTTCACCTCATCAGGGCATCCATCTGGCCTCGGTAGTCGTCCATTATTCTTCAAAAGCTCTATCAAATGAAAGACAATCATCTGCCCCTGTTTATCATTGCCAATCATGCGCATGAATTCCTGAAACAAAAGGCCAACTGTAATATATGATTTTTAGATTAAAAAAAGATGCTGCAATATTCTTACCAAGCAAAAATTCTTTGTAAGAATAAGAAGAATAAATAGAATAGTACATAACAATGATGAAATTATAAATTACACACCCAGAGTATATAGCAATAATTACAGATTTTTTTCTGTGTGTCGAATGGAATAATAATATAGAATAGTATAAAATTGAATGATACATACACAATTTAAAGCACTAAGTGAACAATCTTTAAAATGTTGATCATCATCTGACGATAAAGAGGTTAAAGAGGAGGATAAAGAGGAGGCTGAGGTTTTCAATGACTTCTATGCCCCAGTCCTCAATGGCAAGTGCTCCAAGCACACTGCCCAAGTTGAGAAAGGCAGATGGAAGGACAGAGAGAATGAAGACCCTAAGCCCACTGTAGAGAGGGTCAGGTTCAAGACCAGCTAAGGAACCTGAATGTGCAGAAGTCTGTAGGACCTGATGAAATTCATTCAAAGGTCCTGAGGGAGCTGGCAGATGAAGTTGTGAAGGTGAAGTTTGTGATGACTGGAAAAAGGGAAAGATAACCCTGATTTTTAAAAAGGGGAAAGTGGAAGACACAATGAACTACAAGCTAGTCAGTCTCACCCCCACTAGGCAAGATCATGGAGCCAGCTCTCCTGCACAATATGCTAAGGCATATGGAAAACGAAGAAGTGACTGGAAACAGACAACATGGCTTTACTTCAGCCAAAAATTTTTGCGTGAGACATCTGATAACCTTCTATAATGGAGCTACCTGGACTTACACAAAGTATTTGACACTGTCCCACATGACATCCTTGTCTCGAAATGGGTTTGAGATATGGGTTTGATAGATGGATGACTCAGTGGATAAAGAACTGGCCAGATGGCTGCATACAAAGAGCTGTGGTCAACAGCTCACTGTCCACGGGGAGAGCAGTAACGAGTGGTGTCCCTCACGGGCTGTTACTGGGACCAACGCTGTTCAACATCTTTGTAGGTGACGCGGACAGTGGGATTGAGTGCAGCCTCAGCACATTCGCTGACAACAGCCTGCCTGGAGCAGCCGACACACAGGAGGAAGGGATGCCATCCAGAGGGACCTGGACGGGCTTGAGAGGCGGGCTCATGCAAACCTCATGATGTTCAACAAGGAGAAGAACAAGGCTCTACCCTTGGGTCATGGCTATCCCAGACACGCCTACAGGCTGGGAGGGGAAGTGATTGAGAGCAGCTGCTGATTGAGAGCAGCTCTGTGGAGAAGGACTTCGGGGTGATGGTTAATGAAAAGTTCAACATGAGCTGGCCATGTGCACTGGCAGCCCAGAAAGCCAAAGGGGCGACATCCAAAGCAACGTGGCCAGCAAGGTGAGGGAGGGGATTCTGCCCCTCTGCTCTGCTCTGGTGAGACCCCACCTGCAGTGCTGCATCCAGCTCTGGGGTTCCCAGCACAGGAGGAACATGGAGCAAGTCCAAAGAAGGGTATGAGGTTGAGAAAAGGACTGGAGCTCCTCCCCTACAAAGACAGGCTCAGAAAGTTGGGCCTGTTCCACCTGGAAAAGAGAAGGTTGCATGGAGACCTCACAGCAACCTTCCAGTATCTGAAGGGAGCCTGCAAGGAGGGTGGAGAGAGACTCTTCATAAGGAACTACAGTGATAGGACAAGGAGTAATGGGTACAAACTGAAAGGGGAGAAATACAGGTTGGATATTAGGAAGAAATTCTTTACTGCGAGGAACAACACTGAAACAGGTCGGCCAGAAAAGCTGTGGATGCCCCATCCCTGGAAGTGTTCAAGACCAGGCTGGACGGGGCACTGAGTAACCTGGTCTAGTGGGAAGTGTCCCTGCCCATGGCAGGGGAGGTTGGGACTAGATAATCTTTAAGGTCCCTTCCAATCCATAACATTCTATGCTTCTCCAATTAATTAGTTTTAAAAGGATAAAATTCACAGGTGATTCTAAAGAGCTCTCTGAAACATTAAAACAATGCTTTGAAAAATGCCAAATACAAACCAGGTGTTACCATGCTGATGTATAAAAAATGGTTACCAGGACTAATATGTAACTACATGGCAGAAAAATTATTATAATTAAAGCCAGCTAAAATGGCTTAGATAAACCTTGCTGTCCAAAAACCCAAAATAACCCAAAAAGCAGACTAAAACCTGACTAAGACTGCCAGACATCAAAAGTAAATGAGCACGTGCTATTAACCGAAATAAATTTTTAGGCACAACATAAAGGAGTTATTTTTTCTCCAATGCTACAAAATTTCTTTAATGATACTTGACATGAAAGTGTGAAACACCCATTTGTTGAACATGCAAATGGCTAAGTTGTGAAAACAATGTATAATTATAAAGACTACAAGAGTTGAATAGACCACTTCGGTTAATTTTAACAAATTACCTTTTCTTGATACATACCAACAGGATAACCAACCTTATGAAGTGGTGAATGCACATGTAGAACTGATTCATTCAAAGAACAGTCCACCTGAGCCCGTAACTTACTCTATCACTTTTCATTTCATAATCCTTCTGAAGAACTCCAGGTGTCTGCAACATTTATGCCTTGAGTTCTTCCTTGATACCTCTGATAGCCCATTGTATAGAATTACTAAGAGGTCCACTGAGGCCAGGGCAGAGGTATCCTCCAAGTGCATTTTTGCCTATCATCACTATTCAGCTTTCAAAACCACATTTGCCAGGACTGAGACTCTGGCCAAGGGTGAGACCAGCTCCAGTAAATACAGAAGCCTCAACTCTGCTCTGTTATGCCGATGGAGAACTGCTAGGTCTAAGTAAGACCATGTACCTTATTTTCAAGTGGAGAATTGCTGACAGTATCTTTCTTCACCCACTGTAAATTTGTCTTTAAAGACACGATCAACAGTCTACAAAAAGCCACTCCTTTTCTTTCTTGAAGTTCACCAACTTACTAACTTGGGTTCTGTTAACATAAAATACCTTTAAGTTACCTTATTTAAGTTAAGTTAATTTATCTGTATTTGTTTGGCTTAACCTTAAATTTGGAACAGCATTAAAAATAAGTGTCATGCAGTGGAATGGCTATATCTGGGATAACTCTCCACACAAGATGGGAAAGAACAACCTGTAATAAGAGATTTTAAAATCTTTTTCTAGCAGAAGTTACAGGATGTATAAGGTGTGCACAGACTATGAAGTAATTTTCAGATCTTCTTTCCTTCTTAACTGCTTGATACTAGTACCTTTCAGTCACTGCTTCAGATTGGATATTATATCTTATAAACACTAAGGTATCTCCAAGAAAGAATCAGTAAATAAAAAAGGATCAGTAAATATCAACCTATTGATGTACATGACAATCTAAATGTTTCAGAAAATTTAAATAAACAAACAAATTCTCTGAGAGTCATAAACTGTATACTTACAGCTGGTGGGCTTTTGCTTTTGTCAATATAGGTGAAGAGTTCATACAAGACCACACCAAAGCTCCACACATCTGAGGCCACAGAAAATTTGCTTTCTGTCAGAGATTCTGGAGCGTACCTGCAACACACAGTACAAGGAAAATTGCTCTCTGTAACATGTGTAAATTTGACTTGGAATATATTTGTTTTAGTAAGACTGATTTCTCTTTCATGAGTAAGTACTCTTCATTCATAGATATTAGCATGTTCTCATTTCCTTTCAATACCTTCAATTAGTAACTATTTGTTTAATAATAGTTAATTGGTTTTGAAAACCAAATCCATCTTAAACAAACACCATTAGTGATAACTATAACCAAGTTTGATTTTTTTCTAACAAGGCTGTAGATATATTTTTCATCTGTAGTGCAAGTAAACTAGAGTTTGATGTGATAAGACCTGCAAAGAAAGACAATTATAGCCTTCCATCACTTTCAGTGAGCCTTGAACTGTGTTGCAGGCACTTCCGGAAAAACTGTATGTCTCCTAAGATGATACATTTGTATCATTTATTCTCTAAGTAAACAATGCCTGAGTCAAATTAAAATACAGAATTTTAATAATTAAAAATAAATTACAATTTAATTCTTATAATTAAGAATTAAAATACAGTCTAAAATCGCATGTATGGAATGGCATTTTCTTTTGGGGTCTATCCAACAGATCTCAGCTGGAAGACATGAATGTCCAGTGTTCAGGGAACTAGAAGACCTAAAAATTTGAAAGCATCCAGGGGAATAGGCTGTTTTATATTTCCTTTATCTCTGAATATGTTTTCTGTTGGATACTATTTCCTTTAAGTAAGTACTTTTTAGGGTTTTGTTTTGGGTGTTTTTCTGGTTTTTTTTTTAAATATGTTGGAAAGTCCTAGACGCTACTCTGTGAAGTGAAATATCAAGCATGTGACTTCCACAGCCCTGGAAAACTGATGAGGAGCTTGCAACTAAGAATTTCACAACATGCAAAACAAATTGGCTGAAATGGCAAAAACTGAAAACATGCCATGATTTCACATATCAAAAGAAGACTTACCAAAATATAGGACTTTCACCAGGTTCTTTTACTTTGTAGTATTCTTTGTCTTGTGGCAAGACTTTAGTCAATCCAAAATCTCCAATTTTAACCCTGTTCTCGTTTTCCACCAAGATATTTCTTGTTGCTAAATCCCGGTGAACATATCTTTTTGTACCCAGATACTCCATGCCCTAGGTGTAGAGATTAGAAACACAACAGGGAAAGAGTTATTTTTACCATTACACAACAGCACTTTCCCTAAGAGGATGAATTACGGCTGAAGTTAAAACCAAAACCAGGTTTGTCTCCTCTGAGGAGTTAGTTTTTCCAAGCTGAGGGACTTCCCTTAACTGAAGGGAGATAGTCTGAGCCAAGTATTTTTTGATTATGTAGCTGGATAAACATTACAGCTCCTTTCTGTGCCCACATGCAGTTTGCTGGTCATATGCAGAAGGAAAACCAAATTCGGCCTAAGCTACACAATCCAGAGACATGAGAAGACTGTCCAACCTATCCATTTAATTTACACTTTTTTCTTCATTTTCTGCATCTGCTTTCCTGACTGCTTCCATGTATTATGATTCCTTGAATTTGGCAAGTATTCTCTGACTGTATTCCCAACTGTGTGCCTTGTTTCTCTTTTGTGCAGACCATTATTCACCAACACAGTTCTGCTTATTTATTATTCTTTAATTTTTAAAAATTGTAATTACATTTATTTATTAATATATTAATATAATAATAAAAATATATTTATTATATATAGCAAATATACTTTCACAGATTGCTGTAACCACATTGGTCTGAAGCCATGTTTTCTTTTGTTGCTGATGATCCTTTCTTACCAATGCACCTAATTATCTTCATTAACAATGAAATTTGGAAGAAGCCAGCATGTGTAGTGGCATTACTACAACAAGAAGGTCCTGCTTAGACAGCAATAAATGGGGGACTGAAAGAGATGCTGCACAATGTCAAGAAATACCCAACTTACACGTGAAAGGAGTCACAGAGCATGTTGTCAGTTTCACAGTTTTATAAGAAAGCATATCACCCTTTCAACACAACGAAAAAGTTAAATTACACTAACAGCACTGGTGATCTCAAAAGTTCTGAAAATCAACATTATACTATTCATGCCAAAAGGCCTACATCTCTCTTTTTTTTTTTTCTAATGTGAGAAACCTCAGAGTTTGGCTATAATCTTTCTCTCAGAGTCTAGTACCTCCCAGCACCGCTGGGTGGCATCGCTGTTCGCTCACAGCCCATTCCAAAACTGTTCAAAAATGCCCAATTTCCCGCTGCCAGACTATCCACTGCCATAAATAACAAACCTAACATCTTCAAAGTGAGGCTTCTGTGCTTCTGGTACAACTAGCCTATGAAAATGCTACAGGTTTTTCTAACTACAATATACTATTCTGAAAACAGCCCTAAAGTTTGATGACAGTAACTTTTCTGTTAGCCTATAAAACACCTATTTCTAAGACAGATCTTTAATTGCAATAACGCAAATTCTAAGTGGATATCATAATCCTGTTGCACTAGTCTAATAAAAGAGTTTAAATGTGATTTCAAATGTTTCTGTCTTTAAATTGGGCTCTCCAGCAAGGACACGTGAAACACTTAGAACATTAAGAGAAGGAAAACCCTTTCCCAGTATAGTAGCAAGGAACCAAAACATAGCAAACAACCACGTTCATCTTAACCCTCAGGTATGGGCAGGCCTTAATTTCTCTCAAACGCTTCAGAGGAGGGCAGCAAGGCAGAGGTAGAAAGATTTTTGATCAAAACCCCCCCAAGATTACAGAGCAACAGAAACGCACAGCAGAAAGAGGAGACGTGAGATGCTGAAAGAGCAAACATTTTAAGAAAAGCAAAACCAGCTGAAAAATGAAACATGATCAGCTAAACGAAGAAAAAGCACTCAGATTCCATTTACACAATATCAGGTACTCACTATGTTTATAATTAAGTTGTTTTGCAGTAACAGAATGCCACAGATTAGAGTGAAATCTTAAAGCAATCTGTATACTCTGTACTTCACAGGTTGTACAGCAGCACTCCAAAGCAAGACACATACACTGTAACTCTTAGATTTTGCTTTCCTTAGAAGTGAAGACATTTCTTTAAGAGCAAGTTCTACGCAGATTTCCCACATTTTCATACTGTTTGCCCCATGGTTTGTCATTATCAAATCAGGACGTTTTACCACTTAAGTATCTGCAGAAAGCGTATTTTAGCTCCCTCTCTCTTGGCTGGTGCTTGGTACTTAGGAAGGAATCACCTTATCTGCTATTTTGATTTTTCACCATCCTGAAGACCTGTAATATTTTGAAAGTTCTTTCATATATGTGTATGTACACACACTAGGATCGTTTTTTCTTTGTAGTTTCTAAATACAGTTCCTTTCCCAAAGATTTCTGCCATATTTGCACAGCCAGCAAAAGCCAAAATCCACCTTCCAGTCTTCCCAATGGCTACCTCAGACCAGGGTCCCAGGACATATTGCCACTGTTGTTTCACCAGGCTTTGAATGAAAGCCTGAGGACTTCTACGTGCTTCACAGATTCTTATCAGAGTGCACAAGGCCAGCACCTTGAGGTTACAGGCTGAGATGGACACAGAATAAAACAGCTAAGTGGCTGCAGCCTTTGTGTGTTCAAAAATCCATGTTGCATCTTTCTTCTATGAAAGATTCAGTCTCATAGATAGTGCTGAGTGTTAAGACTCTTCCAGGTCTCTGCTTGAACAAAGATTGTTTATAGTGACCTACCAGCATAATAACAGTAATTTTGTTGCAGAAGTAAATATGAGGTAATTTCTTGGGCCTATTACTGGAGAATGACTTCTTGCTGTGCGGACAGATCAGAGAGCTTTTCAACCCTCTGAAGTTGTTGGTCTTATGTTCAATCCTTTCTCTCTGCAAAAAGACTGACACTTGCCACAGACTGGCTAACACTTTTTCTTTTCCCACATTCCACACTGCTTGCCCATCAGAGAGCTTCTCGTGGAGAGTACTCACATTGCTGTGCTTCAGTGAAGCACACGAATAGGTGAGATAAGCTGTTAAGGGTGCAGCATTCCTCTGTACCTGCAACAGGTTCAGCAGCTAAAACGTTAGTCCAGTTTCAAGCAGAGAACCAGCAAGCTCTTTTTCACAATGTGAAAGTTTGAATGTCAGAAGATCTTGGCTCTGGCAGAGACTCTCCCCTGATT
This sequence comes from Oreocharis arfaki, assembly GCA_013398015.1. Classification (NCBI taxonomy): domain Eukaryota; kingdom Metazoa; phylum Chordata; class Aves; order Passeriformes; family Paramythiidae; genus Oreocharis; species Oreocharis arfaki. Next base: position 588,192 of record VZRR01007148.1, read on the forward strand.
TTTGTCAGACCTCTTCTGTTGATATTGCAGAAGCTAAGTCTTAGGATTCTAATGTGGCAGGGCACAATTACCACACATAAGAATATCTCTGGGCAGCCTACCCTAAAAAACACCCTCATCCATCCTAGGGTGATGAGGAAGCTGACAGAAGAGCTCGCCAAGCCAGCAACTCTCCATTATTTACCATCAGTCCTGGCTCACTGGGGATGCCCCAGATGACTGGAAGCTGGCCAATGTGACACCCATCCCCAGAAATGGCCAGAAGGAGGATCTGGGAAACTACAGGCCTATCAAGCTGAGCTCGGTGCATGGCAAGGTTGTGGGACAGACCATCTTGCATGTCATCACACAGCATCTACAGGACAGCCAAGAGCTCAGACTCAGCCAGCACGGGTTTAGGAGGGGCAGGTCCTGCCTGACAAACCTGATCTCCTCTTATGACCAGGTGACCTGCCTGGTGGATGAGGGGAAGGCTGTGGGTGTTGTCTATCTGAACTTCAGCAAAGCCTTTGACACCGTCTCCCACAGCATACCCCTGGAAAAGCTGGCAGCCCATGGGTTGGACAGGTGCACCGTTCTCTGGCTTAAGAATTGGCTGGACAGCTGGGCCCAGAGAGCGGTGGTGAATGGTGCCACATCCAGTAGGTGGTTGGTCACTAGCAGTGTCCCACAGGGATCAGTGTTGGGCCCAGTTCTGTTCAATGTCTCCATCGATCATGTCGATGAGGGCAGCGAATGTACCCTCAGTAAATTCATGGACAACACCAAGTTGGAGGGGAGTGTCAATCTGCTGAAGAGTAGGAAGGCTCTGCAGAAGGACCTGGACAGGCTGGATGCACGGGCAGAATCCAGCACGATGGGGCTTAACAGGNAGCAGCTGAACATGAGCCAGGGTGTGCCCAGGTGGCCAAGAAGGCCAATGGCATCCTGGCCTGTACCAGCAACAGTGTGGCCAGCAGGACCAGGGCAGGGATTGTCCCCCCGTACTCAGCACTGGTGAGGCCACACCTTGAGTGCTGTGTCCCAGTTCTGGGCCCCTCAATTTAGGAAGGACACTGAGCTGCTGGAGTGAGACCAGAGAAGGGCAATAAGGCTGATGAAGGGTCTGGAGCACAAGTCCTGTGAAGAGCGTCTGAGGGAGCTGGGCTTGCTATGCCTGGAGAAAAGGAGGCTCAGGCGTGACCTTATCACTCTCTACAACTCCCTGAAAGGGGGTGTAGCCAGGTGGGAGTTGGGCTCTTTTCCCAGGCAATCAGGGACAGGACGAGAGGACACAGTCTCAAGCCGCACCAGGGGAGGTTCAGGTTGGACATCAGGAGGCATTTCTTCACAAAAAGGCTGGCTGGGCACTGGAATGGGCTGCCTGGGGCTGTGAGGGAGTCACCAACCCTGGAGGTGTTTAAGGAAAGACTGGATGTGGCACTCAGTGCTGTCGTATAGTGGACAAGGTGGTGTTCAGTCATAGGCTGGACTTGATCTCAAAAGTCTTTTCCAACCTAGCTGATCCTGTGATTCTGTAATCTTATGTAACCTACTGTTTCCATATCTTTGATGTAGGTATTGGGAAAAGAAATTCAAAAATATTTCTGGTACATGCCTTGAGGGGGTATGGTTGCATTTTTTGTCTCTCTCCCCTTCACCCCAATTTTTTTTCTTTTCCCAAACTTCTAAACATGCAATGAAATCTCAGGTGTCTCTAGCTTCTTATATCTAAAGCATAATTACAGAATAAAACTAGGGAAGGCATAAGCCCTCTTTCTAAGGAAAATGAGATACCACAAGAAAGATCAGATGTTTGTACTGCTTTTCAGGATTTTATGAATTATGTTCAGTGCCAAATAATTTATTAAAGGTTTGGGCACTTCTATAGCCTCTAGCTCTGCATTCAGAAATCATGTATCTTTGCTCTTACAGTTCAAAGTAAATTGTTTAAACATATACAGGTTGTTACAGTGTTTTTATAGCTCAATGTCAACATTCTGAAAATTCTGTTATAGAATGTCACAAATAGGTTGTCTGAGTGGGTATATCAACTCCTACAGTATTTTATTTCAGGTTGCCTTAGGGACAAGAGAGAGTATATTCTGCCTCAGTCAGCAGATAGGCCAGTCTCAGCATCCTGTATTAAGATATTCAGAAGTTTTTCCAGCTCTTGGCTACTTGAATATATATTTCTACCTTGTTTTAGGGTTATGTGGTGCTAGCAGCCCAATAACATTATAAAAGATACACCAAAACAACCAGTTACTTTGTTGAAAAATGTATATAATTTGAAATGTCCTACCTTGCATATCTGAGATGCATACAGCAAAAGCTTCTTGTGGTCCAGCCTCTCCTTGTGTTTCTGCAGATAATCTCGTAAACTTCCATATGGTAAGTATTCCATAATTAATCTTAGATTCCTACGTCCTTTTACAACAATAATGAAAAATGCAAATGTAATTTTTTCTGTAATTTTACAAAGACAAGTTTTTAAATATAAGTATTTTAAAATGTCTATCAACAGCCATAATACGAAATGGACTTAATACAAAAATACTAATTCATGATCTATACATCACTATGCAATTTTTCATGTATTAATTAACTTATTATGCCACTTATTTAAACTCAAAAACAATGTGGACATGCTTGATAAATTAATATACTACTAATCAACATTATCTCATCAGCTACTACTCCTAAGGCAAAGTAGAAGTCTGTATGTCTGTGTTTCAAGACGAAACTCAGAATGGGAAGTGACATTGACTTGTCACCAATTTTACCATCTTTCAAAGCAGCCTGATTTGGAACTGAAGATTTTTCTTTTTACAGTAAGATCGTGGACAGAGGCAAAGCCCATGCTTTACTTCATCATCTTAAATGGCATCATCAATTCACTCAAACAGATCAGTTTCTGAAACATTTTCCTGTATACTCTTTTACTGTATAGGCTATACAAAAATTGGTAATATCCACTCTGAAATACTACATTGAGGAAAAAAAAAACCAGGAACAAAATGGTGCATTCTCCCACTTAAACCCTAAATTCTTTTCTAGGAAGACGTTTTCGCTTTAAAAGAAAGAAATTGGGTAAATAGTCAAAATTATACTTTCTCTAAATTAATCAAATTCTGCAACGAGGTGACCGAATCAACATCCACCTTGTACTGAGACGCAGTATACAACAGACACCACTTCCTTTGTTTTGTACTCTCTGGGTCCTGATAAATTTAGGACAAGTCGGTGACTGTCATAAACACTACCTCTCTGAATTTCTCAGTGTGCATATCTAGGTGTATTCAATATAGCACATACCTGCACTGTAGCATACTCCTTTGTATTTAACGATGTTATCATGCTGCAGAGATTTAAGTATTTCAATTTCTCTTTCGAAGTCCCTAAGGTGCTCTTCCGTGCTATGTTGCAGCTTTTTCACAGCAACCACCTCCCCAGTATTATCCTGCAGTGGGTCATACCGGCACATCTCAACGCTGCCAAAATTTCCCTAGGTCACAAATGGAAACACTTGGGAATTAAAGACAAGCCTGCATCATTCTCTTTTTGTGTTTCTTAGTGTACGTATTTGTTCATGTAGAGTGTAGTTTTTGTTCAGTGCTCACTGTACTAAGCATTAAGGTGATGCGATTAATTATTTAAGTGAAATGCCACAAAACTTCCCTGAGAGAAAAAATGCAGGATCGTGGGTAACAGTCGCAAAAGAAACATATTCCATGAAAGGAAGGAAACAAAACAGGAAACAAAGACAATGAAAGGAGGTGATGTCCATCTATTTTCTCTCCTTTCACAAATTTCCACTTCCACCAGCACAATCCTTTTCATGCACTTGCACAAATCCCTTTGTCTTGGTTCTTAATTCTGCTCTGTTTCTTTATGGCTCCTCTCCCATTTGTTTCAATGGTCTTTTTTCATCTCTTTTTCAATTTCTATTGTCTTTTACCTTCTTTTATGCAGCCATGACCTACCAATCTGTTCTCCTTAAGCTACGCTATCACAGTCAACAACCAACCATCTGCAAACAGAAGTAGTTCTGCAACTTCACTTCCAGCCTGCTTCAGTACTTGAAGCCAAAGGAATATATAACTAGCATGTAAAAACCAAACAAAACAGCAAAGAACCATTCTAGAAAAATAGGACTTGGTGAAGATCTGCCAGCTGCACTTGGTCAGCTGTCTAGGTATGCTTCCACACAGCCAGGCTGCAATGACTTAAAAAACTAGTAACCAAATGCTGATTTCTAAACGCAAAAAAGTTCAAGGCCTACATGTATCTTGAAGACTTACATTTTCCTTTTGAATTTAGAGACTGTATATTCAGATTTCTCAGAATATGCATGCACAAAATCCCCAACCCTACTAGTTCTGTGCAAGACTGCTCCAGAGTGTTGTTAACTTAATATCAAGAGTGTGTGTATACATCTGTATATCTATCTATCTATATAATGATTATATCAGGCAGCTCTGCCTTACTGAAAAATACTTTAGCGTATTGGTGTGACTGGATTCATTGTGGAGATCAGCTAATTTTCTTCTGTGTAAGGCTACTGTGAAAGTGAAAAAAGAGCTAGAAGGAACTGCATGTGTTGCTCAGATATGACTGAAATAAGTAACTTCTAAAACAGAAGTTTCACTGTAAATAATGTATATGGGGTCATCAAAAGACAATTGAAAACCACACTTATTTCCTAAACTGTTACAGATTTTTGCAACATCTTACCTTGCCAAGCTGCTGTAAAAACTTAAGATGTCTTTCTTCAAATTGTGTTGGGTCCCGATCTTCAAAAGCACCAGAGAATCCAAGTGCTCCAATTCTCATATTTGGCAACATATCACTTTCTGTCAACAGCTCGTAATCTGAGAGGTAGAAGAAAGAAGTGAAGAAAGGGAACAGAAGGCAGAAGGCACAGAGTAGTGAACAAGAGAAGGAAGAACCTTATTACAGCCATGGCATGTTCTACTTCTGGTTGGCATACTTCAAGCTCAGTAGAATAATGACAGCCACCTTTATTTCTGTACAGTAATTTGCAACAAAGACAATGATATATTGCAAATAACATACTAAAAAGAAAGCAAACCAGTAGGAAACAGGATTCTTTTTGATCCTGTTGTATCATAGACTCACCTGGAGTGAACAAACTATTCAAATCACGTATAATTGCTCTAAAAGAAGGCCTGAAATCTGGCTCATAATCCATGCAGTTGTTTATAAGGTTTGCAAGTTCTGTCCAGTTGGGAGCAGGAAGCTGGTGCCTATCTTCATAAAACTGTAGTTTCTGGAATTAAACAGGTAAGTCATTCTACATTTTACAACCATGAAGAGTTGCAGAAGCCTTAACATTCTCACCAGTGTAGCCAAAAATTACAGCTCTAAACCTAGACTTGTTATGTCACCAAAGGTACATCTGGCCAATTCTCATCAAAAGCAAAGCTGGTATAATTTAGAGTGATCAGTTCAGAAATTTCCAGCCAGTTACTGGTGGAAGATAAGAAGACAGAGAAAGATGAGAAAAATAGTGTCTCCTCTATAGGTAATTTCATAAATCTTCAACTGGATAGGTCCAGCAGAAAATTCTACTGACCTGCGAGCTGGCTGAGCTCAGAGCTGTGAAAAGCTTTGTGAGTATTATAAAAGAATGCAGGGCAATTTCTGAAATACTTAGAAAACTGTAAGTTAGGTCTAGGTAAACCTTGGAGATTATTGTAAGAGCTGATTAAAATACCTGAGAAATCAGATCAGGCTTTATGGTAAGGTTACAGTACCTTTATAAAAGTAATTCTACCAGTATTTTTGTATCATTGTGAAGTATTCTTTTTGCGCCCAACTAAAAGAGCAAATATATATGAAATAGTATTTTTATGGAGTATGTTTCCCTTTCATCTCCTGCCCCTACCTGAGATAAAAGTTAACATTTCTGGTTTAGCTAAAATAGTAGAATTGTTGCAACACACAAAGTGCTACCATATTTAAGATGTTCAATTACTAGAATGCCAATTAAAATCTATGCACACTGTTAGGAATACTTTTTGTTTAAAGTCATACACTGCTGTAACAAAGCAATAAAAATATGAACTAGATAATACGGACAATTCTGTACTTTCTGCCCCTAAAAATCAAAACAAACAACATAAAAACAAACTTCAGATAATCTCTTCTGATTATTATCTACAAGCAAAAACGTCTTTTTCCTACAGCGGTCATAGGCCACACCACTTCACATGCTGATGTGGTTACAATGGTAGATGTTCTAAATTAGAAGTGTTCGAAGAACTGCTATGACTGCAAACCCAGTAATACTTACTCTTGAAGAATCCAGTGCACTCAGGGGTTTGTCTCCTCCACTGCAGATTTCCCACAAAGTGGTACCAAAACTCCATTTGTCTGTAGCTAGGCTCAGTTGTTTGGGATTCTCAATACATTCAGGAGGAACCCATGGTATCCTCTCAAGAAGAACTGTGCAATCACACAAAGGAAACTTGGTAAGATGAATAGCAAAACCAGAAAATTACCTAACATACTTGATTTGGTAAAAGTTACTTTAGTACACATAGGTATTTCACTCTGTAATGTACTATTAATGCTTTTCCAAGTATTTATTCCCATGTAAAAAAATCAAGTTAGGGAATATGGACAAAAAAAAAAATACTACTTGTGAATCAGAGTGGCGGACCATCTGTTTTATTGTAAAATAAGCCTAAAGGTATAAAATTGCCTTAACATCATTTCCACGTTACATTTTTTCTCTGATTTCTGTATTTCCACCAATGTTAGCAAGACTTAATAGCTACCACAGAGAACCAAGATGTCAAAGAGTAAAAAGTACTTTGTTAGTGGTTGGTGTACTATGGCACAGCAAAAGGCACCATGAAAAAGAATTTTAAGCTATCTGATTTCTAAGCTATTGCTACTGACTGTAGTAACATGGGATTGTACTGATTTGGATGCAGAGCTCCTTAAAATGAGATCTCATAAGAATAATGTAAGCTTCACATTAAAACACGGAGAATTTAAATAGTTTACTGGCAAATAATGACACTGCATTACTTATAGGCTGTTAGATACATTATTTCTTTAGACATGTATAAAAGTACCAAGTATAAAGTGGTTCTATTAATCAACAAGAAAGACCACAAAAATAATAGTAAGGTTAGTTCCATTCCATTAGCATAACAATCTTGCACAAACTTTCAATTTAATTAATTTTGCTATTTATAAAGCACTGGAACAGTCTTAATGGTGGATGGTAATCCAGTATTTTTAACATCATCAAGTGATTCCAGGTATGCACCAAGAAATGCACTGAAGATGCTTTTTAGTTGCCAGTCAGCATTTTCAAAAGTGCATTTGTTTTCCGTTCTCAAAGTTCCTGCAAGCTATAAAATACTTGATCAATTACAGGACACTAAATTCAACAGCTATCTGCAAGTGCAACAGACTATATTATATATTTACAATATAATACAACAACAGTACTACCAATGAAAAAAGTTGAACATGAGAACAGCAGGGGAAAAAAGGTCACACAATGGAGAACTGTGGCTTTATTTCCCATAGTTATTTGCTAATAAAAAGGATACACTCAAAACTGCTTGGCTAGGACTGTAGAGATAATTATAAAATGACAGACAGATCAAGGAACTTACTATAACAGAATTATTTTAGATGGTGGACAGAAAAAAACTCCAACCTCAAACTTATTTTTCAAGTAGAAGCAATAAACAAGAAAGCTGATGCAAAGACTTACTATCTCTTGGCAAAACTGTAATACTGATGCCAGGATCACTTAGTTTTATAAAGGGAAGGTTTCCAGACTTCCTGTCTTCCTCTCTTATAAGCAAGATGTTTTTTGCACAGACATTCCCATGAACAAGGCCTTTATCCTCCTATAAACAGAAATGCATCTTTTACATACTGACAAAAGAAGTCTTACTGTTGAAGACATATTTGAAAACAAATACTGTACAGCATGAGGGAAACACCAGCAAATAAAATAATGATCATAGATTAAGCTGATCATACTTTGGGCACCTCACAAATTTCTGTCAAAGTTATAGTTTTCAGCCAATTTTCATTATCTACCTGAAGCCTGGAACAAATTTATGTGTGTTAACTCAGAAGAATACTCGTCCATCCATTTAAAATTAATGTAAGAACATTTACATTCTGTTAAAGGAAAGATTCATCTAGATATCCTGTCTTGAATAACAGCCTTTGTGTTGAACTAGAAAGACTCTAAGGTTGAGAGACCTAATGCCCACGAAAAATGCACTAGCAATGTGAAGAGTAGTTTTCCCCTCCCAGTGGTTAAGTATTAACACCACGAGGAAACGGCTGATGTTCAGCATCACGAGCTGAGGTGGCAAGCCCAGCAAGGACTGATTTGTGCGGGAGGCGGGAGGAAAGCGTTACTGGAAATGTGTTTACATTTTATGCTGAAAAACAAAGCATGAAAAAAGAATGGACATTCAACTACACTTTGTGCAAGATACAAAGTCTATCTCTGGGTATCTACTAAATAGCTGGTATATGCCCAACCTACTATCAAACACCCTCCGGAGTTTCAGGAATTCAGGTAATAGCTCAGCCTTTCTACACACATTAGTCTGAATCACTTGAATTCACAGCCAGTAACAAAACTGAACCACTTACCAGAAAATGCATGGCTAATGCCAACTGTTTGGCTACTTCCAGTTTCCACAAAATATTGATACTATTTTTGTTCTTTTTCAAATATGTGTCCAAGGATCCAAATTTTACATATTCTTGTACAAGGATGTCTGATTCATAATGATAAGAACAAATAATGAAACAACAAATAATGACAACAACAAATAATGAAATTTCAGGACAGATTCATGACTCTGGTACTACTCTTTTTTTTCATACCTTGTTGGTGATCTAACTATGAATTTCAACCAGTGTGGTATCCGAGCACTGCCACAAATACTTTATGTTCTTTATACTTCTTCAGGGTGTGGAAGTTCACCTAATTTCTTCTCGAATGCAAAGTTACTAGATTTAATCTTTTAAGTTTAATTATTTAGATTTAATCTTTTACAGATTAGGTGAAAATCCAGTGACCATCTTTTCACCCTCACCTGAAAGGCACAATAACGTAACTGCTTATGAAGCACAGTTGTGTACAGCACTATCAATTCGGGGAGTTGAATAACATTCAAGTCATTCGCTTCATAGTTGTTTACAATCTATATTCTTACTGAAAAATGCAATGCTTTATTGACAAAAGATGCTTTTATTGAAAAGAGACAAGTATTTGCTCTAAAATTGTGTATGTGTATATGTGTATGACACATGCCCTCACACAGCCATCTAGCAAATAACTCCAGAAACAAGAACTACTGTCTTCATCACTTCCAACACAACAATTTCAAGTTGCATGACTGAACCCTGGCCCTCAGCTGCAAGATGCTCACACTGGAAACTACTGGTATTGTATTTAGCTGTAACAAATAAATAGATTTTTAAACAAATTCATTTTACAGAGAGCAAACTCTTTTTGTTTTTTTTTTCAATTATGTGAAACAATTTTTATCGAATTTGTACATCAAGTGTGTAAACCACAGAATCAATAAGAGCTGCTCTTCGTATTTCTTAGTAACTGCCTCTCCTTAAACTGTAGTAAGTCTCCTGCCTTCAGAAAGAGAACCATTTCTAGAGGACAGCTGTAATCTAAAGGTGAAGTAAGTAACCATATACCTCTTTCATCAATTTCTTTTCAATTATAAACTTGATCTACCCGAAATTTTATAGAGAGTCCCTGTGTGTGGTAAAACGAATAGAATAGAAAAAACCCCATGTGGTTGTTTCGGCACAAGTTCTTGGCCAAGCATAGTGCTGTGCCTTTTCCAGCCTCCTAAGAGAGGCAATTTCTGACTACAGAGGTAAATTCTGATTATAGAATTCTCTTTTGGAAATTCTTTCTCCCTTATGAAGGTAACCACCTACATAATATGCTCATACAGTTATTACAAAATGCTTCCTTTCATACAAATTTGTAAATTTGTATGAAAGAAATGAGTTTAGGGTAAACTGACATTTCAGCTCAAAGACTGAATGAAGAGGAAAAACTGTTAAAATGAGATCCAGCAGTGCATATTTTAAGACAACACACATCAGCACATGACAACCATCCAAAATAAGGATTTCATTACAAGACGGTATAAATGTATTTCATGTGTTCTTAAAAAATCTTATTAATATACAGTCAAAAAGACGTAAGCTAAACTGAAAAGACATTCAACTTTTGCAGACAATGCAAAGATTTTATAGCTGCTAAAATTTCCTAGTGTGTTTGTTGAATTACCAGGACCTCATGTTGTCAGAACGGGATCTCTAAACCAAACTTCCCAAAGTTTTATTTGTGCTCACAAAGTCAGCAGGTGTGGAAAAGGGTGGCAATGTCTGTTTCTAATCACAGTAAACGAAGATTTTTCTGAGTAGCACAGTACCTCCCTTTCTAGCTAACCACAGCTGATACAACGTAGGGCTGCAATTTTTCTGGCATTTCAAAAGCTCATTTCAAAGGCACAGCAAAACTGATCTCAGACAGAACAGACACGACTGAGTCATTTACAGAGGTTATATTCACACTGACCGTACTTTAAACAACTTTTCCCTTTTCTATGTTTTTACTATTAACGAGTTCTCAGATACCAAGACTAATACTACTGCAATGTGAGCACATATAGGCTGTCCAGCTGGTGTTGAACTTGCGCTGTTTTGTTTGTTTTTTCCCTGAATACGGGATTGACCAATGTCAAACTCTAACAAAAGATGTATAAAAACTGGTACAAAAAGATAATTAATTTCTACTCACTCTCTTCTCCACAGACGCAGACTCCATAGTTTAACACCAAATGTTTGTAAGAAAGCTGGCTCATCATACTTGCTGCTTCAAAAAAGGACTTTTTGGAAGGAGAGGGAGAGATTGACAAAGAAAACATATCAGTGAAAACAAAGCCCCAAAATCCTAATAATTTTACTAAAATCACTTTTTAAAATATTTCAACTTCCATTTCATTGCAAAGACAGTATGCAACATATTTTACATTGTATGTTGTTGGTTTGTGTTTGGCAACTGTTTCTTGTTTGGTTGGTTTTTGTTTCAGTTTTTTGGTTGTGGAGGGTTTTTTCTAGTTTTCTTTTTCTCAATAAGTGATAGTACATATTCCAGATACGTTAACAATCTATTTTTCTCTGCAGGCAACATTTTTAAAATAATCTTTTTTTTTCAGTGTCAATTAGGTAGATAAAGAAAACTGAAGGCAAATTCATCATACACTATTCACTTTCTAATTTAGTCTGTCATAATGCACTATTCAGTTTCCAATTTATTTCTTTGTAGCGCATTATTAAGTTAAAAGACAAAAAAATTACATAATTCAGCCACTACTGCAAGACCTTTTCCAACTTTGTCAGGAAAGTTTCAAATGCTTTTATTTCCTTCTTCATTTTTTTATTCCATTCAGTGGCATCTCCACCTACACTTGCTTGTGTACTGATTATTCGCCCAACAAACCAAAGTGAAAATGAGAACATTTTCCTCCAGGAAATAAAAAAATATTTTTATTTCTATAGTCTGAGCTTTTAGTCTGATTCACACTTAACTTTAGAACACCAATATATTACCTGTGTTATCAAAATTGCAATTATCTTTTTATCGTTTTCAATAGTCCAAGGTATATGCCTACATGGTTTACAAATACCAGCCATCTGAAATGTCTCTTCCTTTTTTACTTATATTTTCATATAGATCTATCTTAAATAATTGAAAAGTTCACTAAATAGTGTACTGGTTTTCTTGGTTTGCTGTAAACATAACTAGATAATTAGAAATTTGAATAAACTACATAATCAAATAAACCATAGGCAGTATATAAAGTTACATTCATATAATAAACACTACTACATCATGTGAAAGTCTTTAAAATTAAATTCTCACATACACAGTCAGGCTCAATTACACTACCAGTTCATTAGTTTTTTGCACAAAGGCATTTCACGTCTGCTAAAAGCTTCTCTCAAAAAGTGAAAAGTCTCAGTGATTAAGGGTGAATCCATGTATGACAAGCTTTTCTCATACATAAATACTTCTGATTATTTGATTTTACTGGAGAATGTGAAGACAGTCTTCCCAGAGGAAGTGTTTTTCCACAAATGGTGGTCTGTAAATAATGAATTTACTGGTTAAGACAATCCCGTGGCCATACCACCTCTCTGGTACTTTAATTGTATAAATCAACTGTTCTCCTGTTCTCAGTGGGTAGTTCTGAATTCTCTCACAGGTGGCGGGAACAGGGGAAATAAAGTACATAGGTGTACTTCCCAAAGCCAGTCTCATATCCATACTCCCAGCGTCACAAGTCCAAGCATGAGCTTGGTTCAACATACAACCCTCCACCATATAACAAATATTTATGAAGTAAATGCGTAATGCTCAAGAAAAGAAGAAAAGCAATGCTCAGCATAGCATGGACAAATGTTATACAGCCGTCAACAATCACACCAACCTCAGAGTAGTTTCTGTGCACTTTATCCAGCACCTTTAAAAGAACTTCAGTTTGATGGAGCTGGCCATAGTCTCCCACTTCTTTCCTTACACCTTTGAAAATCTTAGTAAATGTGCCCTGTCCAAGACTCTCCTCCTAAAAGGAAGGAAGGATACAGATAAAAGAAAAATCAAACATATCTGCCTGTTTTAAAAGATACCTTAAAACAAAACCCCTTTGCATAAGCATATGCAAATCTTTAGAAGTGTACTGGCTGTAGAGGGAAAGGAAGCAACTGTATCAGAAACATCTCAAATTTTTGCTTGTTTTTTATTGACTACTCAAGGATCTCAGAAAATAACTTGCTGCAAGAACCAGAGAGGAAGCAATTCCATTAAATCTGTACTTAGACATCTGCAGAAGCAAACAACTGCTATTGCAGTCAAAAGGATGCTTCTTAATTACAAAAAAGTAACTATCTGCATCACTGGAAAATACAATTTTTTTTTCCCACAACTCTAATGAAAGATTACAGCAAAATCTCCTAGCTCAGGTGAGATTCTTTTAAACATATACTGAGGTTTTTTAAACTTGGTACATATTAAACCCAACATCTGCAGTGGGAAAAGCAACTAATGGACTTACGAATATCAAGTCCTCATTACGGATTTTGTGAAAGACCATCTGATTGACATTATTGTGTCTCTGTAGTGTAGGTGATGAAGGTACATCAGAAACGCTATTGCTTCTGAAGACTAGGAGATTGGATTTATCTGGGAGAAAAAAGAGGGAAAGAAAAACCAAAGCAAATTTGTAAAATACAAAACTAAACCAGTATCATTTCAGAAGGATCATTAATGAGGGGCTGCTAATTCAACATAAACAAGGTATCACATTGAGATCAGTTTATCTTAAAAGCCACACAGTATTTAATTTAAATCAAAGTCTGATATTTTCTAACCAGCAAAAGCATCTAGGTTCACTCATGAGTTTTATGCTTTTTAAGTATTCCTACTTTTGACAAACATTCTGAAAACATTCCTACCTCCTTTCACATTTGTAATAACAACCGAGGATGGAAAAGGGAATGTAAATTACCTTCTTTTATATTACAAAGTAGAGCAGGTCTGATACTAAAACTAAATCTGAAAAGTATATCTTTGTGGGTATCTCCTCATATCCATGATTATATTTATTCAATAATTTATCATTTTGATGCATATAAATTTTTGGTTTCAATGGAATAATGTCAAGAAATTATTCTCTGCAATGTGCATATATATTTACTTATTACATCTTTTCTAAGGTTTTGAATACATTGCCTATTTTCAATCAAATTTGAGAGCAGTAGAAGTTATATCAAATAGTCTGTTCTGACAAGTTTTTGTTTAAATTGGGACTGATAGAGATAAAGACAATATTAACTGTAAGTAGTACTACTTAGAAGGGCAGATGTTTAAATATTTCATAAAGGAGATAGATAAGAATATTAAAGGTAGGCAAAAGAATTAAATGCAAATTCCAGAAAAATCCACTTCTCAGGCAGGGGCTCTATTCCATGTCTATTTTTCCAGTGTTAAAAAGAAGCTGAAACCACACTGCAGACTTGGCATAATGCAGCTAAGATCAACAATGACAGAAATTCACTGATAACGTTGGTTTAGCTGCCTATGGAAGCATTCTCTGCGATAAATAATCCCTTTAGTAGCTCTTTCCTTCTCAACACATGAAAACACTTGACAGAAAAAGAAATGCTGCTGCACACAATCCACTGCAATTAGGAAACCAATTTTGCTTCTAATCATGAAACTGGCTACCATGATTACTTCTGGAAGGCTATCTTAGACCAAATGAAAATTTGGCAGACACTGGAACTGAAAACTACGACTAAAAAGATGAACGAATAAGTCAGTAAAATTTAAAAAACCCAGACACAAATATATCACAGAAACATAGAATATTCTGGGTTGGAATGGACCCACAAGGATTATCAAGTCCAACTCCTGGCCCTGCACAAGACCATCCCCAAGAGTCACACTATGTGCCTGAGAGCATTGTCCAAACACTTCCTGAACTTTCTCAGGCTGGTTCTCTGACCACTTCCCTGGGGAGCCTGCTTCCTTGCCCAGCCACCCTCCGGGTGAAGAACTTTTTCCTGATATCCAACCTAAACCTACCCCGACACAACTTCAGGCCATTTCCTTGGGTCCTGTCACTGGTCATCACAGAGCAGAGATCAGTGCCTGCCCCTGCTCTTCCCCTCACAAGGAAGTTGTAACTGCACTGAGGTCTGTTTTCAGTCTCCTCCAGACTGAACAGACCAAGGAACCTCAGCCATTCCTCACATGGCTTCCCCTCCAGACCCTTCTCCATCCTCATGGCCTTCCATTGGACACTCTCCAATAGCTTTATATCTCTCTCATCCTGTGGCGCGCAAAACTGCCCCCAGCACTGGAGGTGAGGCCGCCCCAGCGCAGAGCAGAGCGGGACAATCCCCTCCCTTGCCTGGCTGGCGATGCTGTGCTTGATGCCCCCCAGGACAGGGTTGGCCCTCCTGGCTGCCAGAGCACTGCTGACATGCCATTGGCCAGGAGCACCAGGACCCTTTCCACAGTGCTGCTCTCCAGTATCTCATTCCCCAGTCTGTACACACATCCAGGGCTGTCCCATCCCAGATGCAGAATCTGACACTTTTCCTTGTTAAATTTCATTCAGTTGGTGATTGCTCCATCCTCTAATTTGCTGAGGTCTGTTTAAAGGGCCTCCCTGCTTTCAAGGGTATCAACAGTTCCTCATAGTTTTGTATCACGTACCCTCCTGAGAATCATTTAGTAATTAACTTTTTAAGCCTTTAATCTATAAGTTAGAAAACTTTCTGCTTAGAAATAATCATTCTCTTACCTTTTGGTTTTGGAGGACAGCATTTGATGAACTGGAAAATTATGCTGTCTGAACGGACAGTTTCTGTCTGGTAACAGGTCAAGAGATCCTTAAGATTACTAAAACTTCTCTTGGTTCCACTAAGATTATATTCTCCATTCTCATTCTTCGTAATTAAGCAGTGCTTATAATCTGTAGTACTGTCACGCTGCAGAAAATTTTCCATTAAAAATGAATTTAAATATTCTCAAATTAATATTTAATATTTGAAAGCATATTTAAATGTATAGTGTATTTAAATGTATGTATACTCTACTAATTAATGAAAGGATGCTTCAGGAAAATATGATCATAATTTGTTATTGTGTTCTCACTACGCAATATGGATTCTGAGAAAACATGACTCTATTCCCATCACTGGAACTAGCATGCTGATGCTAGAGAAAAACAAATGTTAACGAAATCTGAAAAGACAGAGCTGAGAAAACATATAACGGATCCTAGGAAAAATCCTTCAGAGCTATTAATGAAAGCTTATTCACCCTGACATGGGGTTACATCAAAACAAAATTCTGTTGGAAGCAATAGCCCTAATGGTTACACCCCATGTTTGTTTGGCAGGCATTTGGAGATCTCAGCTGTAGTTTGGCTTCCCTGTCATCTCCAGTACAGTTCTAAGAAACTACTTCCTAATACAAATTTTCAATATGCACTGAATTATTTTTACAATGAGTCTTGAAAAGATACCATTAAACATTTTTAAACAAGATGAGCTCTTAATAGTGCTTTTGTGGTCCTGTATCTCAATACTGCAGAAAATGTTCTAGCAAATTCTGAATATAACAAGCCTTCCAAAGACTTGTACAAGACTCAGAAAAAGGAAAAAATAAGTTGTGGTGAAATCACTTAAAAGCAATGGCAGTCTTCTCTCACAAGCTTGACTCTCAGCTAGCCTCTCTAAGCTTGTTCAGGAACTGATTTCCTTGTCTACAGAATTCTCTATGAAACATACTTCATAGACTGGACATAACATTTCTCCACTCACACATCAGCATTACTTAGTCATTTTCAGAGACGCACCTATCTCTGACAGTATATTGCTAGCTTGCTGTACACCAGCAGGAAAACTCATGTATTACCTTCCCTAGCTGAAAACACAAAGGTAGGTCTGCTAATGTAATAAAAGAAAACTCATTCTTGATACAAGACCATGCAATTATTTAGCAATATTAAAGCATTATGTTATCACCAGCTGCAAAGCCACAGAGAAAAGATACATCTGGTTCTCCGGCTGCATGAGAACCATATACATTTCCAGAGTGGCTTTCTCTCTGGCTAACACCAGATATACTCAGGAGATTTGTGCTGATGTAACAGCTGCCAAATAATATGGCTGGCCCAGCACTGGGGACGGGGACAGGACCCAAACCCAGAGGAACCTGTGAAGGAGACACTCGCAGATCATTGAAGGCTGTCCACTCAATCTAATGAAGCCCCACTTGTGAGGGGGGAGGAGGTGTGTGGAAAACTCAGAAAAAAAACAACTAAAAACCTCCAAACTTAAAAAAAAAAAGAAAACCCATCAAATTGCTCCATCTCCCAAATATTTACCACAGTCCCAAGACCCATGCCACTATCTCCAGAACTCCTAAGCTCTCTTCCCTCCACCTGTCTTAGTCTCCTAGGCATGTGGTATGTGCATCAGCAATTCTATACCAACTCCGATGTTTCTTACAAGAGCCTGAAAGTTGGCCAGTCTGACACATCAGACAAACATTCTGAAAGGAAAATTCAGAATCATTTACTGAACATCTCAGGCTCATTGTTACATCACAACAAAGATTAAATAGGCACTAAGACAGAATACAAACCTCTATAGCAAAGGTAAGGAAGTATTTTTTAAAATCTTTAGGACTGCAGCGGAGGACGTAGAAACCAGTCTGATTACCCGCTTTCTTCAGTTTACTGATAGCAAAGTCCATGCTACAGTAAAAAGAAAATGTTTAATATTGAATAATTTCAAAACTCAGAAACATCAGAGGTTGAGTAATGAGCAATATTAACAGGTATCTAATATAACAACAAGTCAAACTTTCAATTTTGTACAGCTTTCTTTAAGTTAATATCTTTCCCCTTTATTTTTCAATATACGGAGTGGTTATGTAAAGAGCAGTACATAAAAAATTTTTAATACTGAACCATCACAATTATTTATCCAATGAGAAATGTTAGGGGCTAAAAACAGTATATTCTCCACAGCTTATGACATGACTTTCAACATGCATTATGAAAGAAGCTATAATAAAACTGCCTAACAAATCAGCTAAAATTAGCAGAACATTTGTGTGGGTAAAAAAAGGTAACTAGGTAAAAAGGTAAAAAAAAAAACTAGGAAAAGGGCTAACAAGAAAGAAGAGCTGAAATAAAACACTTTTAACAATAAGAATGGATTTCCTCTTAAACAAGCCTTGCTAACTGACTATTTCTATCCATATCAAGGAATAATCTTTCCACTTAACT
Organism: Oreocharis arfaki; assembly: GCA_013398015.1. Taxonomy (NCBI): domain Eukaryota; kingdom Metazoa; phylum Chordata; class Aves; order Passeriformes; family Paramythiidae; genus Oreocharis; species Oreocharis arfaki. The sequence continues at coordinate 606,098 of VZRR01007148.1, forward strand.
TTTATAACATGTCAAGAAGGCACTGCATTTTACAAAGCGAAAAATAAGAGGAAAAATATAAAGCATTTTATGTAACATAAGCACAATAAAAAAAACATTTTAAGATGCCTACTACAGTTCACAGACAACTAAAGCTCATCTTCCAAAAATAAGATCACATTTTCATATTACTAAAAAAATACTTACAAAATTGGTCCATGACAGTTGCTTTGGATATTTTCAAGGACTGATGGTGGTGCTACCTCTTTACAGAGATAATGATGGGCATCTGCCGTTAATCTGTAATATCCATCAATTAATGATACAAAGGAGAGAGCTTCTCTTAATGACTGAAATTCAGCCTCCTGTTCAATTGCCAGAGAACAATGGGGTGTGGGGGGGAGAGAGAATTTCGATTTTTAAAAGGCAACAGAAAATTCCTGGATATGATAATGCTATAAAAGATATGAATATATGCGCACATTAAAAACACGAATAAAAGCAGTTTTCAACTGATGTTAGTATGTTCTACTGTCTTGTTACTATTCAAAACTTGACAGCAATGTTCAGTGTTCAAAATCAAACCCAAACCAAACAAAACAGAGAAGTTGTGGATGCCTTATCCCTGGAACAGGCTTTTGAGCAATCTGCTCTAATGGACTGTATCCTGATCCACAGCAGGGCATTGGAACCAGATGATCTTTAAAGTCCCTCCCAACTCCAACCATCCTGTGATTCTACAAAATCTGCCATAAAAAACCCCCCTTACTCTAAATATATGAAACAGCAGAGGAATGCCAATACGAAAGAGCATTTGAAAGAGAAAAACAAATAGATGCAAGTCAGCATGCAGACACCTACTGCACTGCCAATACAGTGTTGTTCTTTTTCCTAAAGGGAAGCCTTCACTTACCAAAGATTTATATGTCTGCCTTCAAGCAGAAAAGAAAAATCTCTAGGAGAGTACCCTCCTGAAAACTTAACTACTAGTCAGCAAAAACCAGTACCCCGAGCTGGATCATACATAGAAGACAAGCTTTTACTACTCTGAAGACAGGTACACTGGATAGAAGCAGGGAGAAAAATAATGTGGTCAAAGGAAAATGGGTGTGAAAAAGGTCTTAAGCAGAACAGATAAAACCAGCACAAAATTAAATCCATCTGCAACAACACATTTATTGCTGCAAATAAAACAAAAATAGAGAAGCATTTTCTGAGTCGTCCTAGGTTTCATTCAGCAGTGTAACCCAACAGAACACGCTTCATTATGTGTTTGCCTAAGACACTGGAGATACACCTAGCAGCTGAACACAATTATTTGGCAGTTTCTTTGCTAGAGAGCAATTTTTTAAAAATGGTGGTTTTGAGTAAATGTCAAGAATTTGGTGCCTTCAAACTCCTTTTTAAGAGGCCCTGGAAACAACTGCAGCCCGTGGTGCAGACCACGGCGAGGCAGCTGTGCCTCTGCAGCCCATGGAGGTCCATGGCGGAGCAGAGATGCATCTGCAGCCTGGGAAGAACCTCATATCACAGAAGGGGTATGTGACTCGAGGAGGTTGCGACCCCATGGGAAGCCTACACCGAAATATACTTGTTGGCAGGACTTGTGGCCCCATGGGCCACTATGGGCTTGTGGAGCAGTCTGTTCCTGGAGAACTGCACCTCATGGAAGGCACCAGTACGAGAGCAGTCCATGAAGAACTGCAGCCTGTGGAAATGATTCACACTGGAGAAGTTCATGGAGGACTGTCCCCCATGGGACGGATCCCTTGCTGGAGCAGGGGATGAGTGTGAGGAGGACTAAGACTGAGACTAAAGACAACATGTGATGAACTGACCACACCTCTCATTCCCAATCCTCTGCACTGCTGAGGGGAAGGAGGTAGAGAATCAGGAATAAAGCTGGCCCATGAGGAAGGGAGAGGTGGTGGGAAAATGTTTTTAAGATTTTTTTTTTTAATTCTCATTACCCTACTCTGAATTGATCGGCAACAAATTCAATTAACTTGCCTGAGTCAATTCTGTTTTGTCCATGACAGTAATTGGTGAGTGATCCTTAAGGACAGATCCTGATAAGGACAGATCCTTATCTCAACCCACAAGTCTTTCCTTTTATTTTCTCTCCCCTGTCCAGCTGAAGAGGGAAGTGATTAGAGCAGATTTGGTGGGCACCTGGTGCTCAGCCAGGGTCAGCCCACCCCACAATTCTGTGACAGTTATACCTACTAGAATACCTGACTCAAGTGCAAGGCTGAAGTTCAAGCAAAAAACTTTTTACATTTTTGTATAAAATACTTTCTAAAAGATCTTCTTCAAAGAACTGTAAACAGTAAAGGCAATGACATTAATTTTGTCCTGATACTTATTTTGTAACATCATTGCTTCAGAGTATTTTGAAGCCTTTTTCAATGTGTTGGTCTCTAGCAGACAGCTTATCAGGACACCATGGAAACAGCACACTTGAGAACTGAAACCATGGACTCAGGTTTAAGACTAATAAACAAAAGAACCAATCTGTGTACCAGAAATTTTCCTCAGGTATAAATGTCTACTTCTATTTCATTCCAAACACACAGCTTTGATTGCAGAAGACCTTCAGTGTAAGCGGACCACTTACACTGCTGATACGTATTTAGTTTAATCTCATGCTCAATTAACATGGTCATGGATTATACAATACTATGTACTATTAACAATCACACAGCCTGCTCAAAGCAGTATCTATTTGAAAGAACAGCAACCAAAGTAAACACACCAAATTCTTGCTGTCTTGCTTGTGAATGGTGACAATTCTTCTCTCGCTGGAGCCTTCTTGGCTCGCCTGTTTAATGCTGACATCAATGATATCAGGAAAATCACAGTATGTCTGTAAATCCTGCAACGAATATTATATAATTTCAGTAATAACAGAAATGGCAATTAAAAAGCCTCACCTATTTGCAGCATTGTAATTCCTAACACTCCAAATTCATAAGCTAGCAACAAAGAGGATTATAAAACCTTAAACATGCCATTACAAGCAAATAAAGGATTTTTTTCTTTATGGAATCATTACTAGGAACATAAATTGAATAACAGACAAAGATCCAGGAACTGTGAACATTAATATCCACACATGGGCTTGGATTTTTGTAACTGTAGATATTTCTTTGCTCTGCACTATTTTGTGAACAGTGGAACATTTTGATTACTTTTGTGAGAGGGCTTTTTTTTGGTGAGCTTATTATTGGCATCCTGATTAAACAAGTTTCGAAACCCTGTTAACAATTCAAAATGTCTTGACTTCATTCAGAGTGACACAAGCTGCAAAATCTGAAGCAGGAATGAAGAAAAAGTGTAAGAAAAGGTTGTCCTCTCAGTCCTATCTACTTGTTCATCTGGTTGTTGAAAATGTGAACTTGCAAAACAAATTTCTTCACAATCTACTCCACACACGTCATTACATATAAATAAATAAAAATTACATTTCCATTCAGTATCTGAACGACTGAATTAATCAGTAAAGTTTACTGCAACAAGTTACGATCATGTTTACAAGCAGTCATATTAATTAATTCAGTTTTCAAAACCAACTTTATAAATAGTTTCTTTACCAGTGAAAATATATGCAGCATCTGTCAATAATGGAATGGTAATATTTTAAATCATGAAAAGATAATTCGGCCATCTTTAGTAAAAAATATTATTCCTTCAAAGACTACTCTTACTAAAGGCTTGGTTGCCAAGCCCAAAAAGCATAGTATGCCTACATTTTCCACACCTAAAACTCGAAATTGCAAAATCTGACATTTATGATAGCTCCTGCCAGAACAACCGGCACTTACAGTAAAATTAGGGAAGGCAGAGGGCTGATACATAACAACTATGAATGAGGTAATTATCAGTCTACAAATATTCTAAGAACCCCGCACTTTAAAACATATGGGCATGTAATCAGATTTACTTTTTGCTAAATTGAAAAAACCCACTAGTACACAGCATTTTTACAAATTATTACAGCACACTGTAAAAATACAACCTTTTGTAGTTTGGTCATGTCTGCTATGTATTATGAACCAAAAGTACCAAACAGATGCGATTATTTTGAAAAACTCACACATGTTCCACTTTGCCTTTACTTTTACCGTTGGAAAACTCCTGCACTCTCAATGTATACTGCTTTCAGTTTCTACCAGGTTTTGATAAACTCAGCATAAAGACTAGTCGTGATGGGAAGTCACACACATACACAAAATAATACTGATAAATGAAAATGCAGCAGTACGTGACTATTAGGCATTCGGAACCATTACTAGTCCAATAGGAACCATTTAGCACCTAATTCCTGAACAACGACTATATGGACTCCATAGTCATAGATACGTCACTTAAAATTTGCTAACTGAGACACTGGTAGGCGTATAAGGAAATTTACCTGTTGTTTGGAGTCCTTAGGTCCCTGTTTTCAAAGAGAATTTGGGGAATTTCTGCATTTTACCTACACCATGGTCATTACATGGTCATGGTCATTACATTTACACATTTTTTATATGTCAAGCAGAGAAGTATTACACAACTTTCTTCTACTATTTCAATACAAAACCAATTTTAAAATCTTGAACTGTTTAAGTCAATATATTCCTGTGAGGAATATATCCTGAGGATATACTCTGCCATGTGGAAACTGTATCACTATTGTGAAGTAAAATTTGCCTACCAAATTTGCTTGAGATAAATCAGAACTTCTAAAATGAGCTTATTACTCTGTTCCATATTAAATTGCACAGTTATTAAAATAATTTTTAAAAATTACCTGCTCTCCAAGTGTCTCACAGTCTTTAAGTTTTCCCCTTGAACACTGAATTCCACCATTTCCAGTTATTACAACAGTTGCAAAACTTTCCTCTCCAGAAGGACCTCCACCAGGTTCTTTTACTTCAAAAACCTCTGAATAGAAGGCAGGCTGAAGAGTTTCCAGATTTATGAGATACTTAAGTTTCAAGTTTCTGGCAGTGGCTTTGCATTGGCCAAATTGTTGTATAAATTTGCGGAACCTGTACCTTATTCTTTTTCGTGTCAAAATGTGGTAGTCTTGGATTTTTGCTCGCACACACTTAGGTAAAAACATTTTGTAGCTGTGAATACATAACCAGAAAAAAAAACTAATTTTATCCATTAAATCCAGCAACGATAATTAATTCTGTGCTAAACAAGTCAACACTGAAAAACATCTTTTCCTCTAAATGTACCATCATTTTTTCAAATGTAGGATAACAAAGATCCTCTCTTAGATCTGTAATATGTTCTTTCAAATAGAGACCCCTGTCTTCTTCCTTTTTCCATTTTTCCCCTCACTCAATTGCAACAAATAACATAATGCATTTTCCATAAATTCAAAGATGTCTGTTCTTTCATTAGTGAAGTTCTGAGGTAAGGCAGCAGAAGTTATACAATTGCTTTGTTTGGTGTAGAAGTTGTGAAGAGGATACTGCATGGCAACTACATGCATAAAGGACAGATTTCCAGGCTGAAAATACAGGTGGTAGAATACAACACTGTGGCTGGCTCTCACTGAAGTTCTTGTCTCTCAGTCCATAGTCTGTATCAAGAGGCAAAAGAGCTGCGGTGATCACCCTCAACGAGCTGGCCTCATTGGGTTTCTAACTTTCCCTGTTAGGTTTCATTAAAAGACAAACATCAATCAAGTACCAAGCAGGGACAGAATTAACCGAGCTGAAGCAGAAACTGATAGGATTGATACACCCAAGTGAACTGATAAACTCACGAAAGTTTAGCAGAGATCTGTCCAAGATGGTTAACTGCCTGGAGCACATGACATGAGAGAAGGGGCATATTGGAGCACGATTTGTTTAGCCTGGAGGAAATAAGGTCCCATCAGGGTGTTCAACTATCTGTCTTCTAATAACGTGAAAGGATGAGAGAGGATTATCACCATCACAGAGGAGACTGATCAGGTACAGAGAAAACATTTCACGATGACCATGCTCATGCACAGGACAAAGCTGCACAGAGATACAGGGGGAATCTCCACATCTGGACATTTTCAGAACTTTACTGGATGAGGCCCTGAGTCACTTCATCTAACTTTGAAGCTGGCCCTGACAGGAACAGGGGTTGGATCTGATGGCATCAGAAGGTCTCACCTCCAATTATTGCTTATGTATTTTCTCACGTAAGAAGCTGCTGCCTCACCTTTCATTAAGAGAGTCAAATCCATGTCTCCAGATCATGAATGGCCACCATGACACAAATTTTCTTTTAATTTCTAGTTTACACAATCGGTAAATTTACGTAACCATTAGAATACAGCAACTGCCAACAGATGAACACTGCCTCCCAGATACTAATGTGCAAAACCACAACATTTAGTTGTCAGATAGACGTGAAACAGTTACAAATGATGGAATCACCTGACTGAATTGTAAATGGCCATTGGGGTTTGGTCCTTTTCTTTGGCCACTCTCATCATATCTAGAACAGCCATTCCAAGGCATTCTTCTTGTGTTTCGTGAGTAACAGGCATCTGTACCCATCCATCCAAAAAATCAGCTCGCCACTGAGAAAGAATGCAAGAAAACAAATGAAAACTGTAGCACTGCTGCTTATCAAGAAGAAGGATTTGGGGTGCAGTTGTTAGGGAGAGTTGTTGTTGTGTTGTTTGATTGTTTGTGTTTGGTTTGTTTGGGGGGTTTTATTTGCTTGGTTTTTTAAAGACTGAATGACCTACTTCATCCACAAAAAGACGTACTTATTCATAAGGAATACCAGCTGCTATCATGCTTAGAAGCACTGTTTCGAACTTCATCTCTCCAAATACACAATAGAATATGGAATTTAATTTCCAGCTTGAGAGGGCTTCAAGCTTTCAATAGCCTACAGAGTTACTAGAAGAAGATGGAAAGGGAATAAATACTAATAACCTTTACCAATCTGCATTTAAAAACAAGTGAGCAAATCATACCTGTGCAAAGAGATAAGACATGACAAGATCATCAAGGACAGGGCTTTCTGCACCACGAAGAACGCCATACCGGTATGCTCTGTTGCTGCCACTGCAATACCAGTGGGGAAAATAAAACCTGGTAGGAAACAAATTTAAGCAAACATCAATAAACAGACATTTTGGTTACTAACATCAGACATTACTGCTCTCATATACATCTAACTAATGCTGGCTGGTCTGAAGGACCACCAAGAAACCCCAGTCAGTCAATGAAGGCTTCTGATCCAGTTCTTGGTGGTTTAAAGTACTACAATATTTAAGCAGGGTGAAAAACTGTACTGATAGGAATGAGAACCTTTGCTAAGTTATTGTCACTAATCAGAACACAGAGAATTTTATTAGTGTTTCACAGTTTCTTTCGAAACAGTTCCTAAAGAAACACTCCAGCCAAATTATACAATGTAAATAAACTAAGTAATTTAAAAAACGAAAACTGTGAATATAGCTGTAGTTGTCCACATTCAAATATAAGGTTAGGGAAAAATGGTTATATTGCAGAAACATGCCACACTACATAGGATAATTACTCTGCATTTCAGAAATGCCACTTATTTCAAACAGGCAAGCACAGAGGAGGTGAGATGTATCATTATTAAGAAAGGTATTGGTTCTACTTCTGCTGTATTTTTATTGTTTGTTTCTTCAATCTGACAGAGGTAAACATATGGGATAGAGAAAATTAATAAAGTACACAATTCAAATCACCCCAATATTTTTCATTCTTTTAGCTCCTTGTTTTGCAGAAAGCACCAGCAATCTGTCCATAACTTCTAAGAGAAACTACAGTTCAAGTAAATATCATTCTGATTGCGTTTTCTCACACAGTTTTGTTTTACCATTAAGAGTGTGTAACATTTTATTTAGATTATTACCTTATCCGGTAAATTAAGATGAGTCTGGTTGTTTCATCTACATGGAAGATGTGATTTGGAGGATACCACATTCTGTCTGTTTCACTCATGAGTGCGAACATGTTATGATACACTGGCATGATACCTACAAGAAGAGCAGAGAAGCAAACATCTATAGGAAAGTGTTTTCACGAAGTATTAAAAAAATACTGTGGCTTAAAAGCAGCAGACTGCCACAGTGCTCTCCTGCTATCAGCAACAAGTACCAATATTGCCAATAACACTGCAATAACGATCCCATAACCTGCAGGCTGCTTTGCTGGCTTAATTTCTTGTTCTTCCTTCATATTTTCTGACTGAAGAATCTGTTCACTTTTTGTCCCATACCTCACTGTTCGATTACAAGATTTTCTCTGTATGGTATTTAATAATATGTCTTCTAAGCCTCTCAGTTTAGAAACAGCTTACAACAGCACATTTTTTCCCTTGCCTTTCCAAAATTAGATCATTTGATTTGAGCATTGACTTTAAGACTAAGCATTAAGACTTTAGACTGATTAAAAATTAGAAATAAAGCAACACAAAGAAAGTTACAACGACTAGGACAACCACCGGCCATTTCCATTTTAGTAACTCAGTTTAGAACAAACCCAAAGATATATCATTAAAATAAAACAAGACTGGAAAATATTTTCCCTCAACTGAAGTGACCTAGAAGCTGCAATCTTCTACTCCGAAAAGCAATAATATTCTGTTACTGTTACTATAGAGTTCTGTATTTCCCCACCCCTTCTCTTCCTAATATGTCTCCCCTTACCACATCGTCCTGGGAATGGACAATGGCCCCTGGCCATGCCCTCGGGTTCTCCCTGTTGGCTCCTGTACCCCAGCTCTGCCCATGCACCGCCCCTGTGCCCTGAGACCACTGGCCTGTGTGCTCTCTCTGTCCCCCCACCCCCATGTACAAAACCCCAGACCCTTCCCCATTCCTTGTCTTTGCCTCAGGTCTTTGCCTCTGGTCACCGTGTGAATCAAGATCTCCTGAGGTCACCATGCAGAGACCATCTTCTTGCCCCCTTTGCCGCTGCTGTGTTGCAGGAGCAGACCAAACCTGAGCTGGCCCATGGCTCCCCCAGCCAGGGAAAGCGCAGTGACCAGCCTTCAGAGGGGGGGCTAGGGCACAAGGGCGCTGACCCAGGCTTGGGTAGAGACGCTCTCTGGTAAACCTGCTTGTGGCCTGCCTGCCCCACAGGAAAGCCACACAAACTGCAACACTCAATGACTTTGAATTATACTACTGATAACTGATGAGCAATCCTACTTAATCAGAAACGACAGAAATTACCTGAGCATCAACTCTTCAGGAGCAGCACAACTGTAATTTGGCTTTGAGGCTCCCAGCTGAAACACAGCCTAATATATAACACAGCACTGTACTGTGCTGCAGTGTTATGCATCCATGTGATGCCAGTGTCAGACTTGGAAAACAGGTTAAGTGCCTGAAAACTGACAGCACAAAAGGATGAACTGCAAGTACTGACACATATATTCTGTCTTTAAAATTAAAGACAGGAAGAGACACAAGTCCAAGGGCCACAGAGTAGGATGAAAGATTACAATGTCAAAGTCACAGCAGGTCATATCTAAAGAAAACTTTACACTAAAGCAATATGCTTTGGGGTAAGAAGATTAAAAAAAATGGAAAAAACAAACCAAACAGGTAAAGACAAAAGAAGTAACTTTAAATGACATTAAGAGACAAAAGAATTCTGGGAAAAGGCGAAGTACCCACACCCTTTCCCAAAGACTTAGAATGAAGCAATTGAAATTCTCACAAGAAACCGGGAGAAAAAAAAAATCCTTTATTTCCTTCTGTTCTAAACCACATCTAGGTAATTACTGAAGGGGGCAGACCACACATTTCTTTCATCACATCTAAACTCCATGTAAGACAATCAGAAGAAACAACCAATCAACTCCACATATAAAACCATATAACCCTTTGGAACAAAACATATTTCAGTCTTAAACAACAACTAGTTTATTAAATTTGATACAAATTTGATTTGTAGGGGGGTCCAGTAGAGGGCTAAGAACTAATGTTCTATTGTGCAGTGGTGAAGATTAAGCTGCTGAAATCTGTAGGCTAATTATCTGACACTTTCTTAAACCAAAGCTCTACAAAACATACCAGAGTTGCAGGTCCTAACACATGATTTTCTATGAAAGGAGTCATAGACTTACAGGAAACTAGAGAAATGGAAAAGAATTATGTAAGGCAATGAAAGAGAAACCAAAATGAAACAAAACCCCCACAGAAAAAAACCTGAAGGGATTAGTAACTGAGAGACAGGCTGTAATTCTAAATGTTGCATATTTATGGCACAATAAGACATATTTGATCCATCCAAGTTTTGAGAAATTTTTTATGGCGTTAGAAAGAAACCTATCCCATGCAACTAAAACCACGGTTCTCATTTGATGTGTGAAGTGGGATGAACTATACTATACTACATGTCAGTCGTCCACAAAGCAGTAACTTAGCAGTAACTAACTTAGCAGTTTTAAGGCTGTTTGGTGTCTGTATCCCAAACAATTTCAGATCAGTTACAGTGCAATGCATGTAAGAACCACTATGCTGAACACCATTCAGGGCAATGCTGAATATTTATCTATATACCTCGTGAGACCTACCTAGTCTCACTAACACATTTACCCCAACTACTAACCATCCCATGCAACCACACTGAACAAGAAAACATTTCAAAAACATATTCTTAAATTCAAATGCTAAGCTGCTGTATTTCACCGAATACACTAAAGACACCACAACCACCATACCACCCCACCTCTCAAAAAACCCCACAGATATTTCAAGATCATATCATTGCCATTCTGAAACTTTAACCAAGCAGGGGACATGACTTTGACACTCCCGGTAAAAATCAGAAATATTTACATTTATATTTATCCCTCCCTCCTCCTCTGTCTTCCTCTGCATGAAAAGCAAACTGTGTAGTCTTCCATCCCTCACACTTTGGCATTTATAGTTCTGAATGATAACTTGCACCATTCACTGCCAGTGTTCAAGGACACAGAGATCATTCATATTTTTCAAGAAAAGGAGTTCCACTTTTTTATCCCTTCCCCTTGAGAACTATGCATTTGCTTTGCTACACTTAACGCTCAACAATTATAAAACAGAGCAAATACTTTTACTAAACAGAGTCTTGAAAACTGTCCACAAAAATCTGACAAAAGCAAAGAGGCCAAAAACTTATCTTTTCATATAATTATTACCACCTCTATTAACTGCAGGGACTTTTCAAGTGATGGTAAGTGCAGTACCTAAATGTTTTCTCTAGAAACAATGAGAACTGAAAAACTGGCATGCGGAATAAAAGTCTTCTGCTGAAGCCTAGACATGTCAACAATAGTGAAAACTTATGAGAAATGTCTTTTTCACCACAAGTAAAATCATAAAAGCCATTTACAACGGGTACTGAAAAGCCTCACATGGATTTTTGCACTGCATTAACCATGCTATCAACTCAATCAGCGATGAATTAGGAGAGAAGATAGTGACTCAGACATAATTAATCAGAATTTTCTGTGCTTTGCTTCTCCAGCAAGGGCTATCAAATTTTCTGGACTATTGCAATGAGAAGATCTCTTTACAATTTATTTATTTATTACATAAGGCTAAAGAAAGGAGCCTTGTCATGCTATATAGACTGTCAAGTAACATCACGAAAGACTATAACACAGCGTAAGTTTATACTTCAAACTCCTGTTTCAACTCTAAAAAAAAAAAGTAGATTCTTCTTTTCCTCACCATGATTTTAGAGCTTCATATCCAGACAAGTCTTACTACTTCATTTTTCCTGAAGCAGCTAAGAAAATACAGTTTTTCTTTATCTCCTCTGTTGGCACTAGGAACCCTGTCTCCCATACAGTATGTTTCTATAAGCTAATGTCCCTCTTTTAAGAAAAAAGAAAAATCAGAAAGTGTAAATCACAACAAGCCATGACACCACTATGAAATGTGAAAGCCATGCAGAGTCTGCAGTAGATATACTGTCATATGAACCTCAATTCAAGCATGTAAATTATTAGACATAAAAAGATGAAAGCAATTAGTTGAATGATTAAAAACAATTTTTAAAATCTCAAATTTTCTATATAAAAAGTGTAATACATACATTAGTTGTCATGCAAGTGAAAGTAAACTATTTAAAACTTACATAGCCTTGCACATACCAGATGGAAATTTCCTCGCTTTTTCTGACATAAAAATAGTATCTTGTACTCATCATTCATACAAACTGGAGGTTTACCAAACCTTCAACATCCCATTCAATGTCACTATCCTGTCAACAAAATGCTTTCTGAATAGTCAATCAAAGCTTGTATTTCTTTTCCTGGAAAAACAGAATTGCCCAGAGTTCTGATTAATTCATTCCCCAGCTAGCGGGGGAGCAGCAGGGGGCTGCATGTTCTGTGTGGATTTTCAGGAAAGGCTATCACCTAAAGGAAAACAAACACCAAACTACAGCACCACCTTACAGAAACAAGCAAGCAAACGTGCCCCCCCCCNNNCCCCTTCAAAAAAAAAAAGAACAAACGCGCCCCCCCCCCCCCCCAACAAATCCAAACAAAACCACCAAACAGAACAACCAACTCCCAGTGAACAGTTATACTCAATGATAACTCGGAGCCATGTGAACCCTGAGTCATGTCAGTTCTGGAAATGCAGCATGCTAGGAAAAATCGGCCTAGAATTCCCTTGTTAGTAGCAAGGAATCTCTTCTGAAGCATACAAGCAAAGAGGTACTACGAATCATCACATTATGCAATGCAGTCTCTCCCTTGAAAACGTTTAATTGACTGCAAACACTGACAGCACTTGTCACATTAAATGCTTTGAAATAGTGTTTTTACTTAGTTACAATTAAAAATTCTCTGCTGTTTTATGGTTTTCCAAGAGAGATCAGCATTTTTCAAAGGAAGTACGATGGAACTTCCAACCAATTTGCAATTCAGATGGCGAGAATTAAAATGTTCCTAGGTGGAGTTTCAGGATATCAACATTAAAAAACCCCCACAAACACAGAACCCAACAGAATCAACGTCTTTTGTTAACTGCTAGCTGTCCAAAACTCAGAAACCGTGTCAGGATTTCAAAACTTGTTCTCCCTTGGGATTCTAGTTCCATTAAAAAGTTAAGATTACAGAGTTTACCAATCCTTACAGAAAGGGACATGGATATAAGAACAAAAGCCTGTCAAGAAGTAGACGAAGTCAGATAACATCCTACAGAAATTTAGGGTTCTCAAACACTAGGGGACAAGCCATGACAGAAGTGCAAGATGCTACACAATATTATGTTCCTGCATCAGTAAAGCATTTTTCAGTGTGTTCTTCAAATGTTCTAGTTATATTTAGAGTGGTGATCTCTGCATACTTGGCTACTAATTTATTAAGAATTTCAAGAACATGGCACAAATTTATTTGCCTAACACCGAACAAAGCCAAGCTTGTAAGTGTAACTGAACCATGATTTACAAGCTCACTTAACTAAAAATATCTTCATTTTTTTAACTTTAATCCTGTAAAAATTTGGATTACACATACAAGCGATGCACGTATTTTTTACTCACACTAATCAGCCAACAGAATAAATAAATTGTTAGTTTAAATATTAAAAGACAATTATTTTGCCATATAATAATCATCTTCTGTATAATTTAGTATTCCAGCAAGTCACATTGTACAGTCCCAAGCTGTTTATATTTTTAAATTACTTTGTCTAATGATAAAAACTAATGATAAAAATGACATTGGAAAGTATCTTATTGCAAAATTACTGAAATAGCATATTAACACTAATGTAGTATAAAAATCCACTAACTTTCTTTCTGTATACAAATAGACACATTCAAGACTCAAATTCAGACTTCAGACGTTTCTCATTTACCTATACCACAACAAAATTCATGTCATTTTCAAATACATATGCTAATTTTTAAACAGATTTCTAGATTTTTTTATAGTTTGGGATTTTAATAAAAGAAAAATTATGAACAAAGTTTACAGATTTTCAGTAAATAATCATGTTTATTTATTCTGTGAAGTATCACATCAAGTTTGTATTATGGCTCTCTTGCACCACTCTGGTGGCTTTCTCAAATCATTACTTCAACTTCTGTTCAATGGCCTTCACTGCTTGACAGTCTTATAAATTGACTGTAAAAATATGAAAAAGAGCCTAATAGAGAAATTCTACTTAAGATTATTTGACAGAGACCAGAGAAGATTAAACGGTTTATGATCATGATTTGAGAAAACGAGTCTCTGATTCTGAATTTAGAAGATACACCCAACAAAATGATTCTGCAACCTCTAGAACAATTTCTCTTGTTTCATTTCCATCATCAATTAATTCCTCTAATACCACTTCCCCTCTCAGGCTCAGAGCAGTATCTTTTCTTCAATTTGGTGTGACATTTCTAATATTTTACTTGGCAATTAATAGCTAACATACAAGAACTGAACTATGACTGACTCATCAATTTAAACTTAATTTCAAGACACCTTATTTATTTTTGCATTTCTGTTTGGAAAATGTGATACTCACTTTTATGTTCAGTTTTCCTTATAAAAAATACAAACCCACACAAAATTTTATATTTATTGTATTTTTCCAAAACCACAAAATTGTTTTTAAATAAAATATAAAAAAAAAGGCTGAGCTCTTGCATGCATGTATCAAACTGGCAGAATAATATTTAGACAGACTAACATTTTTATAGCCAATACATACCAGATATAACAGATCTAATGTCAAATCAGCAGCAACTGGAAAACCTTCACTCGTTTGAACTGTCTGAAAGGTTACATAACAAGAGTCTCTATGACTGCTGATGTTTGCCTAGACCCAGTCCTGCTTGCCAACAATAACAGTCATACTTGGATGTAATCACCTCAGCTATCAAAAGATCTATCAACTGTGCAGATCACAAAGTTAACAATTCCAAATTTGTTATATTTCAGTCTTGTTTACTACCTGAATCACTCCCTTCTTAATGAAGTATTCTGACTCATGGCTAACTCCCAAAAGATGAGTCTTGCCGACATAAACATTACTTGACTGTATGGAGACATAGGTGTTCTGCTGTACAGCCACAAAAACCTCCCAGAAAAAAAAAAAAATCAATGCTTCATAATTTAAGCACTAATAACTGTTATGAAATAGAACAAAAACCTACAGCCACTTCATCCTTTTCCACTAATTTGGAAAGAAAAGAAGTTACAAATTCCTTTGAGAAAAAGGTTGCACAGTACTGCCCTACGCCAGGAAGAAGCCACTTTTCAAAGGCTTTTGTCTACCTCAGCTCTGCAAAGATAAAGTCTTAAAACAGTTCCTTCATGATATAAATCATTAGCAATATATTTTAGAAACTCTGGTGACCAAAGGTGAAACAACAGAAACTTGTAAAAACAACCTGGTAAGTTTGTTCATACAAAATTTTGTTTAAAACAGTCAAGTGTAAGAGGATAAGTAGGAGCTAGAGTTCTAGCCCTCCTAGCAAACCAGAGACTATCCCAGAAAGCTAGAAGTCTTGAGAAGCGCTGGTGAGGTCTGACAAAACAAGTAATAGAGTATGAAGTCTTCAGCTGATGTCACAGGAAACAAGTCTAATCAGATTTGTTAATCAGAAGGAATTTGATTTTGATGTTGATGAAAAGATTATCATACATGACATGGGCTGCACATTTTCCCGGGATAGCGCATTCTGCACTATCGAAAAGAATAGAAGAGTCACAAGATCCTATCTAAAGGAAACAATTTAAACTTTACAAAAAAAAAAAGAGACTGGTCAAGGGAGGTGGTTCTTCCCCACTACTCTGATCTCATGAGACCACACCTGGAACAGCTCTGGTGCCCCTAACATAAGAAGGACATGAACTGCAAAAGCAAGGCCAGGTAGACCACAAAGTTGGTAAGAGGATTGAAGCACCTTCCCTATGGAGCCAGGCTGAGAAAGCTGGGGCTGTTCAGCCTGAAGAAGAGAAGGTTGTGTGAAGACCTCATAGCAACCTTCCAGTATGTGAAGGGGGCCCACAGGGAAGCTGGAGAGGGACTCTTCATCAGGAACTGCAGTGACAGGACAAGGGTTAGTGGCTTCAAACTTAGAGTAGGTTTAAAGTAGGTATCAGGAAGAAATTCTTTATGGTGAGGATGGTGAGGCACTGGAACAGGTTGCCCAGAGAAGCTGTCAATGCCCCATCCCTGGAAGTGTTCAAGGCCAGATTGGATGGGGTTCTGAGCAACCTCGTCTAGTGGGAAGTGTCACTGCCCATGACAGGGGGCCACCATCAAAAAGACACCTTAGCTTCAAGAAAACTCCCAGGTCCATCTGTCAAACTCTAACCTACAAGGCCATTAGAGAAGAACCTCAGAAAGCTAAAGCTTTGCAAACCTCCAAATACCAATTTCCTCCTGGTCTACCAGAATGAATAGCAGGCAGTGTTTCTACTGAACTCATCATATGTGCTTATCTGTCTAAAGTTCTCTTGTTACACGAAAAGCAACTCTCTGAACTCAGATCTTAGTCAGACTCTGAAACACCTAAAGCAACTTAGAGGAACAATGGGCTTTAAACCCAGAAGAATCTTTGTGAAACTAGCATATATGAATAAATTTTCAACTCAAGGCATGTAACTCAGTCACTGCAAGATACTTATCAGCACAGGAAAAGTGACAGATTCCTCCCAAAACTAAAGTCATTACAACTACATTTAAAAACAGTATAGCCACAAAAAGACAATATCACAGAAGTCTAAGATCGTTTGGAGACAAAAAATGTACAGTCAGAGTCAGCAGCTTCATAATTGTGACCCACTGGAAAATAAGTATTTCACAGAATTTCACAGGTTGGAAAAGACCTTTGAGAACATAGAGTCCAACCTATGACTGAACACCACCCCGGTCAATTGGTACACCATGGCACTAACTGGCACATCCAGTCTTTTCTTAAACACATAATTGGAATTACAAGCCCTTCTTTTAAATTCATTTGCACCTGAAATGAAGCACTTGGAAAGCTAAACGATAAATCCAGCCTTGTAACACCGACAACCCAAACAACAATGGAGAGACTCCAAGTGCATGTCTGTGTGTGCACACACAAGGAACAAAAAGATGGTCACTTTCACACCCAGGGATTATTGGAATTCCTTTGTTTTATTAAAAAATTCAATGTAATTTGCAAAGAAAAGAAGATGCATGCACAAAGCGTATGCTTGAATTATTTTACTACAGATTTCAGCACTGGTTTATGCTAGACTTTGGGTAAACGTAACAATTCAAAGGCATTCTTAGATATCAATGTATTATTTATTTACTTAAAATGTACCACCATGTTATTTATACACTTTATTTCCTAAACTATTATGAAGAGCATTAACCACACACACAGGCTGTCATGTTATATCTAACAGAATGGTTTCCTTCTGCAAAGTGATTAAGCATGTATAACAACAACATATGCATAACTTCCAGGACCAATCTGTTTTGCAGGGCTGCATGAGGAAGTAATTCAAGCTATTTACAGCTCCTGCTAAGATTTAACTATTCAAACTGTATCTCAGCTCAATGAAAGGAGACTTTCAGTTAAAGGATGGCGTGCCCTCAAATTATTTGAAAAAATACGGCAGTCACCCAATTCAGCTTCACAACCATTCCACTGGGAACAGTTTTAAGAGTCTGATGCCAATTACTTCTGAAAGAACAGAGAAATTAGCATTTCAGCCTTAATGCCATCATTCTAATGAGCTCTGGATTGTCAAACACTTTCTTGCATGAAGCTGAATTTCACTGCTTCATTAGATCAACTGTTAGGTACATACTTACCACAGGCTTTACAGGCAACAGCACAAATCTCTTCAGCAACATATTCTCCAGCTGAAAACTGAAGGTAATCTCCTTCTGTCTTCCCAGGAGAATGATAAAGATACACTTGAAGCAATGGTTCTGTCTGCTTGGGTGCACTGTTATTCCCACGGATGTCACCATTCTGGTGGACAGTAGAAGCTGCTGCACTTTCCATATTTGTCATTGTAAGACAAGCCATAGTTTGTTTTCGTTCTGTTCAAAGCATTTGTCTGAAAGAAATGTAAGAAATACTTCTTGACTAACTGTGTTTGGTTTCATTTGTAATACTCCTATTTAGTGACAGTACTGTCCTAACACTGAAAAAACACTGAAACTTGAGGACGAGAGAATGGCTTTGGTGGTTTAGGAAAAGCTAAGTTTCTCTTTGATTTACTACATCGCCCTAGAGAAAAAGTAACAGACAATATTACAGGATAAAAAAAAGTATTAACTGGGAGTCCAGCAAGAGGACTATCACTTTTCACTGGATTTTAGACAGCATGTGCTCATCTGTCCAATTGCAACATGCTAATTAAACATGAAAGACAAAAGAATCACTTTAATGAGATCTGTACAACTCATTTTACTCCCAATTTAAATCTAGAAGACAAAATAACTAGTTGGGTCACAAACTGGCACTATGAAGAGAAGGATAGAAATAGCACCTTTAAGCTAAGTTTTCACAGTAAGAAGACAATTTAAAAAACAAATGCTAACCGAGATGAGAATCTAACAGAATTGGTTTCTACTTATGAATGGGAGATCTTCCAAGACTACCTTCTTCCAGAAAAATCATTTAATCTGCTCTCAAGCTAACAGTCCTCTCTGATAAATGTAATCAAAGAAAAGAAGACTTTAATAATGCAATAAATAACCACAGGTATATCTGATAATGAAAAAAAAAGGTTTAAAAACATGAGATTAGACAGCATATTCCAAGTGCCAGTTGAAGAATGTCTTTGCTTCTCTGTGACTCCATCATAATTTTAATCGGTATAATCCATGCTTATGTCAAAGGATTAGATCACAGTCTAATCTAATGCTTTTATTAAAAGTGATTCCATGTAGCTACCACCTGGAATTCTGCATTTCATATTCTGAAAATAAGTCTAAAAAAAACCAGTTATAAAGATTTGATTTTCTAGAATCGAAGAATGGTTTGGGCCACAATAAGGTCTTCCTGATGCCTCCTCTTTGAGCTGAACAACCTCAACTGTCTCAAGTCCTTCATCATGAAAGAGGCACTCCAGCCCTGTGATGGTTTTTATGGCCCTTCTCTGGACTCACTTCAACTGGTCCATGTCTTTCCTGTGCTAGGGACCCCAGAGCCGGACATAGGACTCCAAGCGTGGTCTCACAAAAGCACAGCAGAGAAGAAGAAAATCACACCCCTTGACCTGCTGGCCATGCTTCTTTTTATATCATAAAATTGGTTTTCAGGGGTGCAAGTGCACATTGCCAGCTCATGTCTCATTTTTCATCTACCAGGATCTCCAAGTCCTCATCCACAGCACTGCTCTCAAATCCATTCACCCTCCAGCCTGTACTGATCCTGGGGATTGTTCCAACCCAGATGCAAGACCAGGTGCACTTGGTCTTGTTGAACTTCATGAGGTTCTCCTGGACTCACTTCTCAAGTCTGTCAAGGTCCCTCTGGATGGTGTCCCCTGCCTCAATCCCAGCAGCTGCAGTAGTCAGCTTGGTGTCATTCCCAAGCTCTCTAAGGGTCTGCATGTCACTGCTGAAGATATTGAATGGTTAAATAAAGATACTGTACTTGAAAATGTAACTGTTTAAGTTAAAAATATATTTATTGTTTTGCATAGGCATATGTGTGTTACATTCCTAATGCATTATTTTCAACAGCTTTTGTTTGTATTGAACTATGTTGCTTTATCATAAAAGAGCTGTTTGGAGCATGCTTTGGGGTTTTTTTTTTTAATTTTCAGTTCTTAACTGCAATTACTTAAGAAAGGATGAGTGTATGAATATTCATTAATGTGGGCTAAAGATGCTGTGTGCTATGGAAATCACAACAGTTTTATCAGCAAGAAAAGAAGGCTGAACACCTTAAATAAAGAAAACATTAACTTAATGAGTTATGAGATGACAAAAATATTCAATTACACATACAAGAGGATAAAACTGTGTTACCATTATGCTAATTCAGGGGGAAAGAGAAAAGAAAAAAGACACCATCACCAAGCAAAAAATGCATCCTTTTACTGCCCAAACTAAGCAACACAAAGTGTATCATAGATACATAAAAATGAATGCCTAGATGCAAATATCATTCATTACATTTCTAAGGCCCTTATGTAGGGGATATAAGTATTCCCTATGCCTCATTTACAGAGCTCGCCACATTTAAATGAGAAGATACGTGCTTTTAGCTCCAAAGGTAGCACAGGTAACGGGTACATGTTTAACTGAAGAAAAAAAAAGCATCCCTCTTAACTCAACATGGAATTACTGCTTTTTAGAAGAAAATAACCACCACATTACTAGAAACATTAAATTTATAAGATTTCTCACCACCTGTGTCAACATTATGCAAGATGTAATGTTTGTGCTGTACAACTTGCTTTTATAAAACATTCCCAGATTTAACCCACAGCTTTAATCTCCACAGGAGGCTGTCTTTAATTACGGCAGTAGTTTTCCCAAAATACTCCAATATTAACCCTCTGTTTATTCAAACCTTCACCTGAACTGACAGATCTTTTCATCTTGGTCATTTGGCATTACGTCTATCCAACACTGATGGAAATATAAATTGTAAACCTAAGTGAAAACTTGGCCAGTTTCAGAAGTGTACCAAACACATACGCTTGTGCCTACCTCTCCTTCATAAAGTCTGTGTATTTACAACGTATTTGCCCTTTCAAAAAACTCTCATCATTCCCTCTTTGTTTCTGTATTAAAAAACCTCAATAAACAAAGAAGGGAACCTTGCTTAATCACACCTAAGAATGTGAAATAGCAATAAAATGCAGTAAAAAATGCAAAGTAAATACTGTAGCAAATACTCTACTCCATTCTATTTGTTGCATTAATTTCAAAGGTTCCATGTGACAACGTGAAAAAATCTCAAGAGACACTATTTGTAAAACAGTGTCACAGCTTTAAATTAAATAATTTTCAAGTTTGTCTTTAATGTCAAAGCACAGACAAAACAGATGAAACCAAGAAATACTCCTACATCATTTTCTTCAATGAAAATAGAAAACACATTTTCTTGGCCTCTATCTTATAAACGTAACTAAAACAGTTATATGGACAGAGCCTCACATGCAAAGTAACTGAAACACAAGGTCACGACTTGCTGACAGTGTGAAAAACAGAACAAAACTGCTTTCACCTGTATATCTTAGCAGACAAGTCTCCAGTTGGACACACTTGGTTTTCCCTGCTTTGCTCCATCCAGACACCATCATACTAGCACAACAGAAACATTAAACATGGCAAGAAAAATTAACTGCTGTTGACCCAGAATATTTAAAAGACAACCTATTCTTCTAATGAAGTGAAGTATTTTGAGACTAAATATACTGTGAGACAATAACCTGTTTGAGTATAATTTTTTGGGTTATATAGATTTGTTATCATACTGTAGTTCAAAAATTTCTGTGTTTCTGTAAAGAATATAAATAATTCTAACAGCTGCAGGAAAGGATTTAATATATTCAGAATAGGACTTCTGTGGACAAGTTACTTGGTACCACAAAGGTATTTGTTTGACAAAAAAACCTATACCAAGTCCACACACATCTTTAAGTGGATGTCTGACATAATGAAGACTCAAGGAAAAAAACGGCCTACCCAGTTATCTATGTAGTAAGTAGGAATAGGTAACAAAATCTGAGATAGAAGATGATGTTTTGGAAATGAAAACTACTCGCTGTGAAAGATGTGATTCTGGTGTTTATGAACAGATGATTTGGTGCAATAGGATTATTTTATGTTCCTAATCCAGATAATATTTTAAGTCATGGCTTCTAAAGGATAAGATTAATCATTCCTATATAGCTCTAATCACAATCACCAGCATCTACAACGGAACATATTCACATACAATTCTCTGTTGATGTTTGTTCCTCCAATGCACTTGAAAATTATTTTCACCAGCCACACTGGGCTGCAGTAATTCATATGGTTCTTTTTAAGTCAACCATCAAGAAACCGGTTAATGAGATGGAAAATCATGACTTACGGAAGACGTTTCACTAAAACATGAAGTACATACAAAATTCTCATGCTTTAATAATATGCAGCATTCACAGCCTTCAGAAGATTGTTTTTCAACCTACAGGGTTTTTTTTGGGGGGGGGGGNAGGGAGCATTTGAGGCAATAGGTGGCTGTTGAAGGAGAGCCTCCTGAGCCAGGGTCTTCAGCCATACCAATTCAAATGTACAGCTTCAAAGGTTCAAAAATGAGAGCATCATCTCACTATAGATAAATCCCCAACAGTTAATTACCTTTTTATCACTTGAGAAATTTCTGTATTAAACATGGGAGCAATGAAACTCTTTAAATAAGCATGTCACAAGCCATCCACTTGCTGCAGGAATCCACAGAAAGTCAGACAAAACATCTACACAGGCAGAGGTGGAACATAACGTATCTGTAATAAAAAACGCAATATTAAAAAATGTTAATTGCTGTGAATAATACATAATGCATGATTATTGAAGAATTCAAATCAGCATTTAGATACAGACCAAGAGATCCCCTCGTATCTTATTTGCCTAAATTCCTGTCATCTTCGCCAATAACTTTTTAAATTTAGGCTTTCTAAAGTACAACATTATTAAAAAAAATTTAACCACATTTTTGGTACTGAGACTGCTTCTCAGTTCTAGCAAGAAATTGGTGTAGAAGCCAGATACCTGACTTTAAATGTAATTCCCAATTTTTCTTTGCACACATGTTTTCTTGTCTGTGAATACAGCATCAGTTTCTGAAAACTCCTGATGGCATTACATGAAGAAAACAGAAATGAAAAAGGAAAAGTAATCACAAGAAGAGACATGGTATGTTCACTTCATGTAACAACAGTCCATTTAGCCACAACAATTAATTCTGTTTGAAAACTGACAACATCCACTCACTTCAATTCATGTGGAAGTTACGACCAACTGTCTTGTAGCAGGAAGGGCAAGGGCACACCCACCGTTGCTCTCTTTGCACAACACTTCTGTGGTTGCAGGAAACCCTATTTGAAAGCGCTTAAGCACAACAGCAGCTTCCTCCAGAAGTGAAAAAATATATACATTCCCTTTGTGACCCTCCCAACACAGGAAAGGGCCTGACAGAGAATCTAAAATTAATTTTAAAACTGATTAAGGGGGCGGGGGGGGAAATACCATGGAAGTTCAAAGGAGGCAGAATTCAGAATGAGAGAACTCTTCAAGTTTTATGTTTGGCCCTGAACAAGAGTGAAGATAACACAGCTTCCTCAGTGCCATGTGCTGTGTTGACTGAGTCTATCATGAATACCACACTCCCTCCCTTCTTTCCTCCCCCAAAAAAGAACCCATCTCAATGAGCAGTTCTCAATTCAGCTTCTTTCCCCATAGAAGTCAAACTGATGGCAATGATCAGCATTTCTCCTCTTGCAATACTAGCTTTGGAGAGAGATAGTTCTGCCTTGCTTGGACAGCTGTGTATTTTGTATGCACCTCCTCCAAGTGCTTCAGATCATACCAGCATCTGATCTGAAGGCCAGTAGAGTCAGTGCAAGTTTTCCAGACCTGTGCTGAAATGCCAGAGTGAGAGAGAGAGGGTTGTTTGGGGGAGAGCTGTCTATCTCTGACCTACTGAGCACACATTCCATGCACACTGATCTGAGAGCATGACTGTCAAACAAAGCAGAGAACCACCACCTATTCATGCAGGTTTCAGATCAAGGGGCATTGTGGGTATTCTAAATTATTTTCTATTTTAAAAGTACTGTTCCATGCTCAGAATTGCCTAGCATTCATAATTCCCAGCCAAGCTCCCGACTTTGAGCAAAACTGCATGAAGATTTATCTGACTGTGTTTAACTATGTAGTTTTTCCACAAATCCAGCAGAATAAGGATTGCAACATTTTGAATAGCCTCAGTGACACTGCAGCTTGGATTTCAAAGGCAAAAAAAAAATCAATAAAGCAATATCAACTCTATTCTTCACATGACAAACAAAAATGACTGCTTGCTTATGAAAAAGAGCAGCTTATATCTATGAACAAGAAGCATGGAAACTCAGAGATTAAAAACTCCAAGCTGAACAGGTTCATAAAACAAATTTCTTTCTCTCCCTATCCTTTTTTTTTTTTTTAAGATAAAGTCAACTATTTTTTCTTCAGCACACATTTACTGACATACCCATTTACAGGATATTCATCAAGGCCTTATGAAACTATGCAGTTCACACATTTTCAGACTGACTAAGTCTCATCTGACACAACTTAGTCTTTCAGAAGCAGAGCTGCTCTACCAATCTCATAGTGCACCATCTTGTCAGTGACCTAGGGCCCCCCTTTCCTCCTTCCCACTATTTGTTCAAATCTACACCAGCTTTCATGTATGGTAGCTGCAAGAATTTAAATGCCCAATTCCAAAATTAACCTAAGAGTCTAATGAATTTCAGTCAAAATAAATTAGTCCATTATCTCCAAGTTGCCACTGTCTGCAAAGAACACAATACAGAACTTGTTATTTCAACAAGCCTTCAGAACTGCTACAAACACAATTAGTGTTTGTGCCTGTGTCACCAACTACTCAGTTTATTAGCAAAAGATCAAATAGCATTTTCTATTGACAAGCAAGGCCTTGAAGACATAGGCTGTCTCCCAACAACTCAATACATTTATTGCCAGTAAACCAAAGATGACAGCAATGTGCACCCTTTCCATCTGCTTATACACACCTCCTTCTTTCAAGGAATTTGAATGAACATCAGTAATGAAAGCCTTCCCAAGTGATGGTGGGTAGGTGGTGTAGCAGGATGCTCTGCCTGGAATGGAGTAATGGAACTTGAACAATGCCCTGTTTTCCAAAGCTATCTGTGGTGAACTAAAACGGGGTGTGTCATACTGCTTTTGGTGTTGAATTATGCTAAAACCAGCCTGACTCATCAACACCAAAGTTAAACATCCTGATAGTGAGGTGAAGATGGGGCAGATATGGTAAAGTATCCTCATCTAAAAATGCTAAGGTGACACAGTTGGCCTGGATATGACTGACAGTCAATCACTTTACACTCTTAAAGGCCAGTTCCACTTTCAAACAGGTTCTTCTAACATATCCCTTCATGAATTGTGTGTGGAGATACCTCCCTTGGGTGAGGATGCCTCTCTACTCCTCCAGGTTAAGTGAAACAGATTTGCCCACAGTAGGTGCTATGGGTAAGTAACATCAATCTCTACTTAATAATTTTTAGGGGGTTTCTTTGCTAGCTTTAATAGAATTGCCTTGACATAGTACACTATACTATCCCAATTTAGCTTCTATACAGGGTAGTAAATAATTCTGATTAAGATCTTTATTTCTAATCATTTATTATAGCATATAATTCATTTTTATATAAATATAACTGGTTTGTCTTCCTTAATCCTGTGGGACAAAGTTGTACAAAGAACCAGTCACAACCCTATAATTTCTTAGACTTAAAACTATTACTCTGGGGCTAAGATTGGATCCAGCCACACTAGGCTCCTCTCCAAGAAGGAGTTTAGAAGGCAAGGGGGTCCCTTCTGCACATTATGACTCAATGGGAGCTTCTCTAATAAACTTTGTCTGAAGGTCTCACTCCACCTGTGACAGGAGACTAAGATTGCAGCAAAGGATCACAAGACGTGCTAACACATCTTAGATTATGCAGTAGTAATAGAACATCACAAGGTTCTAACGGGTATTATGTATCTTGTTCCAAGACCACCAAAATAAATTTTTTACCTCTACATCCAAACTCAGACTAAGAAAAAAGTCAGTCCGTTTCCTGCTTGCAATTATTTCAGCTGGTTTGTCTGATTTACGCTTAATATGTATACTTAATATTTAATTACAGTCTTTGCAGTTCAGTTTGAATACACAGATAAATGGAGCACAATTAAACTTTCCCGTAGGAGCACAATTAAACTTTCCCATAACATGTGCTCAGCAGGGCTTATTATGCTATAAAAAGCTTAAAATCTTAAGAAGATAACAATAGTATTCATATTCTGCATATATGACGTGGTATCCTTGCAAATCTGGTCTGATTTTCTTTGTCTATGCAGGTTTGTTTCGGTAGGTTGCTTTAAAAACAAAATGCAAATGCATACACTAATCTGACACGCAATAAAGTACTGTATTTTGAAAACATCACCTCATACAGAATGACAGTGCTTTTTAATGGACCAACAAGAGGTTATGAAGCCTCTGTTCAGTCAGAACATGTCACATCAGCTAGAATTTCACAAAAAATTCACAGATTCATATATTTCCAATACATATTCGTGAGAAAACATTCTCTTGACTAACTGTGTCAAAATAATCAACACTACCTTCAAAAACACTAAGCAATCTGGAAAATCCGAGAACTTTTTTCCATTGTTTGGGTAACAAGTGCCAAGTTCATAAATAAAGTTAATCTTCAATTTAAATGCATTTCTGCATTTAAATTCTGTTGTCTTTTCTCAGGATTCTCACATTTATTCTGACCTTAAAAACAGCTTTCACGAAAGTGTAAAATATTGTCCTAAAGCATATTCAAAGAAGTTTAGTGAACAAGGAGCGCGTCTTCAGTTTTCATGGTCATTTTTCTAACATACTCTGCCAATTGTTGCCCTGCCACGAGGTAAAGCCACAAAAGAAAACAACTGCAAAAAGTTAAGTAACTCCAAAGGAGGTTTCCTGTTTTATCAGCTTTATACTAAGAGCCCACAAGAATTTTTAATACACCAAAATCTGAATGCATGTGGTAGCAAGCAAATACATAAGAAAGGTGACAGATTAACGTATCAATGACAAAACATGCAAAAAAAAAAAAGGAGACAAAGCAAAGACAACATTTGCTTACAGTTTTCACTTGGGAAACCACTACCAGTATTCACAGTTCAGTCCATGAACTTTCGCATAAGGAAAGAGAAATGATCCTGGCCTGATCCACTTGCATGACACACAGGGACTAAGTGGATAGAAGCTGTTAATATAATTATCATCTTTCCGTTCGGATTAGAAATTTTAAAAATTGTGGTTTCTAAGTTCTTCACAACAGAATGAAGTAATTGCTGTACTTATTGCAGGAAGAAAACTATCTGGGACTGCTGTCAGAAAATGAATGAACACCACATTCAGGTAGAATGCTCGACACCACAGTAACCTGCCAAGTAGGTGAGTTACCAGATAAGTAATCAATTTAAAGACCTGCCCACAATCAACAGCTTTGTTTAAGTTCCATCAAAACTTTGGCAAAAGTTGGTCCATATCTGCAAAACATTTCAGTTTCACCATGGTGATAAATTTCAGCAAAAGTCTATTTCATCAGAAAATTTCCAAGCAATTCGAATAGTTGCCCAATCATTTGGCACAGATTATGTCCCAGGACAATGGCATCTGAGGGTCTTTAGGCCATTCAGAGCCACCATTATCAGCACATCTTCATACACACAGAAGACATAGGGAAAGTAATGATAATGGGTCCAGAAGACTGTTTGCATGAAGCAAGTGAAAAACATCACCAGTTTACCATTATTCCCTTATGTATCTCTCAAATTCTTCTAAAGTGATGCAATAAAAGATGACAGCACCAAAATGAGGACTAAGTGGTATTTTCACAAGTACGCTACATCATACTAGACTTTGTTTTTTTAACTGTACTGAAAACTGAATACCGTTCAATAGCTCAGATCATGAAATAAAATTCACTTACTAGAGCACAGGTCTTCCTTAATTGATTCTTTGATTCCTTTCAGAAAGACATTAAATAGGAATTGAATTAATTTCCTTCATGTACACAGGAATACTGTCAAAGTAAAAAGCAGGACTGCTTGCTACTGGTCCCATTCTGCCTGACTGGCTTTTGGTTACAGAAAAACAGTGAACCACTTTTCTACATTGAACAATCAAAGCACCAGTTTCCACATAAGGAAAACTACCAATGCTTTATGAAGAAGTTAGGAGATGATAAAAAAAGGTTCAATGAAAAAGTAACATTTTGATGTTGAAAAAATATTCCAACAAACCACTGAAGCAAAAGAAAGAAAAGGTATTTTTCTATCAAAAGGCTTTTTTTTAAAAAAATACTGTCTTGGGGAAAACCCTTCAACAAGCTCTACAGAACATGTAAGAGTTACAGCTACACTCTCAAGTTAAAATAAGTACTGGAAGTGCAAACAAAAGCAAAAAGTATAACAACAGCAAAGTAGTCTGTGAAATTACTTGGCTTTCTTAAATGCTGCAAGACTGAGACAGTGGGGAGGTGATGCTGGAAGACACTTTTGAAGAAAGCGAGCTATTCTTTCCCAAATGCAGTTCCTGCTGTCATAATTGAAGAGCAATTTGTGAAAACATGAACCAGCACTTGTCGCTACAGTACTGCAGGGCCAAAGAATCGCATCAACAGTTGCAAAACAGAAGTCAGTCTACAGATGCTGTGGCACGCAGGCCATGCTAAGCTATCAGAAGTCATACACATTTCACGCTGCAGTCAGTGAGTGCTGAAGAGCGGCACAGCAGACACCAGCTGTATCACAATGGATAGGGTTTCAAACCAGTTACTCTTCTCTCAGCCTTCTGTGGCAGGCAGGCGTTTCACAGGTACACTGTTTTTAACAGCTTGACTGTGGAACAGAGAACAGACAAGAACCACCGCTTGCCTTAGTCTGGCACTGCTGAAAGACTTCAGACTTTGACAAAGTTCTTTATCCTCTCCCACTACAGATGAGCTCTGGAGTTCTGAGTCTATGAAAAAAGATTATCTTCTAAGCAAATAGCAACACAACAGTTCCATCAAGCAGACTTATTTACTGGTAGAAATTAGAGAGTTCTCTTCCTCACAGAAGAAAAAGAGATTCTCACAGCAAACATTTCAGTGAGGAAAACTAGTCGTAACTCTTTCCAGTTGCCATTGGCTATTAGTATAAATTGCCCCACTTGTATTTGTTCAGAAAGCTTTTTCCAAGACCTGGATTTTAAAAAGTTAAACTCTTTTGGACTTTCCTTCTGAATTCCGTCATCTCCATTTTCTCGCACTCTTATCTCACTTCCCCAGTCCGGCAACTTCCCTCCTCAGAGCTTAGTAAAACTACTGCTTCTACAGTAACTGTCATATGTGTTTACACTACATGCAGGAACTCAAGAAGGCAGAAGAGCTAGAATTTTCCTGCAAACCAGAAGCAGAAGATTATGTAGCAAGGGGAAAGGGCAGTGACACCACTAAGTCTCCTCTAGGCAAATAGGAGGTAAACAGAAACAGGAAGAGCCATTATAAAGATAAGATGTGTCAAAACGGTGTTTAAAAACATGCTTTCACCTTCATGGTTTATTTTGTGGCTTTTCTCTTTCAACACAGATTGCATTTAGTAACACACAAAAAAAAAAAAAAGACAAAAGAAAAAAAGAAAAAAAAGAGAGGTGAATGAATGAAAGATCCTGATTCCTGCCCAAGAATCAGATCAGCTTGAGAAAAGACCTGTTACTCAAACCTTAAGGACAGTTTAAGCAAATTTGCAGTCACTTACTTAAGTGAGAAATAATTCCGAGGAACAGTATCACTAGGTCTCTTCATTCTATCGTTCTAGGTGAATTGGTGCCTCCAGCTTCAACTCCAGAATATCATGACTGAAACTACTACTCTTTGCTGAACTTCTAAGTACCTACCTTTAGAGATTAAAAGTACACTTTTACACTCTGCCATACACAGTAAAGCATAATGGAGAACCCCAAACAGCACTTCTACCTACAAAAAGAGAAAACAAAGAAAGATCCACTATGTTCTCCCCAATGTTATGTTTGCAAGATGTCACCCCTGCTGCTCCCAGTTTCATAGGTTATTTGGCTTCCTTCCTCTCCCAGTTTTCATCACCTGACAAAAGCAAAGGGTAAAGTGGTCTTGGACAAGAAAACTGCAGTTATAGGCTGCGTGATAAAACATGCATGACCTTGATTCCTGTAACATTTTTTCTGTGAAAAATATGGGGGAAAACAAGTCCAGTAAATCTGAGACAGAGACATAGAAAATGTGAAAACATCTGGATGAAGGAACGACTCCTACGCCAGCTACACTATCTGAACAGAATCTGAAAACATGTGCTTCAACAAATTAGCTCTTTGCAGAAGTAACTGTCAGCATGTAAACAGGATAACAGTTAAGTCAGAGTGAATCAGCAAACTCTTCCGAACAGCCAACAGCAATAGATGTCAGTGTCTCCTCCGGACTCCCCAGAAATACTTTCTTCAGCCTACCCTGCTTTTTCAGCTTCAGTTTAGAAATTGTATATCAAAAGGTCATATCTAATGCAAATTTCACTGCACAAATTCCCTCCTCAAGGTGTGGGGGATTCTAGGGGATTTTGGTGTTATTGCCCGCCTTCTTCCTCATCTTTGGAAAAGTGCCTAAAGTCTTGTAAAGGAAACCAAGCTAGCTCTTTACAATAACACATCAGTTACAGGAACCCGGGACACTAATATTATTTACAAGTGCTAACCTTTGGTTGCAGAAATTATAATCCTATACAATGCAATCGCTATAAAAGGTCTTACATTTTTATTTAAGCTTTCTTTAGTATTACAGAGGCAGCTAAAAACCTAGGTGAGAATAGAGCCTGAAGTTCTCAGCCAGCTAATACAAAAAAACCCCAGCCTTAAAAAACACCCACTCCCTCAAAAAAGCAAACAAACAATCAATCAAAAAAATCCCAAAAGATCTACCCAAAAATCCAACCAAAGGAAAAGCCAACACAAAACCACAACATTTCTCTCCCTGCTCTCCAACTTATATCCTATACAGTGTCAACAAGGCTGTGACTAGGTACTTTTATAAATCCTTAGAGAATCAGGGCCTGGTCACATAAAGCAAGACAAAACACAAAGAAGACCATCTGAGACATACAACCAACAATCTGAGATATACAAGCAACTGCCACAGAAATATTTCAAATCAAATTATTTCTGTAGAAGTTTAATTCAATAGTAAAGTCAAGACTATATAAAATCATTCACAAGCCTATCAAATATTGATTCAGAGTTCAAATACTGTATCAATATCAATATATAAATCAATTTCATATCACTGTATAAATATTGTAATTATATAGAGAGATATTATAACATATAAATATTGCAGCTCCTTCTTAGACAGAAGAGCTGAAGTATTTTTATAAAAGGAATACACTCTTTTTTAAAACCCTATGTTAATGCTTAGTATTGCTGAATAATTTATGACAGCAATGTTGATGTTTTATCTTCATGATTCAGGAAAATGTACTTGCTTGATAGTTCACTTAATGTTTCCTTAATCATCAATGGCCTGTGAGCTCTCCACTTGTTCTCTATCTGAAATACCAGACAGCTTTTGCAAAGATACTGCACTATGTGCTTTGCCAAGATCATGTTATCTCTATAAACACAGATTGACAAAAAAATGCAAGCCAGAAAACCCAGGGCTCATAAAGTAAACAAAGGTTTTTCATAAAATATACCGCTAGCAGAGATTCTGCAACAGCCTCATAGAAGTGACAAGGAGAAAGAAACATTTAGTTAAGACAAACATATCTTCACAATGTAACATTTCAAATAGACTGTGTTCTCTTGAACATTTTCAAAAAGCAAGAGACTGGTGCTTCCCCAAATACTGCAGAAGAGTCAAATTATCATCATGTGTATCCCAGTGCTTACAGAACTCTGTTTTGAGTATGATTAAGCATTCAATTGTACACTTCACTTTTGAATGAAAATATTCCAAATAAATGTAAACTTAGAAGTGCCTATATAGACACTGCCTTTCCTCCAAGCTCTGAAATAAGAATGACACAAACCCTTCTTCATGATTTTTGATATTATATCCTGAAACACCATAAGAAAATTGCAGAAGGCAAGAGAATGAAATTTGTGCTCCAATAGACTAAAAAGATCAAGCAGACTACCTGACAGATTCAAGAAATAAAAAACATAGCGGAAAAGCAATGAACTGTTTAAATGGGATTTGCAATAGCTTTAGAATAAATACCTATTAAAATTTTTTTTCCTCTCAGAAACAAGAGTGTCAAACTACTGAAACAAACAGTCAAGAAGAAGTAGATTCTGTATTTCCTGATTTTAAAACATGAAGAGTAGATGCACTGTTACAAAACAGGTTTTCTATAACCCTATGTCACTGAACTTGATGAAGGGAGGAGGGAAGCCAAAATGTAACTGACTGGTCTATGATATACAGAAGATCAGATAAGAAGATACAGTACTCGTTTCTGGATTTTAAAATGTGCTGTTACAGATTGTGCTATTATCAGTTCCTTTATGACAAGGCACTGTAAAAAGAAAAGATTAAACATTTATAGCACAACAGCATTTAACAACTGATAAGTCGTTTATAAAAATGTTACATTACAAAATTCCCACTGAACAATTATTTAACTCCTCCTACAAGTCTTTCTAATGACAGAAAACTAGAAAAAAGCCCTGAAAACATTGAGGTCTCGCAGCACATAAGTCAACTCCCACACTAGTTTTGCCTCTGAGCCCTGAAGTCAAGGGCTTTCACCCACATTTCAACGTCTTTAGCATTGTGGGAACTTACCCAAAAGTTCTGCAGATACATGCACTCAGCAATGGGAATCAAGGCACCTCCCTGCAAGTCGCCACTCCAACTCAGCAACCATACTGTTCCAATCCTGTCTAAAAGTGTTATTTTCCCACCCAGCTGTGGATAGGAAATTTGAATCTACCTAAGGTGATCTGTTCAAAACCTAAGATACTCCATTCTCTAAATTACAGAAGAAGGACTTTTTCCTAGATCAACCTCAGACTTACAAGCCACTTCAGCTTTCCACAGAACTTTTCAGCATATTCTGCATACTTATTTGCAGCTTCATGTCAGCTCTGACGAAATAAGAATTTCACCCCTCTCGCAGGGTTTGGAACAAGCTGTTGCAGGGAAGCGTGGACCCCAAGAACCACTTCCCAAGGCAAAACAGAATGTGACTAATGCAAAGCTGAAAAAAGCAAGCTGTGCCCATGATGCAATGAAAAATCCAGTTAGGCCCCCCAAAAATGCCTATAAAAGATACTGCATACTCTTTGACACTTTTTATTTCATTGAATGCAATCAATTAGATAGGCTGGAGCCAAGTCTAGAATTTAAGTGCAATACAGTTTATTACAGCCAGGTTTCTTCATAACTTGTGGAGTATTCTGAGTAATACTTGTGTTCATCTGAACTAGCTGGTCTAAGAGGTAGGGTTTTGTACACACATTTTCAGGTACAAGAAAAATTGCTGAAATGAACTACAAGTTTAAAACCAACCATGGTCTCTCCTTTCTTTATGCATGCTTTGAGCTCCTAAAGATATCCTAAACAAAGTACAAATCACTATAAATACTAGTAGATCTTGGATTTGCTAAATATATATTCCAATTAGCAAACAAAAGCCAATTAAAAATCCTAGGCAGGAATTAATAATGTCTGAATGGACCACTTCCGACCAGGCATTCCAGCATCTGTAAATGGACATCCCTGTCCCCTCTATGGCCCTCCAGAGCTTGCCACATCTACCAGTAAGCAGTATTTTAAATACTTTTTTTTCTTAATTGGTACATAGTAAGGACTCTGATCACTAGTACATGCAAAAAATAGTCCACCCACATCTAGACCCAAACCACACATCATAACATTTGTCTGCCAATCCACCAAACAATAAGTGAATTAAGTTTCAATTCATTCAAGTAAATACAGTCAGAGGGCAACTACATCCCTTTGACTGGCACATAGACAAAAAGAAAATGTAAAAAAAATTCAGCCAAATGACAGGAGAAGTCAGACCAACGCCTTAATGTTTTAGATCCCTGGTAGCACTCTTTAGTATCAAATTGGGTTAAAAACAAATCCCCACAATCAGGCTTTGCTACAAAAAAGAGCACGCTTCTGACAGTGACAAACTTAGCCTCAGTGTCACCAGAGCCCTATTCTAGACAATCTTTACGTATTTGCACAAGTCTGTAACAATGCATAGTAACCTTCATATTTTCAGTTTCCGTTGCAGTTCAGTGCTAGGATGCTTTTATATAAACACTCTCACTTTTCTTACTTTCTGGATCTAATACAAGGGTCTAAATCATTTCCCTAGGTTCACACTGTGAACCACTGGTAGACCAGATATAAACAAAATTACTTGTTTCACGAAATATTTAAGAGAAAAAATTTCATTGCAAAGGAAGATTTATCTCATCATTCTTTTCAAATAAGGTAAATAGTTGAAAAATCTCCAAATTGCTCAAACACTGCAAAAAAATCCCATCCATTTTAAAATTCAACCTTTATCCTAACTTTCCCCATACAGTTTCTCACGTTTCATTTTTCAGTTTTAGTATATAGAGAAAACCTCAGGGAGAGGAAAGAGAAAGAAACTCTCCTGAAAACAGAGTTCAACACAAAGGGCATGAGTAAGGAAGAAACCAAATCCTACCAAGAATAAAAAAAGCACTGAGGGAAAGACATAGATGTAATGTATCAATATATTTAACATCTCAAAAAGTAGCACAACACAGTGATTCTGCAAAGTGTTTATTACTTCCATTCTCAATTACTCTTTAGAGTTCAGAAAAGATATAATTAGGTAACAAATGTGACACTACTGTGAACAACTCTATCAACAGCTGTAGGTGTACTGTTCAGTAACTCATAGGTGACTAAGATATTCTTCATGCCTACAACAGAAACAAGATTCTTAGTGACTCTGTGGTACAGCTCCTCACTAAATGCCATTACTATGTAGGACGTAATGCCTTCTCCATTATTTTGAGCAGTAAATAAACTCACAAAAATGCTCACTTGTTATTCTTCCATTTGCACTCAGGAATGATAGGTTTCCATTTACCAGATGCTTCCCCTTTCCACTCCCCTGCAAACTGTTCAGAGACTAAGATCACCATTTAACACTCGGCGTCATTAACTACAGGCATAAGCAGCGTATGTCACCACGACCACATCTCAGGATAGCGTGTAGGCTGGGACAGATTCTGTCAGTCACTTCAGACAGGCAGTCAGAATGCAAGAAGGATCTGGTGGGTTGGCCTGGAGGCCAGGTGCCCACCAAGCTGCTCTACCACTCCCCTTCTCAGCTGGACAGGCAAGAGAAAATAAGATGGAAAACACCTCCTAGGCTGAGATAAGGCAGTTTACTAAAGCAAAAGCAGAAGTGCACACATAAGCAAAGACAAAAAAAAACCCCTATTCTCTACTTCCCATCAGCAAGCAACGTTCAGCCACTTCCCAGGAAGCAGGGCTGCAGCACGTGTCGCAGTTGCTCTGGAAGGCAAACACTGTAAATAACCAATGCTCTCTCTTCCTCCTCCTTTACATAGCTTTTATATCTGAGCTGACGTCATATGGTATGGAACATCCCTTTGGTCAGTTTGGGTCAGCTGTCCTGGTTATGCCCTCTGCCAAGATTTTGCCCACCCCCACGCTGCTGGTGGGAGGTTGGAATGATGGAGAGACTGCACTGATGCTGTGCAGAGCTGCTCAGCAGCAGCCAAAACACTGGTGTGTCACCAATGCCTTTGTAGGTACCAATGCAAAGCCAGCACTGTGAGGGCTCCTGTGGGAAAATGAACTCTATCTCAGCCAGACCCAATACAAAGAGGTGCAGCAGTCTCCTTTTGAGAAAAGGGGTTACGGCAGTTAAATTACTCCCGTAATTGACAAAGGATGTTAGAAACCCTCTAAAATCACAATAATGTAAGAAGTGGTTCTTGAGCTTCTTTTTACCAGACACAGGCTTTTGGGGACAAGAAGACAGTGTAATGGAAGGATGCCTCCTCTGATGAAGTATTCTACCTCATCTGATATGGAAACATCCTAAAACCAAATCATCCCCCCTCTCAGACTATGTCCTGTTAAGCAATGTGAGCACAGCAGCTGACTCACACTGAAGATTTGAGGTCATTTTATGTGTTTACACAGTCTCCACCAGAAAGAAGAAGAAGCGTGGGCAACAGGAAAAACAAGCAAATCCTTGAGGGAAAAAAAGAGAGTGAATTGAGAGAGAAAGGACAGTATGACATGTATAAGAAACTGACACAGCAGAACACCAGATCTTCCAGAAAAATCTGAGTACCTCTTACTCTAAAACCTGGATGTTGCTTGAATAGTCTTTAAGTTTAGAATGCTTTACTAGGTCAAAAGCACAGATTAGTATGCCAAGTCTGAGCCCAAACTTCTCTCAAAAGCATTTGCTTTTCCTCTTTCCCCATCCCCAGTCCTCCTCCCAACCAAGCTTTTCTAATAAAGAGAAATTCTCCTCTCTCATCCACGATTGGGTAAAAAAAACAGCTTCACATTTTAGCTGAAATAACCTCAATGATTTAGCACTTACTCCACCTTGTTTAAAACTAATTAAAAAGTAATTTAACTTGTTTAAAACTAACTAAAAGTTCATGGATTCAAAGGCAGGCATAAACTTAATACATACAAGGTGAAATCAGTGATTGTGCATAAGCAAATTAAAAAAACTAGCAGATTGGAGCCTGCTTCATCTTGGTGGGCACAGGAAAACAGTAACTACTGAACATGACCAAAAGTCTGGATGCCATTTGATTCCTAGAAAAATCCAAAAAGAGGAAGGAAATGAAGGCATCCCGCCAAAATTAAGTTCTTCCGGAGCCTTATGTTTTAAACCTTGGAAACATAACTGAACACAAATGAAAACTTGGAAAGAAGTATCAACTACTCCTGAGAAGAAAGTATGTTCTCATGGATTATTTGCTGGGAGGGAGTGACAGGCACCAGAGGAGGGGATAATCCATGACAGGAGGACTAAGAAAAAGCATGAGTCTCAGTTCAGGCGGAAGATGAAGACAGCAAACTGAGTCATATGTGGGACAAATCATGAAAATCAGGAAAAGCAGAGATATTTCTCTCACTTTATCTCCCGCACCTCTACATCACTGTTCTGTACAAAAGAGTATTTAGGACTCTTCCATTCCCCTCCTATCCCTGGCAAATACGGTCTCTCCTCATCAGGTCCCAGACTCCAACTAAACCAATGCTATGTCACTCCCCACCAAGGACACCCCTTTTCCAGTTCCTTGGGGTTCTGCTGAGTCTGCCCAGCACTCCCAGGCTAACAAATCAGATACTGCAGAGCACATGATAAAAAACACTTCCCGTACTAAGGTTAACAAATTCATTGACTTCTCATTCCCATGGTGTCCAAATAACAGCTACATGTGAGCAGAAGTAAGAAGCAGGAACAGCTGATGCTAAAAAATATACCACAGGTGATTCAGTGCATTCTGTTCCCCTCCCCGCCCCTTCTCTCTCCCTCTCCCCATCCACAGGGAAAAAGAATTGATTATTTTAAGCCTTATCAGATATTTCTTTGGTCACTCTCCAAGCAGCATTTCCTTATTACCTTAGTGGGCTGAAAGAAGTTGATGGAGGAGGAGATCACATTGCTGAGCCTTAGGGGGTGGTGATTAGGAGCTTTAAACTGAGGATTTCAGTCATTATTTCCTCTTCAAACATGGGGAGAAACCTCAGAGGCAGCTCATACTTTGAGCACTACAAGTGCAGCTAATGCCTTTAAGCATCAAAATTACAACTGCCATCCTCCTATTGCTGATATTTTCAGGCCTTTTTTTAATGAAAGTAGAACAAATGAAACCTAAAAAAATCATATTTTAAACTGACAGAAAATTAGAGGAAACAGGAAAAAATACCTTAATGGAAAAAAAAAAAAAACCAACCAAACAAAGACCATTGGAGTTGATTTGGGGAAGAAAATAAAAAGGAGATGGTTCAAAGAATCTTTCAATAGAGCCCGTGAGCAAGACCAAGCTAACACAGACATCCAAATCACCATTTTAATCTTCCCATTATGAAGTGAGAAAAAGTACCAGCAAAAGTGACTGCTATTCCTTCATGATCTTGAGCCATCATGGCACAAGAGGCCAATGGTAATTTGCCTTGTACCAGCAGGACCAGGGCACTGATTGCCCCCTATACTCGGCATCGGGGAAGCCGCACCTTGAATCCTGTGGTCAGTATTGGCCCCCTTACAACAAGAAGGACATTGAGGTGCTGGAGCATGTCCAGAGAAGGGCAATGGAGCTGGGGCAGGGTCTGGAGCATAAATCCTCTGAGCAGCAGCTGAGGGAGCTGGGGTAGTTTAGCCTGAAGAAAAGGAGGCTCAGGGGGGACCTTACCAGTCTTTATAGCTGCTATGTGAAAGGAGGTTGTGGTGAGGTAGTGTGCAGCCTCTTCTCCCAAGTAACAAGTGACAGCACAAGGGGAAATGCCTCAGGTTGCATCAAGAGAGGTTCAGGTTGGATATAATAAAAAATATTCTTCACTGAAAGAGTGGTTAAGCATTGGAACAGGTTGCCCAGGGAGTGGTGGAGTCACCATCCCTGCAGGAGTTCAAAAAAGGAGTAAATGTAGCAATGGTGCAATGGTTTCAGTGGGCATGGTGGGGTTCAGTCAAAGGCTGGATTTTATCTTGGAGGTCCTTTCTAACCTTTATGATTCCATGTCTCTACAGCATGTTTTGCATATTCCTAACAACAGAATAAAGATTGTTTAGCCTCAGCTACTGACAAATGTTACCTGTTGCAGAGCCAACAAGCCTTACTGAAAGAAACCAGAACAGTAAATACTGGTAACAACACAATCCTCCACAAGAACAAAGCAGCTCTAATCCTTGTGGCTCCAGCTGGGTACCCTCTGATCTGCCACTTCCAAACAGACTGGAGAGAGAACAAAGTAGCTATGTTATTTCCGTATCACCTGCAACATACAATGAACCCAATAAATAATTATAAGCATCAGGCTTTCTCAAAAGTACATACAAAATAGAGCTTTTATCCCAATATACCTTGCTTTTGTAATATGAGTCTGAAGGCTGTGCAGCCATACAGAAGTTCAGAAGAGGTCAAAGCACAGACTGAAGAGAAACAAACCTAGATGTTCAGAAGCACTAAAAGCAAGGGCAACACAATTAGCTGGTTCTCACCTGTCGATGCTAAGTTAATATTGGTCTTCCTACAGCGTGATTTCTCAGTCAGCCTGCTCATTTAAGTTTGAAAAGGGCTGTATCACATTGAACACACAACAAACCCTCCCACAATGTGCATGTGGGATGTTAGTGCATGTTTTATCTATTCAGCTATCAAAGTTAATTAAACACACTTGCAGTACGTCTCCTTCCCTCAGTTGCTTTACATACAATTATCATAACATGTATGACGGATTTATGGGAAATTAGAGATAGGTACCTGCCTTTAAAGTAGTTCTCCTTCTTTCAGTTTTTCAAAAGAATTCAAATTAAAGACAACTGCATTTCTACTTCAAATACTTGCAGATATTGCAAAAGTTTTCTTCATTAATAGTACATAGCTCTACAATCAGTGAAGTATTTGCTTTGTAATCAGTACCACAGCAAGAAACAGCTTATCACCAATGATTTTGTCATTATTAAGTTTCCCTAGACTACCTGTGTGATGAGCTCGAAAAATTCAATGTCCCTTTAGTACCAGTATGTGACATGAATTTCTTATCAACTACTGCCCAGATTCAACTGTCCACTGAACAGGAAAAGAAACTGACAGGATGAAGCCTACTAAGTTCCTGCTTACTACTACTTGACACTTCCCTGGATTTTGCTTGCAGTGGTTGCTTGAAGCCCAGAGCCCACTGAAGACATACCACACAATACAACAGCTTTCAACAAAACTTCTATAGACTGATACTCTCTACTAGCACAGACAGTATGAGAAAAATTAATTAGTGCTTACAATCATACAATTTTCAAGTATGTGAACTTAGCAACAAAGCTAATAAATATGGGCCATATTTTCTGAACAGACACATTGTCAAAAAGGTATCTTATTGCATGCATTTTACACTTCAGCCTTTGTCTAACTGCATTTCTTCCACCCTTTTTTCTGTTGAACATTCAGAAACTTTCAGGGATCTCTCTTGATTCAAAAGCTGAATTCCTAACTACTTGCTTTCTTCACCATTCTCCAGTCTTTCATGTCTCCTGATCCTAATATCCTGAGATGCTACTGTTACTTCTACAGGGAAGGAGTACCAGTAAGTATTTCTAGAACACCTACATTCCACTGTAACTACTGAACAATTAAAAAAAAGTTTAATTCTTCACACTCACTAGCCTACCGCTTCTGTTTCTTTCAGCTACACAAAGCATTCCCTCCTTTTCCTCAAAGTGCTATCTAACAAACTGTGACACCTGTAAATCCAACCCCAGTTCTGAAATATCACTAGAGAATTTAGCCTTGTACCAGCAGGCTAAACCTTAACAGCAATTAAGGTTCTTTGACTTATTTATGAAAATACATTTACAGCCATTTTGGAGTGGCTCTGACGTAATGTACACAAAGCTAACTAAATTTACTTAGTCATCTTCTCCTTTTCTAAGGATTTTTGTGGTTAAGGAATGGTACTCCTCAGTTCAGTGCCCCTTCCAGTACTCTCCCACACCAGACACCACTCGCTTGATCTTCCCATTCTGGCAGGATGGTGTTGAGAACTGGAGGCACAAAAGGTGACAACCACAGGTTGAGATAAGAACATGTTACTGGAAACAGCAATGAGATAAGAAAATGAACAGCAACAGCACTGGAAGTTCTACCTGGATACAAGGACAAATTTCTTTACTGTGCAGGTGAGTGTGCATGGGAAGAGATTGTCCTGAAAGGCTGTGGAGTCTTCCTTAGTGGAAGAAGAACTGTCTGGACACAATCCTGTGCCATGTGCTCCACATGTGATGGCCCTGCTTGAGCCGAGAGGTTGGACCAGATGACCCACTGTGGACCCTTCCAACCTTAACCATTCTTTTGAGTCTGTGTCTTTTCTCACCTACTGTCAATGTTCAGCACATTGTATGACTTCAGACTAATTTTCAACTGCCCATGGAACAACTCTGTTACTTGCATTTATTCTCTACCTAAACTACAACAGGCAATTTGATTTTGAGAGTTAAATCTCTCTCAGTACATGTTTTCCATGCCATTTGTTGGTTCACTTGTTTCAGAACAGGCCAAACAATGACACCAAAAGCACACAGAGTTCTTCTAATGGTGGCCAAGAATAAGGGCCCAGAAAAGAGTTTAGGAGCAGAATAAGCCCACAACAGTACCTTCCCAGGGTAATTTCATAGTGATTCACAAACATTTTAAGCCAAGATGAATTTTAAAAATCATCTTTGTGGTCTTTACAAGCAACATCTGAAAACAACCACCTTCCTCTCTACGACTATCTGAAAGGAGGTCGTAGTGAGGTGGGGTTTGGTATCTCCTTCCAAGTAATAAGTGACAGGACAAGAGGAAATGGCCTTAAATTGTGCAAGAGGAGATTTAGATTGGGTATTGGGAAAAATTTCTTCACTGCAAGAGTAGTCAGGCATTGGAACACATTGTCCGTGGAGGTGGTGGAATCACCATCCCTTAAAGCGTTCAAAAGGCATACGGATGTGGCACATAGGGATATCACTTAGTGGTGAACACAGTGCTACTAGGTTAATAGTTGGACTCAATCTCAGGTCTTTTCCAGTCTTAACGATTCTATGATGCTATGAAAAATGATACAAGTGCTTGTCCCTTCAGACATGAAAATCATCAGACCAGAAGATATTAAGGTCCTAGAATAAAGTTAAAAATTCCAATCTTTTTCTCTCCAAATGATTATCCTTAGATAATCCTTAGAACATACATCATTCCTCATCTCCACGTAATTTCCTCTGTTTCTTCTGATGTTTCCTGTCTCCATCTTTTTCTTGTCACTTTCTACAGTTTTCATCTTTCTCCCATCCTACTGACTAGCACTCTTCTGTGATCCAAAAGGGGACAGGAATCAGAGTACCTTACTAACTTAAAAGACAGAGAATCATGATCAGCCACTCATTAAGTCAACTTCCAAGGAATTAAATCAAACTCAAAGCAGCACATCTGATAGGTATTTTCTGACAAGAAGAAAATACACATACGAGCAGTCATTGCATGACCTGAGACAGGCAAGTCATTATAAAACAACAACCCTGTACTAAAATAACTAGGTAAACAGAGTAAGAAAGGAAAAGAAAGCAAACAGGCCATTTCACTCTGAGGAAAGACAGAATACAGCAGCAAAATCAGGCAGGACTGCAAATCCATTTGGCAAGGACAATGACTCACACCGGAACACAACATGGGGTGAGGCAGAACTACCTAAGTTAATTATCTTTAAAGCATTTGAAGAGGAAGGCAACTGACCTCCTCCAGTGAAGCCTCCTGATCCTTAAGTAGGAAAAGACAGGCATACACTAAAGGAAAAGTCCTGGCAGAGCTTTTATTGAGGCGTAACTGATTATACAGGCTGACCAGCAGAGAGAGGGGCATGGACTGGAAAGCCTGCATCTCAAATGGGGCACCAGTCAACACAGACCTTCCGGAACAGCAGTAGGGACAGCATTTAATTAACAAGGTAAGATAGAAGGTATGCAGATGTGGTACACACACAAATTGACAGACCATGAGAGAACTGAACCCATACAAACACATTAGTTCAATTACCATACAAAA
Organism: Oreocharis arfaki; assembly: GCA_013398015.1. Taxonomy (NCBI): domain Eukaryota; kingdom Metazoa; phylum Chordata; class Aves; order Passeriformes; family Paramythiidae; genus Oreocharis; species Oreocharis arfaki. The sequence continues at coordinate 648,631 of VZRR01007148.1, forward strand.
GTGGCAGGCCTCCTGGCAACATATAAGAATGCAGTCATGAAGAGTTCTGAAAAAGTTCTTACATAAAAGTGGCACTCTTAAAAACATAAACACAATTTACAGTACTGAAATACATGAGCTGTTGGCAAAGCTGTGGAAGAAGGAGAGGCAAGTGTCAACATTACTGGAAATTCAAACAAAATCTTTTGAATGTGTGAGGGATCAACATGCAATTTATGAAGTCCAAAGAAACCTCACTTCAATTCTCAACTTTCTGATTAACTCTTCTACATGCTAGTTTTTGGTACATAAGCAGATACATTTAACCATTTAAACCCCATTAAAAGCCAGAGAAACTTTGAAAGATACCTATTCTATAAACATGCCAAAGAAAAGACAGAGAACCAAGTGCATTTATTTGAAAATTTACCTATAAGAGAGCTATCTTCAGAAATGAACAAGCACGCCAACTAATTCTGAATGCTGACAAAACCAGCCACACTGCTGTTCTATCATCACCAAAACCTACAATTACTGTATTTAAGTATTAACTAACTCTAGTACCAAATTTTTCTATGGAAAAAAGAAGTCTTAAGTATGAACGTTAATGCAGTCTAGTTTTGTACAGTGGTTTCACATTAGGTTAAACCTGTGAAATTCTGGAAAGTTAAAGCCTTACTGTCCCTTTCACCTGGTATTCATAATTGCTCCCTACTTGCTCAGCACTTGTCTTTGTACCATCACAACATCCAGTAAACCAGTTTCAGTTAGTACTATTTAAAAGTTTTCTGCATTTTTTTCACTCCAAAAACTCAAGATTGCTAGCACAGATGCAGAGAAATATATGGGAACATGCCCCACTAACTGCCATACACCAACTTGAAAATGTATCCTACTTGAAAATGTATCCTTAATGAATGCACCACAGAAAACCGAAGTTTCTCTAAATCTGCAGAAAAAACAGCAGCGTTAAGAGAAAGATGGTTTGTGGCAGGAAACTTGTATTTTCTTAGAAAGATACTCAGGAAAAATCTAAAAATAAAATGTTACATACAGAAAAAAGGCCATATACTTTCTACATAGTGAGGCATTTAATTTAACCACAAATATCCGTAATGGTTCTGCAGACATTTGCGGGGATTTAGACTCAATATCCCATTGCATTCCACTTAGAGAAACAAGAAAAAACCCAAATTTTAGAAAGGCTGTTACACACACGAATTAGAATCTCAAAGTAATAATCAAAAGGGAATCAAAACCAAGCAAGATCATTTATGCTAGTGTTAAGATTATTCATACACAATAATTCAATTCACGCAAATATTTTCTTTGGTGTGAAACAATACACCGTTTTTATATAGCAAGAAAACTGGAAGTCACAATTATTACATGCGAAAGTGACAAGAGAGTACCATAATAATAATAACAGCAATAATAATAAATCATAGATCAATATAGTTGAAAGCTACTTATGGTGGTCATTTAGTCTATTACCAGTGCTCAAAGCAGGGTCAAATTGTATCAGACTCAAAGCCTGTCCAGCAAAATTTTTACCATGTTCAGAGGTGGATATTTCACAACCTCTCTGAATAGCCTGTTCCAGTGTTTGACCATCCTTTCCACTGAAAAAAACTCCTTAATACCTAACAAAAATTTCCCATGACCCCTATGTTTGTTGTCTCTCATCCAAACACCATGTACCTTACAAAAAAAGTCCAGCTGCATATTTTCAATAGCCTCCCATCCGGTAGCTGAAGACAACAAACAGATGCCTCCTTAGACTTCTCCAAATGAAAATACACAATTCCCTCAGCCCGCAGTACATCGTGTACTCCAGCCGTATGCATCTTTGGGGTACTTCACTGAACTCTTTCCAGCATGCCAATGTCAGAATGATCTAGTATTAAGAAGCTTTGAACTGGAATGCACAATCAGACAAAATCACTGGCCTTTCAAATGGAACTTTCTTTTAAAAGAAATACATTTTAGTGGTACCAATGTTAAGTCAGATACTCAAGAAAAATGCAGGCCACACTTAAGAAATAATTGAGCATGCCCTGAAAAGTAGTAATCACAGCAACTGCTGGTACAGTGAGAGCTGAATTGAACACACATTTTCAATATAATTGAGCAGTAAACGTATCTTATAAGCACTACCTATATATATGTATCAGATGACATGTTCTTTATAAATACAGATATAAAAAATATTATGCACATTCATTTTTACTTGTATACTTTAATAAAGGACTCGGTCATAGTACGTAGAGTCCTTATGTACAACCTGGCTGAAATCCAAAAAAAGAAGTATGGTCTATAGTATCCGCATTTATGTAGGATAATCCTAGTTTGAAGACTATTTAGATGACAAATTACAAACATAAAAATGCTGAACAACTGCAAAAATTCAGGACTACATCAAAAAATAAAGCTATCATTCATAAACATTTGCTGTCTCTGTTGAAGCTGTACATATTTGACACAATCACTAAACTTGCTGGAACAGCTTCTAACTTGCAAAAGGCTGCAAAACAATTGCAAGACCTGCATATGAAAGAAGGAACAGTAACCCAAAATTCTACTCTTATAGAGGAACTTTGCTATGCAACAAAACCAAACACAAAGTAGCTGGTTCAGTTTTAAACTCTCTTTGGGCTAAAAAGAATTTTTTCCCCAAGCAGTGCAGACCAAACTTCGAAATGAGAGAACCCCTTTCCTCAAACTTGAAGGATGTTTCATAATACTCTACAATAGACTTTGCTAGATTATGTGAGAGAAAATAGTACTTTACCACAAAAGTAACATCAATGACCAACAAACTCAACCTCTAAATGGGGAAAAACCCCTAACACACAGATGCAGACTGATTCCTGGAAATAAATAGTCTCTTTCTGGATTTTACATAAAGACAGAAAATTATTCAAAACCACTTTTTTTTTTTTTTAACCAGGATACATTGTGGGATGATTACCTCAGCCAGCAAGTAAGCAATGTCAATTCGACAAAAACAAAAAATTTCAGCGAACTCATTTTAGCAAGGAAGAGATGTTCCCAACTGCAAATTGTTCGGAGATTAAAGGTTTTTCCTCCCTTTGCAACTACAATAAAGTATGTCTCTGCAACCCAGTCTGTCAGAGAATACAAGCAAGGACTATAACCTCTCTCATGCCACTCTCTGTCCTCCAGTCCCTAGGTCTCTGTTATCTTTAAAAGTTTCAAGTGGAAATGGATACGAGAGTTTTCCCATACCTCTTAACACTTAACTTACATTGCAAGAGAGCTCTAGGACACGGCAGCTTGTTAAACTTAGACCAAGAACTTCAAGGCTTTAACAATAAACAGGACCTGCTACACAGAAATATTGTCAAAGTAACAAATCCAGTGGGTGCTAAATGGTGATTGCTTCCTAAATGCTACATCTGATATTTTATCTAGAACAATGAGCTTTTAGTGACCTAGTTACCTCAGCAATAACTCAGAAATCAACCTAAATAAAAAGATAATACACATAAAACCTGCTAAGATTTACTAAGCTACAAGCTGAGTCACATATTACTCAAATGTTTATCATGTCCACATAGCTCAAAGTTAAAATGGTTTAATTCAAACGAATTCAAATAAATTTTGTTGATTTCATAAGGCTTTGATTGAGAGCCCATGAAGTGAAACAGTATTTGAATCTTCATAGAAACAAAATTAGAAATTAAACAAGTTGCAGCTCAGTCAGATTAGGGAGTCTAACATGCTTGATTGTTGACGTGCTGTATGCATATTAATCTAATGTAAATTTCAACTTGAATCCCAAAAGAGCAGAAACCAGGTTTCTAGTGATAATACTGAATCTTTTGCATATAGGTGTCTGGTTATTTTTAAATACACAGGAACAGAAAAAACGTGATCCAGATGCAGATCCTCTTTAAAAGCACTGCAAAACACCTCTTTAAAAGCCACTTCAATGGCTATAACCACACATGCAGTTATGATTTTTTTTTTTGTTCTTAGCATGTTAGGGACCTTTTTTTATAGTGAATACAATCAAAAAACAGACTCCTTGCTCTGATGAAAGCCACCTATATGTTTTATCTCTAAAACAGTCTTTTTTTGAATTACTTCAAGTACCTTAACAATACTGAGTAACTAGGTGCAAGAACGTTGTCAGTTTAATGCCCACCCCACCCCAGAAGTACTAGAAATAAAACAATGACAAATAAAAACCTACTGACACTCTTCATCTATGGTACTCAACTCCAGTTAATTCAGTGGTCCTCTAACTCAGCCAAAAAAGGATCACTGCAGCACTGAAAACCCCATCTTGTGGAGCCCTTCGAGAATGTGTCTGCCAGGCCTTTGACAAGGAAGAAAGAGTCAGTACTCCAAACTTCTAATCCCTCTCTCTTCTCAGTGTTTTCTGCTAGAGGACCCCACTCCTCTTGTTTATCAGCCTTGTTTGTAGGCAGTGCTGGTAAGAGCGACAGTAAGCTTCCACATACTTTCTCATCCCCACCTTGTCAAACCCCTTCCTATTAATGCTGTCTACCTCACCATATTAGCAACTCTACTCTATAACCAAACCAACCCAGAAACACTTTTATGGTTGTTTTCCTTTTAACTCTATGTATTTGTGACTAACTGATAGATTGGGTGGGAAACTTTTGCCAATTCACTAATATGGGAGGTACAGCTGGACAGTCAAAGGCCTCACATACCACAGCCCACAATTCCACTGAACGGACAACATGTTACTGAAACAAGTGTGTTTTTCACTATGACCAAAACAGATGAAATATCATTATATCTTATTGCTTTTACAAATCCAAAGCAGTCCCACTGATGCCTTGAATGGCTACCTAGAAACAGAGACTAGACAGGAGTAGGGCAATAAAGGTGGATATTTATTTGAAAGGCCTTCAAAAGGTACACCCTGAGGAGCCAAGGCATCACCATATGCAGTTCAGCTGTCTTCCTAGAGCTATAGTTGCTCTCTAATCAGTCCTTTCTGTACTGCCTTTGCTCAGCTGCTGAGGGCCCCTTTACTGGCCCTTCATTTCATGAGCTTTTTCAATGCAGTAGCTTGACTTGGGCAAGTGGTTAAATATTTTTCCCTTTACCACACAAATGCAAATATATTGCTTGTACTGGTCCTGCAAAACCTCTAAATACTTCTCAAACTGAGCCTTTAGTCCAGCAGTACTATAATTATGCTGGCAGTAAATTCCCTTCCACTTTTTTTTCTGGTTTTGTTCCTCCCTTCTCTTTTATACATCATAACCCTCTCCCTGCCCTGAAAAAGACAAAAGGAAAAAAAGGAGGGGAAAAAGAAACCTGCTTTTCTTCTTTCCACTTCATATGCCTGCTCTATTCTTTATTTTGTAAAAGTTCCCCACTTAAAGTTCTTTTCCCTTTGCTTATTCTGGGCATTCTCTATTTCCTACTTCTTCCTTCATTTCCTAGCAGCTGGACTCCTCAAGGGAACTTGTTCTGCCCCTTTGAGAGGTTTGGGGCTTTTTCATTTCGGTAGAAGACAAAAGAGCCAGCTCTCCCTAGTATTTCATCTCCTTATCACTCAAGAGCATGCAAGTTGCTTTCGGAGTTGATAATCTTCAGTGTCTTCTTGTGTAACGGCTGTCAAGTCAGTAATTTTAAATAATCCATTGAAAGCAGAAATTATTGATCAGGCTATTTATGTGACAACTGAACTTTACAAGACAGGATTATCTGCAAACATGCAACACTCAAAGAATGACTTCTAATGGAGAAATAAGTTTAAAAATGTATATAAAACCTAGAATATACAAGGAAATATATCTAGAAAAAGGTTCTAGAAAACTCATTTTCATGCAATCACTAAGTGTTGTCACAAAGAAAAACTGCCAATTTTTTCTTACTTCTGCACTGCAAATTACTTCATTTCTGCCTGTGATGAAGTTTAGTCATTTTACAGATGTCACTAGTTCCAGCACTATTATTGAGCTAAAAATTACATAAGGGGTTTTTTTCATCTTCTATTTTTTGTGTGAAAGAAAGACACCATTGCAGATGTCAAATGTGTTGCTGTTATCAAGTTTAGATACCATGCATCTGTTCCAAATAAATGGTCTAGTTATAGTAGTCTTGACAGTAAACATGATGTCCTTAAGTCAACTAGGATTTTCAGGTTACAAGGACAAAAATGAAAAGACAGACAAATTAACAAACTGACACTCCCACATACAGTCTGTATAATCCACAGCTGACCTGCCATTTCTTTCATTACTTGTATGCACAATTTAACACTTTAAGAACTGCTGTAAATATGTAATGAGATTTGCTAAAGCCAGACTTTGTGTGAACTAGCCCAACAGCAGCATTTTGATGATCTACTTGCTGAACACAGAGTACTTTTCAAATGTTTTGAAGCTAGCAGAAACAGCAGCATTAGCAATAATTCATTTGAAATGTTCTGGGGATCACTGAAAGCATATAAAATTCTAATCATTACCTAGAACTGACCCCAATATTCCATAAAACAGAGGCATGTCATAATTTAAAACACAGAATGACTAATGTTATGTATGTATGCCATGATACACTATTAAAGATTCCCTCTCATAGAAATAACAGAACTGTAAAACATTTTACAGTAAACATTGCATTTACAGCAGTGTACTTATGTGTATGTAGTTGTTTCAGTAATAAACAGTTACATTATGTAGCAATTCACCCAGTGAATAAGTACTGTGATCCAGTATTTTAATTATGACTCCAAAAGGGCCTCATCCATTACACAGGTAAAACAAAACTTTAAAATAAAAGTATGTAGGAACAAACAGGAGAGATCACAAATTAGAAAACCAATCCCGTACATGATCTGTGTCAGTAGATAGAGGTGCCACAAATAAAAGGCTTATTAAGCTGCTACTTTATTCCATCACACGGCCTAAATAATGAAAGGACTACAATCTGAAATACGTGTTTCTTCTAATTTCCCTGTCAAAAAACTAAAAAGGTAGTGGTGAAAAAGAAGTAAGAAATGTGTTACACACATACGTAAGATTCAGCATTTTCTGGGGACATGAACGCTAGTTTAGAGAAAATTTCAGTTTAAATTATGAAATGTTTAATGCTCACATACAGCTAGGGTGTCTGGCCCTCAAGCATGGTGAATAAAAAGTGAGCAAAACACTTGCAGATAGCATGAGCAGCTGCTTCAAACACCTACAAGCATCAGTCTTTTCCTAGACCAATTGTCTACACTGAGGTCATAAAAGAACATTTCCAAAGTCTTATGACAAAGGACCTCTCCACTCTCAACGCAGCAGCCTCACTGAAATTTGACATTACACAGTATTTTCCAACAGCTACTACTGCTGGAATAATTAAATATGAACAGTAGCAGTTAAAGCTAAAAAGATACATACAAGAACTTCCACCCCCCATCTGTATCTCCATACAGAACCACTCATCTACCCACACCTCCACAGAACATTCAGTTCACTTTTTCGACACTTCACGGTCAAAGAAGCAAGGACACTTATAACTTCCAGAATCACTAAATACTCTGAGGTGGAAAGGACCCACGGGGATCACTGAGCCAAAGTCTTAACTGAATGGCCTGTGTGGGGATTGAACTCACAAGCTCAGAATTATTAGCATCATGCTCTCACCAATTTTTTAGCTTCCTGCACCTTCTTAATTACCTCTCATCTGTATTTTCCTTCCCTATTCTGTAATACGTTTCGACTTCCTATCATTATCCTTGTATTCAGACTAAACACCAGCCCTCTTCCAGTCTACTACCAAGCAACCTGACAGTTTCTGTTTTCCTTCCAGACAAAATATCGATACTTCTCCTTCCTCACAATTCAAAAGATATTCACATCAAAATACGACACCCTCACCCACCGAGGCTAACACAACTGAGTCTTTTCACAACCTGTTTTTCACAAGCAATTTTTTTTCCCACTAACAAATCAAAACTAATTTCTTTTTCAAAGCCAGCAACAGCTCTCCTCCAACTGAAAACCAATTTTCCAACCTGAAGATAATTTTAATACAGCTTAGCCCAGACTGGAAATATAATAATATTTAATGTGCTGTAAACTACTTTTTGGTTATCTTATTTTCTTCCCATTTTCTCTCTAGAGGCACTCAAAACTTGAGGGAGTTTGCGCTAGTAAATCTGAAGACAATAGATCCAGAAAAACCTAAGTTTGTTCCAGCAGTGAAAACTGAAAGACAAAATACTTGGCTAGATTTGGGCCATGAAGTTTGATTCCAAGTAGGTCAGACCTTAACTAGTGTCAAGTACAGAAAGCAATCCTAAAACCTACTTGATTCAGAGCAGAACAGCTAATGGCTGTTTTATTAATGGGACCAGAGGAAGAAATATAAGAAAGCAACAAAGCCACAACAGTAAAGATGTGGCTGAACATGACAGAAAAGTTCTGAAAATGAAGAGTAAAGAGATAGTAAGAAGGTAATGAACAGAGAGGCATCTGGAGGGATGATGAGACAAAGCCCTCTACATTCTTACTCTCTCCTTACTTAAGCCCATTTTATTTCCAGAATCCTACTGAGTTCCTGCTTCTGCCTGTAAATTCACCTCATGCTTCACTACTGTGAGAAAGGAATGCAGAAGTATTTTTGCTGTTGTGGTAAAAAAGGAAAATTCTTTTTCTTACAACACTAGAAGTACAACCACTTAGAGGTTATATTATGCTTGTAACCTTACATATATATTATATACATATTATATCCCAGTATCTTTGACAAAGACTGTCTTCTTTTATTCGTAAGTTCTAAACAGTTATCTTGTGTGTGGTGTGGTATCATTCATATTAAAAAGTTCACATTTTACAATTTAATTTTTTTTTTTTACTACTTGCTGTGTAAGCTTACCAAATCACTCTACAAGCCCATTTAACCTTTTTGCTGCATCTTGTATGTTTTTGCCAGGAAGGCTTTAATACTTTTTTCCCTTAGTTTCTCTTTTTTCTCCTTTAAGTGTTACTGGTGACAATGATTTCCCATCTTATTTCCCTGACAGCAAAAGGATGTGCAGCAGTTTTGTTTGCTTAGTTTCTTCCTCTAAAGGCTCAGTGAGTAACTGGAAATTATGTCTAGATGAGAAAGATACTGTACCAAACAACAGGTAAGTAATCTAGAATCACCGTAATATACTATAAAGAACTATTAGATGAGAAATTAGATTCTCTTCTTAACCAGAAATAAGCAAAATATTGTTTCAATCAATAACCAATAATCACTATCACCACAGTGATAATTCCTGCATGTTTACTGCCTCTGAACATACCTCTCCCTAATAGGGGAAGTAATTAAGACATTGTTTTGCTTAACAATGAGATTTCTTAAAATTTCTTCTTTCCCCTTAATATTTAATAAACAAGAAAGCAGTCTAATTATTTACGTCATTATAATTTGTAAAGAGGCAGAAACACAAAATTTAAAAAGCAATATAAACCAAAAAGAAGTGGAAACAGAAGGCAAGTGTTCTAACATTACATATATATTTAGCTCCTCAAGTACCAGAGCAAACATTAGTAAGAAATGGAAGAGTTTTAGGCACAAATATTATGGCTAGTACAAGCTCTTATTAAACAAATTTAGACATCATTAAATGATGCAAAAAAATGGCATACTGATCCATGATATATTTATGTTCCTCAAGGGAAGAAACCTGCATTCCACATTTAACTTTATTAGTAAGCAATGAGATCACAGAGCAACTGTTTAGAAAGGCAAATACCAAAACTTAACTTGTGAACTTGTACTCAGGAATCCAGCTTGATGAAAGAACCAAGTTGCACTGGCACACCTTGTAACTAGCACCAGAAGACATTCATTCCAGCAAAACAGAACACATTGGTCTCAACAGGCTGAAGTTTAATGACCTGACAGAAACAAAAGACCTAACACTCCAAAAGTTCCAGCTGGTTTAACAGTCCATGAATCTTAGAGACTCAAAGAGAAAATTTAAAAAACCACAAATTCCCAAACACGTGTTGTATGCATTACATTATACATGTAATGTATAATTAAGTACTCAGGAATCTAATGGCCAGACAAATTTATTTATCCAAATTAAATATATCTTCTTTAAGTTGACTGAAATTAAAGAGAACATTTAATATAAACCACTCATGTTGCACGTTTACTTTTAAAACTGTTGTTCCACGTGTTTAATCACTGAAGCAGCCAAATAGTTCTTTGCACTAATGTTTTTAATTAAACAAGACACATCATGGTGCATTTTCATGTAAGAAGAGATGGAACTTAATGAGTTCAATCTAGACTTCGAATTTTAATTAATTACATTATGCCAAAAAGCACATTGGCTATAGTTTTCAACTACAGTAATTTTTAACTTACTGCTAGCATACTGCATTTCTAAAATTGCAATTTAACAAAAACATATGATACTGTAGAAAAAAACTACAGTTGACATTATTAAATACAATCCTTACAAAGAAATACTACAAAACAAAATAAATTTATCAAAACATATTCTATTTTTCAAAGTGTGTGGTTCAATGAAGATGAAAGCTCAATTAATTACATGAGCTGAACAGCCTGTTTCTGGTCACAATATCCTTCAAGGATTTAAACCAATCATAGTTCATGATTGTATGGTTATTTTTACACATACTGGCCGAAGAATACATTCCCAGTTTGGTTGTTGGAAAATCTCTGGCCACCTACTATCCTGGCTTTTATTCAGAAATCTGCCAATATTCAGATCTTAGCTGAATTTAAAATTCTGAGTCTGGGCCCTACTCCACTAACAGAAGAAAAACCACTGGCAAACAGGAACAAGGTCACAACAGAGGCCACCAATACAGTTGGAGGCTGTAGCCACAGACCCTATGAGGACAGGCTGGGAAGCAGGGTCTATTCCTCCTGGAGGAGACTGGAGGAGCCGAACAGCAGTCCCCAGTAACAACATGGAAGTCATTCAGAAGATGGAGCCAAGCTCTCATCCTCCATCCACAGGACAAGAGACAACAGGAGCAAGTTGAAACACAAAATGTTCAGAGAGGATATAAAGTCTGACATCCAGAGGATGGCCCAGCAGTTGATTGTGTTGTCTCCAATCTTGAAGATTTTTATGACCTGCCTGGATATAGCTTTCATACATGTTATGACCTCCTTACTGATTCAGTTTTATGCAGAACTTTGGAACAGAAACCAACTGAGGTCCTCTCCTCACTAAATTATTCTGTGTTTCTATACCTACAATAGCTCTCTTTAACTAAAAGTTACATTATTTGACTAAATTTAGGCTTTAGCATAATTGTAACTATAATCTCCAAACGGTTTTCTTTAAAACAAACAATAATTTAAAAGAAATCCTTTCGTCTCTATTAGCTGCCTGTCCCCTGAAGATCAGGGATGATCTTCTTGTTTTCATTCTGCATGTCTCCTGAGCATGGAACAGGACCATCACTTTTCTTGGCTTCACAGATATTTAACCCATTTAACTGCATGATAAAGGACACTCAAGGTGACTTCCCCTTAGGCATTCTCAGTTAGAAACCCTTCAGCTACACTGCAGCAACTCAAAATAATGAGTTTTTTATTCAAGAGATACCGGAGATGTTAGAGAAGGAGAAAAGTAGTTTGAGACATTAACACAAAGCACCAAGTGATCTGCATGATGTTCAAAACAAAAGCTTTTCCGTATTTCCAGAAATTGCTTCAAAAAACCTAACTATAAAGTTGCTCAAAGGCCTTTCACAAAATTTGGTTGAGCAGTCCACAAGGCTACTGCAAGGACAACAAACTAGACAGTCAATGCCTTCTAGCTCATTACGGCACGCGGTTAACATGCTGTAACGCCAAGTCATGACAAACTTTAAATATCCCTCTAAAATGTCTGACTAAGAAATAATATTTCATCACTCTGGACAGTCACAACAACTGCACAACCTCATCACAGTTTAACAACTTTAACTACAAAAACAGACATCATGCATTATTAACCTACTCCAAAATTTCTACCTCAGGTTCATGAGTTCAAAACAATTATGCGTCAAAACTCACCAAACCAGAAAAAAAATCAACAAATACTATAATCTTTTTCAGAAAGCAAAGTAAAAACATTTTCACATTCCAAAGTGAGTTTAAAATCCAGTTTTGTGAGTTGACTGGCAGAATTATTGGTAAGTGTCATGGTTTAGGAACCGTATTCCCAACTGAGTACTCCCACTAAAAAGAAACCCTAGCTGCTCCCTCCAGGTCCCCACTCCAGTGACAGAGACAAAAAGCAGAGATTACACATTGAGATAAGAACAATTTACTGGAAACAGCAATGAGATACGAAAATGGACATTAACTGCAACAGTATTAATAACAAAAGTGTACAAAAGAGGGTAATCTACAAGCAAAACGCTCCCCCAAAGGCCCCAGGTTCCCTCTGCCCACCACACTTCTTGACCTGAAGCCACACCCTTCTTTCCCAAAGTGAGAGTGCCCTACTTCCGACAGCAGGGATGAAGTGCATGGCATAGAATAACAACCTAGACACTTCCACGTGGCTCCAGGCTCCACCCCCTCACAAGTACTGCAGAAAAATTAACTCTGTCTTGGCTGAAACCAGGACAATATGATAGTAATCTCAGCAAGTGGCAGAGCTCCTTGGAAAGAGACCTGGAAAAAATACCAAAGCCCAAGAAAATTATGGCACAGCTTAAGGGTGCTGCAGCCTAAAGATACCATTCTAAACACTGTTAATACACCTGAGCAGCTTGGGCAGCAAAGGCCATGTGAAACTTTCAATGTCCTGTACAGTTTACACTGCTGTGGCTTCCAGCTGCTGAAATACGAACGAGTTCAGGTACACCTGCATGTGTTATAATCACACATGCAACTATATTGCAAACACAGCTTCAAATTCATTTGGTTCTGACTGATACTGGTGTAATCTCATTAAACCTCACCCAAATAAATCCCCTGGTTTATTTATTCTCCACTTTGATGCACATTTATTTCATCATTTCATCACACTGCTTTTAGGTCTGCCAATGCATAACAATGAAAAGTGAAGAATCCATTTCATTTTTATGTCCACTTTGCACAGCGCCTGTAGGTTTTACTAAGTTTTGCAATCTCATTATCACAAACCTAAGTCTAACATGCTTCTCCCCAGCTTCCGCAAGCATGCTTATGAAATACTTGTTGAAATTCAGTGCAAGTCCATCATCCTTGCAATGTCCAAAACATGGTTTTAGTGTGCTAGGCTCCAGTTTTAGGGATGAAAAGACCCATCAGAATAGAATAGCCTAATGTTAGCCAACTATCTTGAAATCACCTTTAACTGAAGAAACCATGTTGGGTGAAAAGCAACCAGAAGCACATTTTCACAAGCTCCCTGACAGAGAGCATAGTTACAAAAGTTTATGAAGACCCAGATATACGGCAATTAAAAGATAACCATGCACCTATTTACACAGTTGTTAGAGGAGTTCCAAAGTCTGTCTTTCGGGAGCCAGCTGTTGGATTGACACATGCTTTACTGCCCACAGCTGAGGATCTGGGTCACACGCAATCCAGCGCCCTCCAATTCCACCGGGAACCCAACATTTCTTTTGTAGCTCAGTCCATCTCTGGGGTTATCCAGGATGTGATTACACAACATTTTCTATGACATTGCAAGCCAGCTTAAGAAGTTATCCTGTTCATTCCCTTCCCCTTGTGCCACTTGTCACAAATGAGACAAAAAATTTAATTTTAACTTGTGATACAGTTTGCAGCACAGCCCTACAAAAAGCTGTTGCGTTTACACAACTGAGGGAGCAGCAAATTCCAGTGTTTGTGAGAGGCTGAGGAAAGAAAAGTCTTGAGCACAAAGACAGTTTCAGAGAACAGTTAATACACATCATGAAACTCCAACTCCCTCTCATTCTTAGATCTCTGTGACTTCATGGTTTATAATTCCCTCTCCATGGTTCATAAACCCCTCTTTTATTAGGAGTTAATGTTTGCTTTCCAATTGTCTTTGTCCTCAAATGCTCTTGCATTAGTCTCCCAGCCAAATTTTTACCTAATACATAACTCAGACACCACCTGCAGCCATATCTCTGTAGCTGAATCCATGCAACTAATCCCATAACTTCATGTTGAAATTAAAAGGCCTCCCAATCTAAATGCACTTGAGTAGCTGAGGCCTGTAAAAATCGTTTGATAAATACAGGTACCAAATGTACTATATATTTATGTATCAAGATTAGATATTTAGAAGGCAAAGGGTTTCTTACTTTAGAAATACCTGACAGTGCTAGAAACCCAAACTGTTGCCAGTGTTATGACACACTGAATACTGATGGAACATTTTCGTCATAATTATGAAATCCTGGTAGTCAAGCAAGACTAATGGATATCATAGATGGAAAATACTGATTTAAAGTATACTAGACCCGTACACTAACACTATTTCTCTAAGATATTATCCGCCCACCAAAAAATTCAAAACTCAAAATTCTTGCATTGTTTCTTGCGAACAGGATTATATAGACTGTGCAAAAAAAGTCTCAAAAACTGATTTAAACTGATTTGATAGTTACTCTCAATACTACAAAAAAAAAAAAATCCTTGAGACCAATGAAGTCGCATGAAAAAGCATTTTTAAATTTTTAATTATACATGCAGATAACTTTAATCACAACACTTTGAACACATATAATAAATAAATTTATTTAAAACACCTGCAAAAGACTTTCTTAGGTCCTGAAATCTACTGCAACTGCTCAAGCAAGTAAGCAGAACGATAAAGGTAATACTAGCTAAATCAGCTCCACTGAACTGTTGCTAAAAAACTTTACACCATGAACAACACATAGATCAAGAACTGGCATAAATATCAGAAAAGGTCCCACATGGGGCTGCATACAGATCAAGAAATACCACACCATACATATTCATGCAAGCATGTAAGCACTTTGAAAGTCCTAGCCTAAAAACAACTTTGGTGATAACCGGTATACATGAGACTTGAGCAGGATCAAAATAGAGAGCTAGCCAATCAAAAAAACCAGAAAACAGATAACGTCTGCTGTCAACAAACACGAAGTAATAAACCCCTGAAAGAGTAACTTGCAGTTATTCCCACATGGCATTAAATTTTAAGCCAAATGTAAGCAGATTAAAAAAACAACCACTCAGAGGATGTGCGGCTCAATAGAATCTCTGCTTAATACAGGCACACACAAGACAAGAAACAAAGCATTCTGATGAAAAGACAAAAGGTATTGAAAACATTCTCAATTCACCTAGAATATTGTCTTTCGTGACATTGCAAAAACCACAGAAAAACAAAATCAGTTCATAGATTCGTTCAAGCTACGAACAAATACTAAGATTCTAACAAAAAAGAAAATACACACATGCATATACCCCCTGCCCCCACCCCTGCAAAAAAACCACCACACAAAACCAGAAGAAAACCAAGAAGACAGAAAATCAAAGCATCAAGAGCTAACGCCTTCCTTCGTAATAAAAGGAAATGTGCAACTATGATTAAAAGCAATCTACTAACAACAAAAGGAACCATGTAATACTATTGTAGAAGTCATTGTCAAAGACAGATGCGGAGACAATTCACCTCATAAAAGGACAATGCTTCTATTGATTTTAAATCAACAGTTGCCTGCATCAGATTGGACTTTTCTTTCTACAAATCAGATTTAAAGATTCAGCTTTGACTGTGCGATACAGTAACTACATTACCAAAATGAGATGGACAACTGCCTTCTAGGAAAGTCATTCTACATAACACATGGGAGTTATTGTCCATGGGAACCAGCCCTCTCTGCATCCAGTGCTTCATAACCCACAGAGCTTGACATTTCAGTGAGGCATCATCCTTCCTCTCTGAGCATCTTACAGGTTGCAGCTGACAGTGACAACCTACCTTGCACTGGAACCTTGTAGCTCTCACTGTACTGAGATGCACACAACCCATTTAAGTGAGACATACTATGTACTCTCTGGATGAACACAGTATGCAGCAGAAAGCACCTATTTGTATGTGGTAAATAAAACTGGATTACAGCTCCTTCAGCAGAACTACTGTAAAGAAGCGTCTTTGTATATTCACATTTTTGTACTGTTTCTGACACCTGCATAAAGACAGATCTATCTTACAGAATCATTTCAAAAATCTCATATTCAGAAATTCAAGAAAGCTCCTCATTCACCTTTTGATAAAGAAATTTCATATGAAAAAAGTTAAAGAAACACAAACGTAAGCATGAGCTCAAATGTTGACTCAGATCACGCTGGTATTACTCATATTAGTCATCTTACTGGGCTTATGCTGAGAACCCCATGGGACATATGAATACGCAAAAAACCCACCAAAACCAGTGCACAGCAAGGGTCAGCGGCTTTGAAACATCAGCTCTATTAAGAAAAATGAAAAAATATAACTGTGTAGTGCCTAATGACAGTGATAACATTCACATGCAAGCCTAGGTAAAAAGTAGCAGGTGTGTTACAAGAAAAATGCTAGCCTGAAGAAAAAAAACCAGGAGCACCAGGACAGGACAATTTGGTTTGAAAGGCACCTCAGGAGGTCATCTAGTTCAAGTTCCTCCTACTTAAAGTTCCAGTTACTTTTCTTAAAAAAGCCACCAGATTTTAGTTGCCTTCTTCCAGCTGGTTTTTTTTAGAACAAATACTTATTTTATTACTGCATGGTCGATTTTGTTAATTGCTTTTTAACTGCAAGTTTTGTAACTTTTGATACTCTTCTATTCATAATGAACACCATTTAATTACTGTCTCTGTTTAATACTACTACATTTCTGAATTTCGTTTATTTCCTTTCTAAAGCTCTTTCAAATGAGATCCTCAGGTTATTTCTTGTAACCGCAAACATCATCACTTAGCTTTTTGTTTACATAAGGTCATACTGTAAAAATGCCCCAGAGCTGAGATAAAAAGATACCAATGGCAAAGCAACAACCTCATTCAGCAACTGCTTTTCTTCTAACTTCAGAAAGATGATGCCACTGCTAGTACAACATGGAAGTAACATTCACTTTAGTACTATTCTGCGGTCATGCATAACATTACCTCCAGATAGTTTAGAAATTGTTATTTTACAAAGATTTCAACTTTTTATTAGCCTAATCATCACTTTGAACATCTAGAAGTAAGAAGCAGTAGCAGCCTCCTTTCATTTTCCATTCTGCAGTTCCAGTCAGTCTGATTCGACCAACAAGGATGTTGGACCATTTTCTGCATTCCATGTACTTCTTACTCATTACAACTTCCCCTCCCAGCAGCAAATACTACTTCCCCATGTTGCTGGTGTTGGCACTTACAAAAATGAAAATATCTGAAAATAGCTCAAATTTAAGGCTTTTCTGGAAAGTGCACTGCTGCTTAAAAGCCCTGTTACTTCATACAATAATACTGCAGTTGTTTAATTCAAAATTCTAGATTTACAACATATAAGTCACTCTGGATGCATTCTCATCAAGCAGAAGACAGTAGTAGCTACTGTATTCCTACTGAATCTTCAAATTACTGCCACCAACCCTAAAAAGGGAAGAAAAATGGGCATTCCCAAAGAACATCACTAGTATTAGCCCTGTATCAGTTACAAAGAAGACTGAGATGCAGGGAAGGAAAAAAAGTTAATCCACATACCTGATCCACTATACCTTTAAGTGTGCACAGAAACTCTCTATCGTCTTCTGTCAATACTGATTTTCCATAAAACAGAAACTTAAGAAATACTTCTCTCTCACCTAAATTACATATACATTATAGTTAACTAGCAACAGACAAATGAAGAAGTAGATAATAAATTGGTCCGCTTTACAGAGCTAAGATGTCAGAAACACTGATCATTAATCTCAAGTATAAAAACACACTCAAAACTGTAAATAGCCATTACAATCTTCCCAATTAAGTTTCTTTCTGTCCAGCAACCAAAAGGAACACAGTCAACTACTCTCAGCATAAAACAGTTTATGAATAATAAAAGGAAGGTGTTTTTTTCTCACCTGTCACTGACTGCAGAAGTGAGAAATTTGAAGACAATGCCACAATCAGGTTCTAATTAGACTTCAGTCGCAAAAAAAACCCCACCCAAAAAACAAAAAACGCCAAACCAAAACCAAAAAATAAAAAAAAACAACCCCACAGCTGAGGAAGTTTCATCTGAAATTTTTTTCTTACAAAAGAAAAAAAAAAGAAGAAAAAAAAAAAGACTTTATCTCGTGAAAATTAATCAAATCCAATAATTCACAGCCCACACCTAACGGAACATTTCCCCACGCAGAAGCAATTCAATAGAGACATACAGAGAAAAACCACAAATGTGGTTTCGTGACTGTTTGCCCTCCTTCTGCGAAAAGATTTTTTTTTTTAACGTCACAAATAAGTATTCGCGAGGAAGTTGTCCCGCAACACACAGCACCTCCACCGAAGAGGCGCGGCAGCCACCCTTCCAGCTTCCCCGCCGCCCAGGTCGGCCCCGGCCCGCCCCCCGGGAGTGCTGTTTACGGAGGGGGAGGAAGCCAGCACGGTGCCCCGCTCACAGCGCCCGGCGGGCAGGGCCGCCCGCCCCCCGAGCGCCCGCCCC
>VZRR01007148.1:667370-750306 GCA_013398015.1 Oreocharis arfaki
CCGGCGAGGCGCGGCCGCTCCGCGCGGGGCTCGCGGTGCCGGGCGGGGCGGGGCGGGGCGGGGGGTTCCTCGGCCCTCAGGGGCGCCGTGCGGCCGCCGGGCAGGCATAGCGCTGCTCTCCCGTGGAGGCGACAGCTCCCTCGTCATGGAATCGCAGAAGTTGGAGAGGGCCACGGGCACACATGGATCATCGACTCCGACTCTTTGCCCCACACAGTACCATCCCCAGGAGTTACATACGTCCTTGCGAGCGTGATCGAAACTAGTCTGGAACTCTGTCAGGCTCCGTCGGCACTAGAGAGGGCACCGGGGTTTTGTCAGTGCGAGAAGCGGAACCGCTGCCGAGCAGGCGAGTGCTGCTCTTTGCCCCCGCTGCCTGCTCTGCAGTCGGTGTGGGCCGCAAGGGCTTCTTGTCTCTCACAAGTCTCCGTCTTGGAGCCCGCTGAGGTGAAAGATGGACCGCAGCGAGGCGAAGGGCATCGGACCAGCGAGTGTGAGGGACAGATCTGGCCTTGTTCAGCCGTAGTCAACATGCAGTGCTGCGGTCTGGCTGCACAGAAATGCGTGTGTTAGTTGGGCCAAAGAAAAAGATGTGCGGTTGTTTTTTAAGCAAAGTGTGTGTGTGCTAGTTCTGTCCCACCTCCTGTGATTTACTGCACAGTTCTGACTTCTGAAATGCACAGTTTTCTGTTACTTCCCGTGTGATGAGTTTGTTCTTTGTTTTCTTGTCCGTGCCAAGTAAACGTGCCTCACCTGAAAGCTCAGGAACGTGGTTGTCTGTTAGACAACGGAAAAACACAAGCTGAGACAGGGAAGAACTAAAAAGCCATGCAAAAGTTTGATAGACAATGAGTCTCAGACTGCCAGCAGGCTCATGCTCATGGCATTCAGTGCTTTGAAGGCAGGCTGTTATGTGTCAGCTAGCAATTTGGTACTGTCAAAATGTAATTCTTCAAGGACAATCTTGTCACTGTCATTTCTCTGATGCGATGCATGGTTTTTTGCTCTGTACAGAAGAAAAGAGTATGCCCTATAACATCATCTCACAGGAAACAAAATCTAGGCCATTTCAGAACTAGAAATTATATCAGTGGGTACATTGCTTTGTTTTTCTTGAATGTGTAGTGTAAATAATACGTGGTGATTTTGGCGTAAAGTCAATTTCAGCATGTTTTCTTCTATTACATTTAGTCCTTCATCTCAAAGAAAATTTCTGTGGTATTACATCCTCTAATAATTTGCTTTTCATGTTTACTGTCTCTTCCCAGTTTGCAGTGCGGAAAACTCACACAAACATGCTGCAGTGACAACGAAAACTTCTTCCAAGCAGGGAAAGGAATGAAACTCCAAGATAAAAATATTCTGATGCCTCCCAAACCTAATTATCTAATATGCCACTGATATCCAGACCACGCAAAGTACAAAGAGAGTAGTATACTGCTTTGGTTATGCTCACTCCGTATCTTGAGAATCTGCTCATCGAGGTCTCTGTGGACAGAACCCTGCACATGCAAAGAATTCAACTGAAATAGATGAAAAATCCATATATTGTTACGTTTCAGTAGTTTGTCAGGGCCAGGTGTAGTTGGACCTGCAAAATTCCTCAGCCTCTGGAGTGATAAATCACATCACTAGATTGGATTTTGAAAGTCCAGTCTGTGTTAGGACTCCAAACATTATAGTTTATCTAATGATACTTGGCATTTTTGTTTGTCTTCTATTATAATTAAACCTGTTTTAGTATAACGTACCAAGAAACAGTATTGTCCTATGAAATATCCTATTTAGTCTGTTCAGTGTTGTTCATTACTTTTGCCGGAGTTCTTGCTACTAGATCAATTTTTAACGAATCCTTTAAAGGGATTGCGCTCAAAAGATCTGCACTCAAAACTGTGAACATCTCAGGTTTGCATCCAGCTATCGTCTAAGCACCCCCATTTCATTTTTCTTTGATGAATGATCGTACAGTGTCCATACATTTGCATGTTAATATGCTTAGATACAAGTGTCAACCTGTGGCGGGAAGTTGAAGTGTTGTTTGTCTCCTGAACTGTTACACATTTCATTTTGCGTATTCACACTGTGTGAATACCCTCATGTGTAGAGTGTAGTAACACAGGCATAACCACAGAATCCAAAAACATGGATGATGAACAATAAACTTAGTAAACATATCCCCAAATAATGGACAAAAATACCACTAATTATACACAAAACATGATTTCTATAGGTGATGTAGCAGCTTCAAATTTAGTTTGCTTTTCAAAGCAAGTTACAAACTTGACATCTGTGTAAAAGGCTTAATTTTATTTGCTTGATTACTTCTGTGTTCCAAATTCTGAGATTAGTGTGCAGGCCAGGAAATATATTCTGTTTCATTTTCATGTTCAAAAAGCTGAAAATTACAGAAATAGTTCTGTAGTAGTTCCTTCAAAAATTCTCATAATTGGACTTCAATTTATCATTTTCAGCTAGAATTAAAATCAAAGCATATTCTCTGTTCAGGAGTAGGGAATTATTTACAAAACCTTTGGAAATTACAACACTAAGGAAGTTATTTAAGTCAAATCTATGAAGTCAGACTGTGTGTGTTTAACTTTTCTTTCTACTTTTGTAGTAGGAAACAAAATTATTACTGTTTATATATTGTTTACATACTGTTTACATAAGTACATATTTCATAATGATTTTTCTCCTTTTGTTTGTGTAGTAGGCCCTGCCTTGCAGGAAAACATATTTTGGTTAAAAAGCCATGCTTTTCATTTAAATATATGGCACAAGGAGCACTTTTAAAGGAAATGTTTTCATTTTTTATAGTCATTCTCTCTGTTTCCTGAGGTCATATGAGTGATTACCTCCTTGCTGGAGGAGAATGGAGGAAAAAAAACCTGAAAATACAGATTTGTATGTTTCTCAGCTCCCAAAAGGACACGCGCCTAACTTACTCCCTTTGGGAAAATACAGCTTGGGAAAAATAGCCGTCTCTTGGCCTTGAGGGCCTGAACAGCAAGCGCAAGATTGTCACCTCCCAGACATCCATTGGATACCTGTTCCTCTGAGAGACAGTAGAAAGTACCTAAGAATACCTTTTGTAATGCATTTCTGTGAAGATGGCTTTTGGAATATATGCCTAAGAATGCTAAAGGTACTTCTCCGGACACTAGATTCTACCCTCATTGCTGCTCCTGGTGGGAGATGCGCTTCTTTGTCAGTTCCTTTTCCAATGGCCCACTGTGTTCTTGATCAGGTACAAAACGCTGCATCACACAACAATCCCATTGGAAAAATTTTTTTAAAATCCAAACAAACATGGAAAAAGCCCTACAGTTCAGTTTCTGACCGAGTAAAAAGAACTCAGAGACTACAGTGACTAATGCAGAACAATGACTTCTATAAACCAAAGGAATAGAATCAGGTAATGCTCCCTGTGTGTCCAAAACTGCCCTGTTTCCTTTCCTAGCCGTTTCCTGGAGCTGAATAAGAGCTCATTTTCCAGCAGCTCTCTGGGATTCCCTCCAAACGATACAAGGAGAAGACAGAGAAGCCTGCTTTGTAGCCCACAGTAATCAGGAATAGTACTCTGCCTGACGGATTCTTGGTTTGTATGAGGGATGGGTGTGCCAGATGTTCAGTGGCACTAAAACTTGGGTTAAAAAGGATTGCATAGAAGTATTGCTGTATTTCTTACCGATATTCATAGCACATGCACAAGTCAACCACATGTAGTGCATGAGATTTTCATCTGTACCTTTCAAACTGAATCGTTCCAGTTTTGTGGGTTTCAGTACTTTCTGATGGATTTTCTGCAAGTAAAGATTAAGTGATTTGCTTATTTAGTGTTTAGTGAAGCTGATGGCTTCATGTGAATAGTAAGGCCTGCACTGATCTCCACACCGCTTGAGGCTCTATTAAATGTTCCAATCCTTTGAACACTACCATCCATGTGGCTCAGCACAGATTGGTGTGGATCTGTTATGGAAATGGAGTAAATTAATTTCTTGCCAAGTTAGTTGAGTCACAACGGAGCAGCAGCATGGGATTTCCTTTTAAGGAGCATGTGCCTTTCTCTTATTAGAGGATAAAGCCTAGCATGCAGCCAGCAGTTATGTAGCTGGAAAAAGCAGGCAGGCAATTACGTGCAAGCAATTGGTTTAACTGTAGATCTTCAAAATAAATTTTTGAAATGCAGTCCACTGATGGGAAATGGCTTGGTATAAATGATATTAAAGGGAACCACGAATTTACTGTCACTATGTGACTTTTTGCTTAGTGTTAGAGTAAATATTAGGTATACTAGTGCCACACAGTTAGGAAAAGAGTCAGTAAGTCTGAATGTCTCCTCAAAATGTGCTAACAGAATGAAATGAAACAAAATTAATAAAACTTCAGCCTGAGGCTGAAGGAGAACCTTCAAGCATAGACGCTTCAGACTCAGCTTGCAGTGCTTGTTAGTGGCTCTGCTGCCAAAAGTCCTAGTGATTGCAATACAAATGCTTCAGGAGTCCATCAATATGCCAGGCCTCCATTGAGTAACTGTTTCCTAATCAACTTTTGCTTGCATACGTTTTGTTTTGCTTTGTTTTCCCTTTCATCTTTAAAGCAGGATATCTTCCGTGCTTAACTGATACCTAGATACAATAATATGTGAATTTGTCTTGGGTTTGCATGGCCGAGTTTTGGTAGAGGGGAAGTTACTGGCTTCTGTCAGAATGTGCTGGAGGCTTCCTCCATGTCTGGTAGAGCCAATGCCAGCCAGATTCAGGATGGACATGCTGCTGGTCAAGGCTGGGCCAACCAGAAATGGCAGTAATGCCTTTTGATAACATATTTAAGAAGGAAAAAAAGTTATCGGGCAGATGTAATTGCAGCCAGAGAAGAGCAGAGTGAGAATTTATAAGAGAAACACCTCTGCTGACACCAAGGTCAATGAAGAAGGAGAGGGAGGAGGTGTTCCAGACACAGCAGCTGGGATTCCCCTGAAGCCCACGGTAATGCAGCTGTGACCCTGCAGGCCATGGAGGACCACATGGATGCAGAAATCCACCTGCAGCCCCTGGAGGAGACCCACACCAGATCAGGTGGATGCCCAAAAGAGGCTGTTATCCTGTGGGAGGCCTGTGCTGGAGCAGGTCTTGGCAGGGACCTGCAGACCCAAGGAGAGAGGAGCCCACACTGGAGCAGGTTTCCTGGCAGGACTTGTGACCCTGTGAGATCTCATACTGGAGCAGGCTATGCCTGGTGGATTGCACCTGTGGAAGAGTGACACGCATTGCGGTAGTTCACGGAGGGCTGGTGTTGCCCATGGATGAGCTCAGACTGGAGAAATTAATAGAGAACTGTCTCCTGTGGGAGGGACGCCATGCTGGAGCTGGGGAAGGACTTCTCTCCCTGAGCACTGGGAGAAAAGTGTGTGATGAACTTACCATAACCCCTGTTCCCCTTCTGCCTGCACCACTGGGGGAGAAGGTAAGGCTAGGGAGGAGGAGAGGTGGGGGAAAGTGGTTTTAAGATTTGGTTTACTTCTCATTATCCTGCTCTGATTTTCTTGGTAATAAATTCAATTAGTCCCCAAGTTCAGTCTGTTTTGCCTGAGATGGTAATTGTTTGTGATCTCTCACTGACTTTATCTCAAATCATGAGTCTTTCACTATATTTTCACTCCCACGTCCAGTTGAGGAGGGGACTGTTGGGACAGCTTTGGTGGGTACCTGGTATCCAGCCAGGATCAACCTTCCACAGAATTCAAAATATTTTTGGTTCCCCTGTTATACAAACTGTATTCATAGTCATAATAAAGACAAATTAAAGTGCCTTCCCAGGTCTACCCACCACTAGGAAAATGACTTATGACAAAGGAATTGTCTTTGAAAATCCCATAGGAGCAGGGAAGTCTACTAGATAGAAAACCTCTCATAACAGATTTTGGAGGGACCAGGGTCCATTTTTTCTTTTGAAAAATCAAAGCAAAATCACCTCAGCCTTTCTTACCTTAGTCAAATATGGGAAACAGCTTGCTTCCCTCATATTCACAAACTAGTATTTCTCTCTTCATTCTTGGAGTTTCCATATATTTAAAGATATAAAGAAATTTAAAGAAAAGACTCAGAAATTGACCAGAAGTACTCTCATGCAAAATGACAGGTTTCCAGCCCAGTTCATGTGAATACCTTCTCCAGGACTTCATTGTGTACAGTGTTCAGGACTGCATAATGACCTGGTACCAGTTTGTGGAAAGTAAGATTGTTCTTCGAATAGTGTTTTCACACGTATGCCTATATTAGAACTTTTTCCTGCATTTCAAGATGCGTTTAGAGATTTAGATGAGAACATCTACTATGGATTTTTAAAATTAATATTTCTAGAAGTTAAATGTGTACTGATTAATGATATGTGATTATAAATGCAATGAACTGCAGCTCTGTCCAGATTCTTTTACCATGCATTATTATGGAAACTTAACCTTCCTGAGCTTGTTTGGCAGCACTTATCTATCTGTGAAAGTCAGGAAGCCTCAAAAGTTAATGTTTATGTAAATTCATTTCCATCACTAATGTTTCATCCTGTTGGGTTGGGGTTCTTTTTCTGTTACTTCGTCTGTTGTGTAATTTAGTCTGCTTTAGTGTAGCAGGATGTGAGAGTGATACAGCTAAAAACTAAAAGGACGAAAGACAACACAATGAGGTAACAAAAATGCCGTTAAGGTCAACTGTTGAAGTTTTGGAATTTCCTCACTTGAGTATATTATGATTTTTTTTTTTCATTTTGAAACGCATTTAAGGTACAATTACTACACTGCTTGGATGCAATACAGAAGTCAATGTCATAAAACTGAACCAAGTGTATCTTGCACGTTTTCCTGATTGCTTGCTGTACTCGTATCAATCACCAGAGACCTCAATGAAAGTTCTTGAGTTCAGCATGGAGAAGAGAACGCTTCAAGGAAAAGTCTTCAGGGAGACTTCATAGCAGCCTTCCAGTTTCAGCAACCTTCCTGTAAAGGAGTCTTACAGGAAGACTGGAGAGAGACTTTTTACATAGGCGTGTAGTGACAGGACAAAATGGCTTTAAACTGAAGGAAGTACGTTTAGATTAGATATTGAGAAGAAATTCTTCACTGTGAGAATACTGAGATGCTGCAACAGGTCTCCCAAAGAAATTGCAGATGTTCAATCCCTGGAAGGGTTCAAGGCCAGGTTGAATGGGACTCTGAGCGACCTGGTATGCTGAAAGATGTCCCTGCCTATGACAGGGGCATTACAACTAGATGATTTTTAATGTCTCTTCCAACCCAAACCATTCTATGATTCTGTAAGACAAAGAACCTTTAATATACACACACAAATACACATTTGTGAACTGATTCTAGAAGTCTCTAAACTTCTTACGGTAAACTCAAAGTGAAAAATTTAATTTGTTTGTAGTTAATTTTTCCACATGGTATTCTCATCTTAATATTTCACAATGAAGCAAAGACACTGAATTTCACTTTTATTTCTACTCAATTTTCCTTCTGGTTGATAGTACACAGCAGCAGCAAGTTGTGTTTTGATTCACAGTCCTGGAAAAGGATGAGCAGAGTTTAAAATCAGAAACCTATTCCAGTTGGAAATAAAATCATAAAAATATGCAGTCTGCTGATTCTTCAAATGTGCTAAGTAATGGTTGCTCAAATGAAAACAGATATGAGGCTCTTGGCTTTATCAATATTTCTGAAAAGTTACTTCAGGTAAAAGGTGAGTATCAGTGTTGGTATCAACTGTGTGCACTGGCAAAATTGTAACATTAAAACATTTTATGTTAAAAATAAATTAGTTGGTATTTTTAGCATAGCTGTTTTGCTTTTGAACCTTTTGGCCAATTTCAGTTAAAACTAGGAGGAGCATAGGGGTTTCATGAAGAAGTTAATTCCTGGTCTGGAGACAAAAAGATACCCAGCTACGGACCTCTGCAAACCAGCTAAGAGGCATGTCTGAGAGAGAGTAACACAGCTTTCACCACTTGGGTAACACAGCTTTCATTAATTAATTGTAGGATCAGACTCCGCATAATTTAAATTAACTACTAATTTTCCCTATTGCTTTGTAGTTACATTGGTACAAACAACATCAAATGCATGTCAAATCGCTCTTTTCCCCTCCTTCCTTGTTTTTGAATTCCAGTCAGATCATTTAAGTATCTTTCTTTGTAATTAAAACAATAAATCAAATTCAGCTGTTTTAATTTCCTATATTAAAAAAAGCACCCAGCAACTATTAAATTTGAAAATACTGATTCCTTGTTCCACTCTTTATAGTGCAATGGAAATAAACCACGTATTGGAGCTCTCTGGGAGAGCATTTCAGGATCTAGAAATAGCTTCCACAAACTCCTTTTCTTGGAGGAGGGAGATTTTTAGATAAGCAGTTCCAGTAAGTATTCCCTGACACTGAGGCACACAGTACAGAACAAAGCACAAAAGCTCTCCCTAGGGCAAAGAATATGTATCACTTGCCATTAAGCTTCCTCAAAGCTTAGGTTATAAAAGATTTTGTCAAGGTAGTTGTACCTGAGGCAGGAACAGGACTGAACTTGATCCTCCCAGGCAGTAGCTTCAGAGTGCGTCATTTCCAAGATACTTTTCATGTGGAGGACCAAAGCAATTCAATGTCTTTATTTAATTGCTTCAAAGAGTACAACTAGTTCTCACCCACAGAAACGAAGGAAAGCTATTTGTCATGGTTTTTGCTCAATGCCGAGCGATGTTGAATGTGGCATTCCCAGGACCAGAGATGCTACAAAAGTACCCTGCAGCCCTGGCACTGCCTTTAACACAGCTAGACCTGGGGAGGAAACCCAGTTGCCTGAGATGAGTCACAGGTGTCCAACCCTCCTGGTTTTGGATGTCTTCTATTCTGCTTCCTCTGCTGCTACAAAATTGAGTCAGCCATAGACTGAAAGCCTAAAGCTACCAGCAAACCCAGACAGAGATATTTTTGGTTAGCAGAAATTGTGAAAACAGGAGCCAGTTTGTGCTTAAGAGATGCTGCAGCAGGCAACAGAAATAAATATTCTACTGATCTATGGAGAGGTTACCATTCAGTAAATGGCAGAGGAAGCAAATTGAAAAGATTGCAAAGGGAACTGCTTTTACTTGGAACTGCTACTGTTCTGCTTACCCCCAAAAGTGAAACTAACAAGCCCCACACAGAGCTTGTTGAGTTTAATATTTGGCTAGCAGTTGTAGTAACACCAGAAGTGGATTGTCATGAGAATGGTGGGTGAGATACGACTACTGAACTACTATCCTTAGCATCTGTGTTTCTTGATTTGTTAAATGAGCTAGCGCTGCAAAAATATGCTGGCAAGGGTTGAGATTTTTTTTTATTCCCTATAAAATGCTACTGGGCTAAAGAACAATATTTAAAAATAGTTTTAAACATTTTAAATATAAGCAGATAATTGAAACAGTAGCACAGTTACATTAGTTTCTTCAGTTGTGTGCTTTTATATCTTTGCCACTTTTATTCCCCACACTGCTTCATTGAAAAGCAAGAAGCTAAAAAGTAGTATCAAGTCCTCAGGACTCCTTCTCTTAAGTGAACCTTGACTTGTTGCTGGAGACAGTCTTTGCAGTAGCAGTGGTAGATACCTTACGTGATGAAATGCCATAAGGGTTTTTGCCAGTGGAAAGGTAATGACAGAAACCCCCACAGTATTGATAAGCAAGCACGATATTAGGTTGGCTTTCTTAACAGAAGGTCCTAAAAGAAGAAAGTCTTTCCATTTCATGAGACTGGAGCTTTATATCAAGATTTTATCTTCTACAATTCAGAGACTTAGGACATCGTAAGAATGTGCTCATGGTCCATTTAATAGCATAGTATTCCACTGGTTTTAAAACAGCCCATACATGTTAGTGCCAGTCAGCAAGAAACTTTGATTGTGAATGTTAGACTTAGTTTGCTTTCTTGCTCCGCTTTAAAACTTGGAGGATTCAGCCAGAAGACCAGTGCTTTCAAGATGGCAAGCCTTCAAGGAGACCTCTGAGATGGAAGAGATGAGGACAATGCTTTCTTTCCACAGCAGGAACTACTAGGGCAGATTTAGTTAGAAGAAATCAAATCTGTCTCTTCACTCTTCCATTTCAAAAACCCTGGATGAAAATCCCTGTAGTGAGGCAGATCCGTGACCACTGGAAAAAATAGAGGAAGCTGTCTGCGTGGGTAGTCCGGGGGACAGCCTGCAGAGGATTCTGTGTACATACAGGGAACAGAGAAGTGAAATGATGTAGCAACTCAGAGCCTCGCTGCAGCGTGGTGGGGGCTGTTCTTTCAGCTTGTACAATAGAACAAAAACCGTGGATCTAACAGGAGGAGTGAGAAGATATCAGCAGAGGAAGGAAATACCATACCACAATGGAAAGCTTTCTCGAGTAAAACTAGCAGAATTTAGTCTTGGGAGGTAGACAAAATAAACCAAACAAATTCTGTGAACAAAGCAAAGGAAAAAACCTAAACTTCACCAAAACAAACAAACAAACAAATAAAAAACCACCACTCTCAAACCAAAACCAGCATTAAAAAAGAGCAAAAATAAGCCAAGGAGATTCAGGCCTGTAGAGCCTAAACAAGCTTATAGCCATCATAAAGTGAGGCAAATGTTTGCACAGACCTGAGGTTCTGTGAATTTTGGTATTTTCTAGTCCAGCTCCCTGTGGGATACAAATGAGTCACTTCATTCTTCTCTGCCACTAGCTCAAAAGCATTTCTCCAAAACACCGACTCTAGAACAGAGGATAAAAATGCATGAAGCCAAGAATTACATTACAGGAATGCAACCAATGTACCTCTTTTTATTTATATGCTTATGACTTGTCAATAAAAATTCAAATTAACTATTAATAGTGTTGTTATTGTCTGAAGAAGACATAAGGCAGACAAAATCAATGAGAGACTTCACTGAAATCTGGAAAGGTGTGAAAAGAGAAGTTTCAGACAAGTTTTCTCATAGCAGCTCTTTCTTTGAAATTGGTTCAGTGAAGAAAATGTCATGAATATAAATATAGTTTCGTTTTCACTCCATGTGTCAGTCAGGCAAGTGAAGATTTTGGTAATTTCTTGTATTTTTCTTACAATGTCTGAATAGCTATTCAACAATTTCTGACAAAAATTGCTCTCTTCTGTGCAAACTTGTGAGACAGGAGGGAAAAGAAGGATAATAGAATTCTGCAATATCCTTCTCCTTGGCTATTAGTTACACTCTCTTTTTGCTTCTTACTGTAAATTTCAAGTTCAAAAAAATCTGCTAATAATGCTTATTTAACTCTGCAAACTGAAACAGATGTTCATTCTTTCTTTGTACTTTAAACTAAAATTAAGAAAACCTTTTTAGGCAGCTGTCACATCCAGCCTCTGGTGGTGTAGCTTTAGACCAGCCCCCCTCACCCTCTTGTTGAGTAAGAAACTTTGAGTAAGAAAAGTTAAGAAGTCTGTGCCTTGTCTAGCAGTCTGTTCTTCTAAGATGCTCTACATAGCATGGAGAAAGCCAGATTTTCAAAAACAGCTCTTCACTTTGAATTCATACATTATTGCTTAGAAAATTCTAGAGCAAGATCTTGACACTATTTCAAGGCAAAACTTGCTGCTGATACTAACAGTGGAGGATGAAGAAACAGTATTTTTACTAACAGCCTGACAAACACATTTCCCAAAGAAATAGAAATACCCTTTCCCAGTCTACCTTATTTAGCCCTGATTAATTGTGGATGTATTCTTTGAAAATGTATTATGTTGATTACTTATGTCTCAAAAATGAAGTGAAAATCGTGGATAATAAACTTGTGGCATGAATTATGAAGTAGATTTTTACAATCAATGCTCAGAAACATCCCGCAGTAGAAATTCTTTCCCACAGTCACATTCTGAATCTTTAGATGTGTTTCTAAATACAGATACTTTAACAAATCTCTCAGGAAGCCTTACTGCTTCAGGCACCTTCTGAATGTTGACACCCGAACAAACCAAGACAGTTGGGGTTTTCTTCTGTTTTTTCCCCACTTCCATGATGTTAAAAAAAGTAGAGTAAATAATTAAAACTCGTGCACATTTTGATCTAGATGTTTAGTTGCAGATGTTTAGTGCATTATATGGAATCAAAACAGTATTTCCAGACATACAAAGAAAATTGTCTGTCCTGATGTGCTGAGGGATGACCATTCAGAACCATAGTCTTAGCTAACAGAATATATCCACATTCATCAAAGGTTTAAAAAATATATCTACAGTTACGCAAAAAGTTGCTTAAGCAGCTTTTTTCTTATCCTTGGAGACAGTTTGGGATTGAAAAAAGATGTAAGTAACTTTCAAGGAGCAAGGTGGCGGCAGGTTAAAAACACAGTGAGAAGGAGAAGGTATTTGTTCTTAAGTGGTGTATGTAACCTCTGAGGCATCCTGCAAACATGGGTGCCCTCCTGAGCCTGTTGCATTTTGTGTAATGGGATGTGTCATTGACGTGTAGTGATGATCACTGGAATCAAGCCCTTAATGCTACTAGCTCATCCATAGTTAAGCACCAGGTACCTCACACGGATCATTATCCACAAGGCCCTACAGATTTTCACCACGGGCTCACTGTAGAAGGAGTACTGATGTTTGCCGTGTCAACAGCACAGTGGAGGCTGCCAGGGAAGCAAGGCCGAACCGGTACTGAGAAGAGGGAGTGACAATGTGGCAGACATACAGCATGAGCACGAATGTGCGAAGACACAGCCTACCTCTGTTGTGCTGAGCCGTGGAGAGCAGTTGCTACTTCATTTCCGTGGGCACCTAGCCACTCTTCACCCTCAAGCAAAGAGTTTATTTTGGCCTTTGTTTTCTTGTGGCTACATGCTAGATCAATACCACTTTAAACCAGGTTTCCTCTGTGGGTCTCCTTATTGCTACATACACACACAGAGCTATTTCTATACTCTCTAGTACACAGGGAATACAGCTCTGGGCACTCTTCTTAGTGCATATATATAATCTTACTGTTCCAGGAAAGAGATTAGCACTAACACCTGACATCTATTGCTACAGATTTACTACAAATCATCCTAATAGATCTATCTTGTAACAATGTCACAACTCAATTTAAATCTAGTCCAAAGGCTATTTGGACATAGTGATGCTCTGACACAGTGCATGACTTACTCCCGTTACTCATACAGTGCCGTCACCACACAGTTCAGCCCACACGCTCTCTTCCCTGCAGGACTTTCTGTCGTTTTACCCCTCTCACTGACAACAGGTTATAGGTGTTTTTCAGAGCTTTTGAGCATTGCTCATAGATAAGGCACAAGGAAGACTCTATATATCTCATCATGAATGATCTTTTAATATATAGCTTACCAGAATCTAAGCAGTAACTGCAAAAGATGCTCCTTCCACATTTTTCTTTTGTTTAGAGTTGCCCTGACACAGCTGTGTGTCTCACTTGGGATCTCTCAGGAGCCAGATTACATGGAAGTGGACATACATCAGACATACAAAATAAAAGTGTGGAGATGGCCACACAATATTTAAAAAAAAATTTAAAAAAAAAAAAAAAAGGACTGGGGACCATGGACAAAATTATGCATCCTGAAAACTGGTTCTTTTCTTGTTTGTTTTTTTCCCCCCTCTGGTTTCTATCTCAAGACTATGATTGAGAAACAGGGAAGTGAATCTTAGAGTTTGCAAGCAGAGAATTACGCCTCCGTGGATTGAAACAAAATCCATATCACCCATGGGGAAGAGGAAGAAGAGAGAAAGTATCTATGCCCTGGAAGTAACATAAACATGATTTTGAAAACATTACCCAAGACAGCCATGTACTTACTGTTTTGGCCTAGCTAATTTACCTACTGTGTACTTCCCCAGAGAGTTATTGCACTGGCTTCTAGCCATATGCCTTTGGTAAAGTGCACTGGCTTGGAATGAAACAATTTTGCTCCAGTAAAATCTCTTTGACTCCAGAAGCTGCCCTACAGCAAGTTAGCATGAATTTTCTGACATAACCACAGAAGTCAAACTACAACCATAGTATCATGGAAGAAAGTTTGACAACAGGTATTACACAATTGGCAGGAGATGCAAGGTAAAAACATGTTTTACAAATACTTTTCATGTCACCACTGTGACTGCCACTCTTGTGGGACTGCACCTGCAGTGCTGCATGCAGCTCTGGGGACCCTGGCATAAGACCTGGACCTCTTGGAGAAAGTCCAGATGAGGGCCACAGTGATGATCCAAGGGTTGGAGCACCTCTCCTCCTTATGAGGACAGGCTGAGAGATTTGGGTTTGTACAGCCTGGAGAAGACTCTGTGGAGACCTTATAGCAGCTTTCAGTCAGCACCTAATGGAACCTAAAGGAAGGCTGGAAAGGAACTTCTTAAAAGAGTATGTAGTGACAGGACAAGGGATGATGGCTTTAAGCTGAAAGACGGTATGTTTAGATTAGATATAAGGAAGAAATTCTTTACTGTGAGGGTGGTGAGCTGCTCTAACAGCTTGCCCAGAGTAGTAATGGATGCCCAATCCTTGGAAGTGTTCAAAGCCAAACTGAATGGGTCTTTGAGCAACCTGGCTGGGGGATGGTGGAACTAGATGATCTTTAAGGTATCTTCCAAAGCAAACCATTTTGATTCTATGATCAAAGCTGTTCACCCAGAGGGATAAACTAAATTGCTGATGGGTTGTTTAAAGAGTACAGGATTATTCATGTACCGCTAATCACTTCAAATTTAAGTTAACTGAGTATTACTCTGCCATGGATGGACTGAGATGAAAGATGTGTCTCCTAGTAACTATCATCTTTACCATAAAGTCTGTGGCTACCAACACTGTGAGTTTTTTTCACCTAAAATTAATTTCCTCTGTCCAGCTCTAAAATTAACTATCGTACTGCTTGTATGATCAGACCACCAAAACAGATGTTAACTGCTGTTTTGCCAATAAACAAACAGCTTTTATCTGCAGGATTTCCTTCTAGTAAGTACTTTTCCCAGAATATGAAGGCCAAGTAATTTTTAAAAAGCTCTTACCTAAAACCTCCTCTGGAATTGTTAGTATTTCTCCAGAGAGTGACTGCAGGAAAACATATTATTTCATATACCTTTCTTTTTCTCTGTAAAGCAACAAGCAAATTCAGAGTTGCAGCAAGCATTGTGCTGTAGAGTTATGCAATTTGCAGCAGGGCTAAGGGTTACCAGTCCAACTTTAACACTGAGGCTAAGTACAGGTAATTCTGTGACATAATTATTGCTGAAGAATCTGCTGCCTGGGCAACTTACTGCCTTCTCTATGCCTGGTGCAACAGGAACATTTGGAAAAACCCTCACGGCTTCATAGTTAAGCTTAAAAATAATAAAGCTTTTAATTTTTGAAGTTGTGACAACACTCCCAAATTTTTATTTAGGCATATTTTGGAAATCTAAGCTGTGGCACAAACTTGAATCATTAATTAATGTAAGATTTATATTTTTATTGTAGTGGCTATTAATTTTAGCTTGTACATTTTACCTTTTGGATCAGTGGCTCCTTGTATTTTGGGTAATTTTAATTCATAACTTCTAGTTTTTTCATTACATAGTGACAGAAGAGAGAAAGGTAAATTCTTTCGTGCCTACATACCTTTTTCTAACTTGAAATGTAAAAAACATAGTCAAGTGATTTTATTTCACATCCTATTGCTTTATTTAGGGTTTCCTCAGCTACAAGTCAAATTTTGGAAAGCTAGTAAATTTTAAGAATGGCTTTGCCCTTTCCCTTCCTCCATCTCTGGCAACGCCCAAAGCTTTTTTTTTAATGTATCAGTTCAAGATAGCCATTTATCTTATGAAGGGCTGAGGAAAGACTTCCAGGCTTTTTTTTTCCCCAGCTGTTGTCTGTTTTGCTTTAGAGGGAAATAAAAACTTATTTAAGAAAAAAATACTTTATTTTTCCAAAACATCTGACAGATTGCAACAAGAACAAAGTACAGTAAAAAAATTACTCACACGGCCTTCTATAATTAACAAAACACTAAGCAAATATCAAACCTTTGTCAAAGTTCTTTTTGGGTCCAATAAACATTTTTCATACTACAGAGGTATGCCCACTTTACAGTGGCATCAGATAAAGTTTGTAAAACCATTATAACACAGTCACTAGTATCTGCTCTATGTACCAGCTTTTGACGCAGTTTTATTTTCCTCCAGACACACAAAGTATAGTCTGAGATCAAATATAAATTTCTTCCCTTTCTTCAGCCTCAACTTCAACAGGTTTGCCTAGAATCTACCAAAAGCCTTTCATGGGTAAATATTTTTAATCTTGTAGAAACTTTTCTGTATCTATCAATCCAAGCAGTGCCCATACAGCATTATCGACACTTCAAAAAGGGAGCAGATGCACAGAATATGATGGTGTAACAGTGTGGAGATTGACAGCAGCTCAGAAAGCCTGTCCGAGTCTGAGTCTGACATTGATCTCAGCACAATTCATGTCTAGCCGTGAGAAACTTAATCAAGAGAAGCAAGAAATTCAAAACAATAAAGGGAGTAGATAGTAAACGCAGCTGCAGCTGGCGTTTTGTTTGGATTCTTGGGATGTCTGTATCGTAGATAACTAATAATAGTATAGTGTAGTTAAAATAGCCAATGAACCTGTTGTAGTAGTTAAGTAACCAATGGACAATGAGCAAATGATAAACATACAAAAGTGTATATATATGACACTGGCTTTTGGAATAAACGCTTTTTGCCTGCACTTTACACTGGACTCAGTGTGTGTCGCGCGTCCGCCTCAACTGCGACATAACAGAATACATTTTTCTCCCTCAAAGCCTACAGCTACTTTTGCTACTTTTCACAACTAATTGTGCACCACATGTATAGCATGCCAAACAAACCTAAAAAGAACGTATGTGGTAAGTCAAGAGCTGTCATGGAGGGTGCCCATCTCCCATGCCCATCTTTGCAAAAGAGGCTAAAATAACTCAGTATAGGCTGTGATCTCTTCTGCAGTACTCTAACATTAGGAAAAATAACAGACAGATATTTTATTCTTCCTGTGAAACTGCAGCCCTGAGATAAGCTCAGCTGGTTAAAGCATGGTTCGAATAATGCCAAGGTCATGGGTTTGATCCCTGTACAGGCCATTCACTTAAGAGGTGGACTCAATGATCCTTCTGGGTCCTTTCCAACTCAGACTATTTTGTGATTCTGTGAATTTAGTAAATGTAAACAGGAGTGGAGCATCTGACAAATTCTACACACACACACACAACGTATAAACAAATTTACTGACATACCTTTACTTTTATTTTCATGCCTATGTTATCTTTGCAATTACCTCAAGAATCTAAAATTTCCGTTGTGATCATTTGTTTTGCAATGGAAAGCTTGTTTTGGTCAATTTTTTTTCCCCTCTCTATCTAAACCTTTCAGAAAAAGCTACGAATGAAATCAGTATATACATTAAACCACAGCACCCACCTCATTAAGGCTTGAGAGCACAGTGACATGAAGCACTTGTGTCCCATTCAGTGGAATACAGTGCAAAGAGTCCCAAGTCAGCTGAGACTCCAGAGAGCCATTCCAAGCAGCACAGAATACTGGCATTACATTTCTCCATGCTTTAGATTAATGTCTTCTTTAGTCAGCTTTATTGTTTACATGCAATGAGCTTGGGTACCCCTGCACTGGAATCATCACAGGTCTCCCTATGCCAAAGTACAGAGACAGGTAGGTTTTAATAGATCTTTGCAGCATTTTCTGTCTTTCATGAAGTCTATAGATGTTTTTTATCTTATAGTTTTACTGAGGTTGCAAAATCCAATGCCAACACACGTCATTAAGACTTTCTCCCCGCCCATGTGCTCTTCCTCAGGGGTCTTTGCTTCAATTTTAAACATGATCTGGAAGAAGCTTCTCAGGTGTCGCAGAAACTCAATTCTGAGGGAGAGAAAATAACACAGTTTAAGAAACAAAACAGAAAGCCCATCAGCATTATGTACTAACACAGATTCCAGCAATGAGCATGGTGAATAAAATACAAAAATATTGCTTAGCCCAAACGGAGAAACAAGGCTACAAGCTCCAAACACTACTCACACTTGTGTTGTAGAAGTGGCTAGTGACCCCTACTGAAACCTCTGCACTCTCTGTATAAGCAGAGAGAGGAATGGTTGGTAATACAGCAAGACAAAATGGTGAGGGAAAAACAAAGAAAGGACAGAAATGTAGCCAGGCAAGGTCATTTACTCCTGATGCCGACTCTTCATCAGAGCTATATGAGCCCCATGCCAACCTGTGATTCTCCTCCTTTCCCCTGCCCAATGTTTAAAGCAGAAATAAAACACAAACAGGGATAGCCAAAAGGTTGGGTGCATACTTTAAGAGAAATCCTAAAGTGTGTGCTTGATTTGTATTACTAACTTGTCCACTTCTTAGTTAAATGTTTCATTAGAATTACATTCAGACTCGGAATTCTTCCTGTTTTCTCATTTTCAGAAAAAAAAATTCCTTTCATCATTTCAGAAAGAAAGGCACAAAGAAACTAAACAATCACACTGATCTAAACAAACACTGACTGGAGGGTGAGTAACACAAAAAACTGTAAAAAAATAAGAAAACCAAAAACAGCCAAGAAAACATTTTTACTGGCTTCTCCAAAGGAGGGAATAAGCAAAAGACTACAAAAGAAAATTTGTAATTGCTCCAGACAGAAGTTTGGACTCTTCCAGTCATGGCCACAAGCAAGTCTGCAGTCCTGAAATAAGATTTAATCTCCTCCAAAAAACAAAGCAACTGGCGTGTGCTTTTCTTAGTTTGAAGAAAGGGAATGTTGACATCCAGTTCACACATTGGCTTGTCTGCTCTACATGCTGAAAGCATAACTGCAAGCTAATCACACATACATCGTTACAACAAATCAAGAGGAAGTACCCACAAAATGAGAAGCAGAAGACCAAAAGCATAGGCCTGTCCCCACTGTGACATCATGAAAACTTTGAAAGCCTCCTGGCAGCTCCTATTCACAGAAATTATGAAGAAGTACAATGAAAATTGCAGGAACAGAACTGCATTATACACTTCAGCTGGGCATGCTGCTGCTCCTGCACTCAGATACATATGCACAGGAAGGAAAATGGCAGGAGCCTGAAAAAGAGGATGCTTTACCTATACTGGTGTGTGCTTAGGATCATCTGACTTACCTCTGGGGCAATCTGCTGAACACTGCTGCAGGGTGTATGTGGGAACATTGCTCCCAATGCTATATATAATTTCTACTGCACCTTCCTGGACTGATAACTTGCCTCAGCACAGACACCACCTCTCTCATCTCTCAAATGGATTAACAGTTGAAAGGAAGAACTGAAAAGTGTATTTTCTTCCATGCCTCCCCAGCTGCAAGGTTTCTGGTTGCAGCTATAATAGGCAAATGGGCATATGCTGGCATAATTGCTTCAATAAAGCTGACAGGTAACGAACCCTGTATCAGCCTTCTCCTTAGCTGGGTCCTCTCACAGGGCTCTGGCAGTCTGACAAGAAAGCAGCCAAACCCAAAACAGCAGGAGTGGCATGCTGAACTGCAAGGAGGGCACAGAATAAACTATAAAAATGCCAGACGCAGTGTGGAGCCAGAGACTCAGGGAAAAATCCTAAAAGGTGATCAGCAAACTCTGCAACAGGTTTGTGGGATCAGTTCAGTCCATACCTCTCTTTGCACATAGGTGGGCTACCCTGCATCTCTGCCTCTTCTCTCTTTGCATAAAGGCAGAGTGAGAAAGGTATCAGCCCCCATGTACATGGGAAAGGCTCACTGGAGCGCAAAGGAAGGAGAGGCTGCCTGGGGACATCAGGGGAGAATGCAGAAGCAGCAAAAGGCCAGCTTTGTCTTGCAGCAGTAGAAGCACAAGTGGTACACGAAAATAGGAGACAAAGAGGCAGGAAGGTGGGAGTACGTGACAGAAACAGGTTTGTATTAGCTCTGAGGTTGGTCAGGGTCACAGGTGGGCACCTCAAATAATAGTGCAGGCTGCGCCAACCACATAGGCACAGGCTGGAGGACTGAGGGAGGGGGTGGAAAGTACAAGGAAGGTTTATTTTGCTGGAAATTTACGCTGTGTGTGCAGGCAAGAAAAAGGCAGAGCTGAACACTGCTCCTTAGGTGCAGGGACAGCTACATGAGCCACATGGCATGTAGGTCTTACAGCCAACAACAACAACAAGAGTAAAGAGCCTGTTTATCTAAGTGCTGTCTTTTCCCCAAAGCCTGCCTAGGATTACCAAAAAGTACACAAGAACTTCACATATTGGGCAATGCAAACAACTAATAGACTGGTGTGAGAGAAGACCTGTGCACCAGCAGTGCATTCTTGGTTCAGTTGCCCCGGGGATTGCACAGGGCTTTGCCTGGCAGCACTGGCAGCCCCAGCACTGCTCTCCTGAGTCTTGCCAAAGACCTTCCCAGGAGGACACAGACTGAGGAGCTGGGGGTGGGCACCCACAGTCAGAGGAACAACTAAAAGTGTCATCTTGGCTGGGCAGAGGCACCCTAACCCCACCTCCTGAAGCCCCTAAACCTTTGCAAAGCCGAAAGTTGGGGCACTCAGGCTTTCCTGGTGCTGTCCTTTACCGTACCCACCTACATGCAGACAGGTCTGTCCTGCCAGACTGACCTCTGTGAGTTAGTGGCATGGCCAGCACCCTGCATTTGGTTTTAAGCTCAGCTTGACAGAAAGGCACTTACTTCTGTGAAATACGGATGCTAAGAAAGGGGTAATGCAGATGGCTGCTGGTCATGCAGACTGGTAGCCACATCACCACTCAGGACAGCTCAGTTCACGGTGTTGCCTGCCCTTCCACCCCGCATCATTAGTTGAGGCAACAGGTGTATCCCATGAAAATACAAAGATCCCAAAGAAATTTCCTCATTCTGATGGACATACTCCAGAGCACTTTGTCTCTATGTGATGCTCTCAGCAGCCAGCTGAACTGTCACATTCATGCTATATTATGCTGGACAGGGAGGCCAATCTAGCATAACATAGCTTTTAAACAGTTTCAGATTCTGTAGGGTGTAAGTGTTAAATGCAGAGATGTCACAGCTCTGAGAGAGAAAAGAAGGGACAAGGATGTGGAACATGACAATACTGCAATTTACTTCATGAGCTTGTGTATCAAATGAGTTGCTTGGGAGCCAAATATACCAGTCCTTTATAAGCAGCTCTAGTTGAGGGCATGGGAATGCTGCATAAAAGCTGCATTCTATCTGAACAGATCCTCACAGGACTGATGAGTCACAAATTCTCACAGAATCACAGATTTTATGATCTGCTGCTTCAATATGTGTACTCCTGACCTTTATCCCTGCTGCATACACCTAGCTTGGAAGATGTGACAACCCACCAACTTGAACTCTGCCTGCTTACAAAATAAACTAGTGCATTTGCTTGATTTTCACAGAACAAAAAAAGGGTAAAAAATTAAAAAATACTCACAATGACAAGTGATTGGATTGTCTCATATGCTTAACTGTGCACTTCAAACATTAATGTCTACACTTCCAAAACCTTCCACATGAATACTTACTTTACAGGGGATTACTCCCCTCTGTGCAATGAGACACTTCCCTGCCTTCCCCTCAAAATCTGATGAATGTTGTTTCCAAGGTATCAGGAGTTGAGAAGAGCAGTTAGGTAATTTTTAGCTCTCATGTGATGGCACCACCATTCTTCAGTTATCACAGTACTGTACCTTTCACGTATACAGCACCGGTACCATGATAACCGAAAAAGGACAGTTCATACTCTTATTATTTGATGCCATTGTCAGATCAACAAATCTCCCTTCATTTGACTAAAGAACAACTGCTCAGTCTCTAGAAATAACTGTGATGTAGTAAATCACTTGCAAGTCTGATAAACTAAATTTTTGATAATAGATGCTGTTTCCCTAACCAGTTTCTCCTAGAACTCAATTTGGCCACAGCTATGAAAGATAATAAAAAGTGGTTTTGTAAATACATTAAAAACTAAAGGAGGGCCAAGGAAAATCTCCATGCTTTACTGAACGTGGAGAGGGACATTGTCATCATGGATGAGGAAAAGGCTGAGGTCCTAATGTCTTCTTTGCCTCAGTCTTTAACAGTAAGACTGTTATCTTCAGGGCAACCAGCCCCCTAGCTGGGGGTACAGGAGCAGAATAGACCCCCTGTAACCCAGGAGTATCTGGTTAATGACTGGCTGTACAACTTAGGCACTCACACATTTATGGGGTTGGATGGGATTCACCCAAGGGTACTGAGGGAGCTGGCAGAAGCACTCACCAAGCTGCTCTCCATCGTGTAGCATCAGTCTTGGCTAACTGAGCAGGTCCCAGAGGACTGGAGGTTGGCCAGTGTGATGTTCATACCAGAAAGGTCAGAAGGAGGACCCAGGGAACTATAGTAACAGCCCACGGCTTGGATGGGTTCCCTCTTCGCTGGGTAGACAACCATCTATACGGCTGGGCCCAGAGAGTGGTGGTGGAGTTACATCCAGCTGGTGGCCGGTCACCAGTGGTGCTCCCCAGAGCTCTGTACTGGGGCCAGTTCTGTTTAATGTCTTCATCAATTACCTGTATGAGGGGATTGAGTGTACTCCCAGTCAGTTTGCAAATGACACCAAGCTGAGTGGGAGTGCTGATCTCCTGGAGGGCAGGAAGGCTCTGCAGAGGAGTCTGGACAGGCTGGATCAATGGGCCAAGGCCAGTGGTGGGAGGTTCAACAAGGCCAAGTGCCAGGTCCTGCCCTGGGGTCACAACAGCCCCAGGCAGCTCCACAGGCTGGGGCAGAGAGGCTGCAAAGCTGCCCACAGGAGAAGGGCCTGGGGGTGCTGGTGACAGCAGCTGAACATGAGCCAGGGTGTGCCCAGGTGGCCAAGAAGGCCAATGGCATCCTGGCCTGTACCAGCAACAGTGTGGCCAGCAGGACCAGGGTAGGGATTGTTCCCCTGTACTTGGCACTGGTGAAGCCACACTTGAATCCTGTGTTCAGTTCTGGGCCACTCACTCTAAGACATTGAGATGCTGGAGCAAGACCAGAGAAGGGCAATGGAGTTGGTGAAGGGTCTAAAGAGTGAGTCCCATGAGGAGCAGCTGAGGGAGCTGGGGTTATTTAGCCTGAAGAAAAGGAGGCTCAGGGGAGACTGCTCTCTACAACTGCCTGAAAAGAGGGTGTACCCAAGTGGGGCTCAGTCTCTTCTCCCAGGTAACAAGTGACATGATTAGAGAAACTGGCCTCAAGCTGCACTAGGGAAGGTTCAGGCTGGACATCAGGAAGAGTTTTTCCAGTGCAAGGGTTGTTAAGAATTGAAATGGGCTGCCCATGGTAGTGGTGGAGTCAGAATCTGTGGAAGTGTTAAAGAAACAACCAGACCTAGCACTACGGTCTAGTTGAGAAATAGTGTTCAGTCAAAAGTTGGTCTTGATGATCTTGGACATCTTTTCCAACCTTGATGATTCTGTGATTCTGTAACCTGTGTTTACAACTAGCAATATAAGAAATTAATTTCTTTCTCTCCTCTGAACTAACAGCTGCAGACAAAGCTTTAGTAAAAACTGAGACTGAAGGACCAGATTGGATTCTGCTGCCCAATAAAACCTTGAAATAGCACAAAGCTCCATGAACTGAAGTCTTAAACTGTTTCCTAGGAAAAATCACAGCTTTAGAGTTTGGCTAGCCATTTGAAATACAACATTTAATGACACAGCTAGAGAGACATCACTAGGGAAAACATAGTAGTGTACACTAGGCAACAAAAA
Organism: Oreocharis arfaki; assembly: GCA_013398015.1. Lineage (NCBI taxonomy): Eukaryota > Metazoa > Chordata > Aves > Passeriformes > Paramythiidae > Oreocharis > Oreocharis arfaki. The sequence continues at coordinate 691,157 of VZRR01007148.1, forward strand.
GCAAACTGATGTACACATACATTTCAGGTCAAGAACCATCAACAAACCCTGTCTCTGCAATTCTCAGAAACAGGAATAATATAGAACAGTAAGGGACTCATCTATCATGTAGAAACAAACTCTAGGTAACTTACACCACTTGTCTCATTTGAAGTCAGGTACAAGTTGTTCTATTTGCAACCATAGGCGAAGTTTTCCATATATAAAAATAGCTGTGTGCAATGAAGCTAGTGAATTAAAACACTACAGTGTAATTGAACTGAACAAAACAACTTACGTATATGGAGACAGAGGTCCCAACAGGACTTTGGAAACATCCCGCTGTCCAAGGGTCATAAGGAGCAGAGCAAGGCTCTGATTTGTTGAATCTACACAGCCTCCCTGCAAACCAAAATGTTTTAATAATTAATCTCTATAAAAACCAGAAATTTAGATGGGAGAAGAGTAACATAGGCAAAATATATACTTAAAAGGCTGAAATGCCACTCCCAATTTTTAAGGGCCAAGAAGATAAAAATCTAGATTTTTTAACAATGAAAAATTAATTTCACATGGCAGGCTGGGAAAGGAACAGAACTAAAACAAAACCCAGTAAAAAGGTCACATTAAACATCCCTCCTAATCTGTTTTAACATCGTAGAATGTAAACACTGAAGAATTTATTTACAGTAAATTGAAAAGAGGTATTAGTTCTAGTTCGTATGCATTTGAATATACCATGAATTCCAGCACTTTATGATAACAAGTCACATTTGGACAAATAGTTCAGTGTTAGCAGGTACAAACTAGCAAGTTAAAAGTTATTTAGCACTTATCCACAAACCCTTGCTGCTTACTTTTGTGGGTTTACACTTCTAAAACGTTTCACCTCCATAATTAAAATGGAAGATTTTTTTTTATTGCTAAGTGAAAGAGCTATACACAAAATTAAGTAGAACTACACACACTCTTTGGCTGTAGTAAGTCATATATGCAAGGTAAATTGTTTTGTATGTGGAAGGTGTTTACTATGATGCATCCATTCCTAGAACCGGAAGACTAGAATTAGAAATAAGAATTATTTACAAAGCTGGAATATAAATTTAAAGGGATACTTTCAGTCAAGACTGCTGTAGAGAGAATTTACCAACTACTATGCAAAACCACTGAAAACAGAAAAAATATCTGACATTATATTGGACTGTCCTTATATTCATACTGATCCACAGCCACATGAAATCTGTGAACAGTTTTCTGCTGCATCAGGCCTAATGCTAAGTCCTCTGAATAGGCTCTCTGGAGAGAAAGAAACTAAAACCTCATCTGTCAAAACCCAAATTCTCTAATGAGGTAAACCGACAGCTACCTTTGTTGACAAGGAAGGTAACCTATCACAATTTCAAGAGATAACACTATCCAAAAAGGTAAGGGACAAAATAAATTTTGGACTAGATAGATTAAGAAAATCAGCCAATGTGACAACCTCAGCACATTTGCTCAGTGAGAGGCAGAAAGGAGAACCTTTCCAAGGGGAGATACTGAGGATTTAATTTTCAAGATGGCCTCCCTTCTATGTGGCAAGCCTCAGCTCCATTCTTCTGAAAAAGTCTCTGCATTTCACACAATGAGCTACACCACAGTGAAATAAGTAGCTTTTTTACATTCACTACCATGACCCAACCCCTAAAATATGCTCTTACAGCAGTACTTGCCCTTTTAATTGTGGGAACTTGCCATACCAAAGTGAAGTTCACTTACTCAACCTAACGCCTTCTACGGAACTGATAAAAATTGTCCTTTTTCTTGAGTGAACAGGGTACCTGCAGAATTTGCTGGTGCAATCTAGAGCCAAAGATCTCATCAGTTGTATTTGCCAATGAGAAATATGTACAAGAAGCAAAATAAGAGTTTGGTAAGGAGTATTCCTGACACCAGACTTTCTGTATTTGTAGTTTGGTTAATAATTCAAAATGCTCCTTATTAAAACTTTATGTGAAACTTTACATTTTCTGAGCTTGGTTTCTTGTTTCTCTACAGCTGAAAACATTATGAAGTGTCTACTTTTATAACCAAATTTATACAAAAGCTTCAATCAGCATGGACACAAACATGTCCTAAGTAATATATCAAAACACAATGCATCCATCATGTCCTAACTGCTTACATAAGCTCTCTTGCTGCAGTGAGTCAGTCATCCCCAGTACTGCTGTGCAGTAGCAATCTGTTACGCCCATTTGTGGTGGTGCACTCCCCCCTGTCCCCCTGGGCCACTCTACGATCTCCTCAGGAATTCTCATTAGACATTGACCTTGATTAATGGCTGCCAGGCAGTTAAGCTCCTCTTGAGCTTATCAGAAACAGTTTGTTCCTAGGAACTTCTGCCTAACAAACTGCTGTTTTCTGATGGACAGCCTTGGAACATTATTTTTGTCTAAATCATAGCCCAGGTGGAACAATACTATTCTTACTGCACCTTTTGAGGAAAATTCCAGTAACAACTGACCCAGATTGTGGCCAGGATGAACAATGAGAGAAGGCTAAAGCCAAGCATCTCATAACCCTGTAAGAAGCAGTACTAAGTGAGAGTCTTTGAGTTCTCCTGGGCCACATTAGGCTGCACCAGCACCTCCCTCTAAGTGGCACACCTCTTGAAGCTCAACAACCCTCAAGCCTGCAATAGTTGGAGAACAATCACCAAAAGCTGTTGACAGGGCCTGGGCTGATAGATTCAACCCTCAAAGCTTAACCTTTTACCTGTTGACAGGTGTGGATGCTGGAAAGCTGCTGGCAGGGAAAAATCCAGCATTTGCAAGTATTCTGTGAGAAAGTTGTTGGTTCTCACACGAACAAGCAAGATGGTTTCCTAAACATCTTACAGGTGTTGTTTGTTATGAATCTAAGTAGAAAATGTTTTGAAAATAGGTTTCATGAGATCCAGCCAATTGCTTGGAGAGGTGGTTGGACCAGAGACCAATGATCTTTTGCCATATACCAATGTGAGGACTACATAAATCCCACCTGTACTTAAATAAATAATTCACTTTCTCTCACCCTTCTTCCCGGCTTGGACCTTTGTTTTTCCTTGCTGTCCATGTTGCAGACAGCGACAGACAGGTACAAAGGCATCTGACCTAAGTATTTTACTAAACTTGAGGGGAATTTTTAACCTTTTAATATACTTCTTTGTGGTTTTGTGTATGCATGTATGAATTGATTTAAATACACTACTGCAAGTGTAGTATGAATGTTGCCATCTCTAAATTTACAACTAAGTTACTACTGTGCTTATAGTAAATCTTCCTGAATCATTTTGTAAATGTTAGTCACAGAATCACAGAATGGTTAAGATAGGAAGGGATCACAACAGATCAGCAGGTCCAGCCTCCCTGCTCAAGCACAATCACCACAGAGTACATGGCACAGGATTGCATCCAGACAGTCCTTGAGTATCTCCAGTGAGGGAGACTACACAACCTCTCTGGGCAATCTGCTCCAGCGTGCAATCACCTGCACCATAAAGGATATGTAAAAATATTCTCCTCATATACAGGTGGAACATCCTGTGCATTAGTTTCTGTTCATTGCCTCTTGCCCTATTGCTTGGCACCACCAAGAGCTTGGATCCATCTTCCTTGCATCCTCCCTTTAGATATACTGAAAAGGTCCCCTCTCAGTCACCCCTTCTCAGTGCCAAACAGGCCCAGCTCTCTTGGTCTTTCCTTATAAGAGAGATGCTCCAGTCCTTTAATCATCTTTGTAATCTTCCTCTGGACTTGCTCCAGAAGCTCCATGTCTCTCTTGTCCTGAGGAGCCCAGAACTGGACACGGCACTCCAGATGTGGCCTCACCAGGGCTGAGTAGAGGGGCAGGATCACCTCTCTCAACCTGCTCTCAGTGCTCCTCCTAATGCACCCCAGGATACCATTGGCTTTCTTGGCCACCAGGACACACTGCGGGCTCATGGAGGGCTTGTTGTCCACCAGGATCCACAGAGCTGCTCCCCAGCAGGCCAGCCCCCAGCCTCTGCTGGTGCCCAGGGTTGTTCTTCCCCATATGCAGGACCCTGCATTTGCCTTTGTTGAATGTCAGGAGGTTCCTCTCTGCCCATCTCCCCACCCTGTTGAGGCCCTTCAGAAGGTCTGCACAGCCCTCTGGGGTATCGGCCACTCCTCCCAGCTTTGTGTCGTCAGTGAACTCACTGAGGAGGCATTTGTGCCTTTGTTCAAGTTATTGGTGGAGAAGATAAAGAATACTGGACCAGTATTGAATCTTGGGGACACCACTAGTGGCAGGCCCCTGACTAGACCCTGTGCCACTGATTATAACCCTCTGGGATCCGCAATTCAGCCAGTTTTCACTCCCCTTCAGAGTCCACTCATCCAGTCCACACTTCCTGAGTATGTCTACGAGGATATCGTGAGAGACAGTGTCAAAAGCCTTGCTGAAGTGAAGGTGGACAATATCCACTGCTTTCCCCTTATCCATCCATATACTTGTTTCATTATAGAAGGCAAGCAGGTCAGTCAAGTATGATTTACCTCTAATGAATCCATGCTGACTACTCCTATCCACTTTCTTGTACTTCATATGGATAGAAATGGCCTCTGGAATGAGGCACTTCATCACCTTTCCAAGGATTGATGTGAGGCTGACTGGCTGATAGTTTCTCTGATAAGTTTCTTCTTGCCCTTTTTGAAGACTGGAGTGACATTTGCTTTCTTCCAGGTACCTCTCCTGATCACTACAACATTTCAGAGATGGTTGTAAATTGCTCAGCTTTGGTGTTCATCAGCTCTCCCAGCACTTGTGGGAGATGGACATCAGGGCCCATAGACTTGTAAATGCCAGGTTTACCTGACTCCAACCCCATCCTCCTTGAGCAAGGAAAAGTCTTCCCTGAACCCTTCCTTCTCCCTAGTCTCCTGGGTCAGAGATCCCCGAGGGCTGGTCAGTGATGACCAATGCAAAGGCAGCATTCACTAACTGCCTCCTCCGTGTCCTCTATTAACAGGGTCTCCCCTCCCTTTTAGTATCAGGCCCATATTATCCTTTTTCTTTTTGTTACTGATGTGTTTGAAAAAGCCCTTCTTGTTGCCCTTGACATTCTTTGCCAGACTTAATTCCAGGTGGACCTTGGCTTTCCTTGTCTCATTTCTACATACTCTGACAATCTCTCTATATTCGTGCCAAGTGACCTGACCCTGCTTACAGCTCCTGTGTATTTCCTGTTTACCCTTGATAATGAGAAGAGTTCTTTATATACCCATGAGGTCTCTTCCCCTTTGCCTGATTTCTTGCACATTTGGATGCATTGTTCTTGAGCCTGGAGGAAGTGATCCTTGAATCTCAACCAACTCTCCTGGACCCCTCAGGGTCTCTTAGACCCTGTGGGGCTTGTTTCCATGACATTCTCCATGAAGATCTCCCTAAAGAAGCTAAAGTTACCTCTCCTGAAGTCCATGGTTGTAAACTTACTTGATGCCCTGCTTCACCCTCATCTGGTACCCAATTCCACACTCTCACACCTCCAGCAAGGGCTTCCCTGTTTGTCAGTATGAGTTCAGTGGCATACCATTCCCTGTGGGATTCTCCACTACATGTGTCAGGAAATTGTCATCAGTGCTTTCCAGGAACTCCTGGGCTGTTTGTGCTTCACTGTGCTGGTTCTGCAGCAGATGTCAGGGTAGGTAAAGTCCCCCAAAATAATCAGGGCCTGTGACTTTGAGGCTGCTTCATGGTGCCTGTAGAAGGCCTCATTTCCTTCCTCCTCCTGGATCAGGCAGCAAACACCCACAACAGTATCACCCTTACTAGTCTGCCCTTCTCTCTGGACCCATAAGCTCATCATCCACCCCAGCATAGAGCTCAATACATTCCAGGTGCTGCCTCACATGGGGGACAAATCTGCCACCCTGCCTTCCCGGTCTTTCTCTTCTGAACAGGGTGTAGCCCTTTATGACAACATTCCAGTCACATGAACTATCCCACCATGTCTCTGTAATCGCAATAAGATCAAAGCCTTGTGACTGCATGCAGTTCTCTAGCTCATCTTGTCTGTTCCCCATACTGTGTGCACTGGTGCACATGCACTTTACAGAAGTATTTGATTGTGTCAACATTCCAGCAGTCAATGATTAAATGCTGCTACATCCTTTAGACAAATCGTTGATCAAGTCTGAGGCTACATTTCGCAAGCAGTCCACTTTTGTGACTCAAAGGGAGGATCTCTCTTATCCTTTCTGCAGCCTTATTCTTTTCCATCCTTACCCTTTTGCATTCCCATTCTCTGCATAAATCATTGTAGATTCATTCTAATCCAATTCTTCTTCGTGTGCTTCATCTATGTAGTAAGCAATAGTGAACCCTGCCATCTAACTTTGTTGCGCGTCAACAAATTTACACAAAAACTTGATTTTGTTGATACTTTTGCCAGTGATTTAAGTGATCTAAACCACTCATTTGCAACACCATTCCTACATAGGCAATTCCCAGTCAGTGACATTAAGTGATTGCTTGTAATCTAATGTTCAGAATTTACTGTTCAGTAAACAGCAAATTCTGCCAAATGAAGGACTTAACACTCCCAATGAGGCCAAGATTTTTTTTATCAATCCACCTGCCACTTACTCAAGAGTCAAAAATTAAAAACAACCCTCCCAAAAGAAATGGGATGGGCAAAGTTGGAGTCAAAATACGTTTGTTCCAAAATAGCTGGCACTCGTTACCAATGTAGAATGCAGCTTCTAGACTGTATTAATTCAGTTTATGGCAGTTTCTCCATTATTGTTTACATTGACTACAGAGCCAGATCCAGCTAGTTGTGACAATTAGACACAGATCACTTAAAATCCCATCAATTTTTAAATGTTATATGAATACCACAAATGTACATACAAATATCACAACTCTGTGTATTGGACAACAGTGTTTCAAAAAGGTTCATTCTTCTGAGCTTGAGCCCAGCTTTGACTGAGTGTTAGTCATATTTTGGCATACATGCAATTTCCTCCCTTACCTGTGTGGTACATATTTGCAGGACTCAGTAATTTGTTATGTGGAGGGTAACAAATCATTGCAGAGGGTTTGTATTTTCATTTTTGGGATTTGGGGTTTTTTTTCCAGAAGAATGGAGCAGAGCTTTACTACACTGAAATAAGACCATCTTGAAAATTAAGCCACCAATGAAATCCTACACCCATTTTAGCTCTAGTTCAATAAATTGAACAGTCTTAGCCCTCCTGCCCCTCCAAGGTCCCCTAGCAACTCAGCCTCTCTTTATTACAGAATTCAGCCTTAAACAGGTACACAAACTCTCCTATTTTTCATTATTACAAAGAATATAAAAATTAAATCCTTTTCCAGTTCTTCCAAGCCTTTCCATTCTGCCAATTACTGTCTACATAAAGCTCCCATAAACAATGCCTTTTAAAGACAAGAGTTAAAATCCTTACTGGCCTTTTACAATTAAGCTTCAGAAAGAACTGCATATGGATTTGTAATGACAACGCTAATCAGACACTCCATCACCCCCTCTCGCAGAGCCACTGCAATTAAGGCACTGTGCCACTCATTATTCGTCAATTAGGTCTGACATCTTTCCATCAACAAATACGCATTGAAAAAGCTCTGCTGATTCCGAGAATCATACAACCTATTTAATTTCCTTCTGAAGGCTTAATAAAAGGACATTTAGCAAGACTCAAATCCTTAGATTTCCTAGGTGGTAAAGTTTACACAATAGCAAGCACTTCACGAAATGTCCCTGGGCCCCCTTCAACAGTAACGAACTCGAGCAGATCTAGGTGATCCCAACATCTAAAGGTGATCCCTTTTACAAAGAATTGTCTCCAGTGCTCTCAGGGTGCCCTTTTCTGGTCAACCCTCCCAGGCTCCCACAGCATAGTACCTACTGACAAAAACACAGATGGTGACATAATCTCATAAAGAGAAGATCTAAACACAGGAAAAGAAATTCTGTCTTGAGCCCTGTATTCAACTAGTAGGTCATGTAAAAAGATGTGGGATTTAAAGACTGCCTGTTCACAGCAATCTGTTCTTGCTTTCTCAAATTTTTAGTTTCACTAAACATCTTATCTAGGCAAACAAACATAAAAAAATAGTATATTAAACCTAAAAAAACACTGTCCACTTTGCAACATGTTTTTATATCCTTTCTGGGTTCAACACTAAATCAAACTGACCTAACAAAAAAAAAACCAAATAAAAAACAAAACAAACAAACAAACCCACAAAAAACCAAATGTCCAAAAACCAAACTTTTTTCCTCTAAAACAGCCCACCCCAAAACAAAGAAGAAACTAACCCCCAAAAAATACAAAAGAAAGAAAATGAGAAAATAACCTTATCTTTCAAAATTCAGGCTAGCACCGCACGACCACATGCCATACATAAACTCAAGCGTGTATTCTGAAAACTACATAACAAAACCCATCATATTGCCTATGACAGAGGGAGAGGGGAATTCATTAAATAACGGCTAAGCACTCCAATGGATAAACAGCACAATAGTCAAAAATGCTGGCAAACAAGAATTTTTCCACAGCGAGCTGCTGTAGTGAAGGACAAATAGTCTGTGCTCTGCTCAGCATTTTTCAGTCACTCTTGGACAGAAGTCACCCACACATAAAGTAGTCTTCCAGTAACACCAGCAAGCCACAGACAACAACCTCACTCACTCAGAATCTGACCCTCAAAGACACTGAAACCTGACAGCCTATTACTTTATGACTCAAAGACTTGTCTGACCCTGCTTCCTCCCTAAATGTTTTTTTCCTGCTACCTTGAGATCCTTACTACCTTTTGCAGAATTTGACTCATCATATATGCAAATGGCTGCAGTACACTATAGCAGAAAGTTACTTGCTTTAGGCCTTTCCAGCCCTCTTCATTTCATAAGTTCTCTGACATCTGACTCTGTGCAAAGCATGATATCTGAACAAATTCCCTCACTAGTTTTAATCTGTCAAATGCTGAACGGTTTCCAAAGAAAGAAAATACCTATTGCTGCTAATAAAAGTATGTGGAAACTGGATTTTTGATGTCTCTGGACATATAACTACCTGAAGATACTTTCCAAGACATTTACACAAAGCAACAAACGTACCAGAAGATTTGTACAATTCACCCCCAAAATAAAAGTAACTACATGACACTATATAATTGCAGAAATAGACAGATGTTTCAGTCACTAGTTGTGACTACATTCTCCACACAAGTTGGACTTTCAAATACCAGGGGTCTAGATTGTACCCAGAAACCCAGAAAGAACATTTTGTCGGTGGCATTTCTATGAGATAAGAAGCTCGGGCTAGAGAAGAAAAGTTCTTTAGCAATATGGCGCATACACTGAATAAACAAAGAGAAAACGTTAATGGAAGATGGGAAAAAGTGGCCAGATGACAATTCAAACAGATGAAGGATTTGCAGCAGGGAAAGGGAAAAATAATATGGGCACAGATGAACAACCTATCACAGGTATGGATGTGATTTCTGAGGTTGAGGCGCATTTTTATAATTAACTACATTCCCTAATGCAGAATCTCAATAATGGCAGTTTTAATGCTTTGCAAAGACACATAGGTTATTACAGTTCAGAGTAACTAGTTGTTTTGTAAAACAATGAGTAAAATTTGTAGATGACTGCCTCCTAAAGGCCAAATGCGTTTTATCAATACTGTACAATAGTTATTTTAATATTTGTGGAGATACAAAACAAAGCAGCTGGAAGGTTCTTTATTAAATTAGAAACTCATCAGAGTGCTATTTGCCAAGTCATGTGTAAGACTGAAAGCTGCTCATCTGCTAAAATTCTTGTCACAAATGAAAATCATTTTAATAAAGGAAAAAAGCTATGTTGAAGAAAACTGCGATGCACTTAGGATTCCTAAGTAAACACCATCTTAGCTCCCCTCCAACAACTTAGCTCCCCTCCATTCAGCCAATTCTTCATACAACCAACAGTTCTCAGCACATTTGACTTTGTCATCATCATCACAGTGGCCAACATGGAGGCCTGCAGGGTTTTTTTCCCCCTTCTGCTCCCTCCAATGCTCTTCCACTCATAATGTCCCATTCTAACTCTTAATTTAGATGCACTGACTATATTACCCAACCATCTTATTTAAAAAAGCAGCAGCCCATGTAAAGCTAACTGAATTCTGTGGCAGACAGAAAGCAAGGCAGAAGAAGAATTTGCCAGTCCCGTGATTCATAATAACACATATCAGACACTGGAAATAACATGCCTCAGTCACAGGAACTATTATAGGAACCATTCAAAACCACTTTTTACCTGGACGAAGAAGACACTGGTAGCATCAGATCATTTCTCTGTTTGGATCTGAGCCTGTCTGAGGGTACCAAACCACCTATCCCTTTACCAATTTTATCATCTCCTTCCCTTTCATCTATACACACAAAACATATTGGCCACTTACTCTGTAGACCTCCTCAAGCAGCAGCTTAGCACAATTCTGGCCCAGTTCCTCAGGAAGCACAGCTGCTCCCTGGCCCTGAGCGTTTGAGGCTAGTTCAGCACTGAGAATAGTGCCATTGATGGTTTCTGCAGTAAGGCACATGCCAAAACCTGGTGATCTAAAAGAAAGGGAAAAAGTGCTTTTGATTTATGGATAAAATTGGAGTAATGAGCCAAGAACTTCAAGTCATAAACAGCTCCTCCTATAGGATGACAAATGTCCTGGTTGATACAATAGATTTACTCTGGAAAAAGAAAATTAACAGCAGTATTGAAGAGCCGAACCCAGTACCACTTGCCACAAAACCCTCTATGCTGGCTTTTCCTGGGCCAAACTCTTCAAACAGAAAAAATGAAAAAGAAAAAAAAAGCCATCCAAACCTCAGAAATGCTAATCTTTTTTTAAACAGAGGAGGGTATCTTTCATTTTTATTTAATTTGTGTTTGATAAACATTTCAAAAGTATCTGGTGTTTCTTCTCTGCGATATTCAAAACCAAAACTACTCTTCTGTAAGGCTTCAGCTCTTTATCCTGGAAGCCTCAATATTTAGCAAGATTAGACCAATTAATATCAGGGATACTGCTATCATAATGGATTCAAACTTAAGATGAATGTCACAACACAGTAGCATCAGAAATCCAGCCAGACAGGTTGAAAGGGATTCAGTTCCTCTTCCCAAGCTATTGTTTATCCCTCTGCATGAGCTATATGTAGTAAAAATAATGCTGCTGTCTCAATTCATTTCACTTTTTAAATTTTACAAACAGATGAACAAAAAATTGACACCCCAAAACCACACAGCTCCCAGAAAAATTTTTGCAATTCTGATCCTATTAAACAGTCTGGGGTCATTAAAGTTACAAACGTGGGATATTAAATATGATGAAGGATTGGAAAAGATAAAAAGTACTAAAAAATTATTCAACAATTTCTAGATTTGTAAACTATCAAATCTAACAAATTTTAACAAAATACTTCAAAAAGCAGTAACAGTGACAGAAAACATGCATGCCTGCATTTGAGCATACAGACAGAATGCAAACGAATGAGTTAACCAGAATATTTCAACCTCAAAGAGTGAAAAAGGACAACGGAGATGACAGATACCAGCAAAATTGTGAGAATTGCATCCACCACTTCTGTGTTCTGCCGACAAACAAAATCTGTAGAAGTACAGTAAATTAATTCTTCAGTCCTCGCTAGTGAGCGGACACTCCTTCAGCCATCCAGCAGAAGACAACCCATACTGCTTTAACGCTTCCTTAAAACATCTCAGTCCCATCCTTAATATTACCATTTCCATCAGAAGGTGTACAGACAGCTTTAAATGTTGGTTTCCTCAACATACCATGGCACCTTTGATCTAAATCTCTCTTCAAAGCAACAGACTTAAAAACGAAGTGAGCTCAAATTGCCTTTAGTGGCAGTACTGATGTACTGCATTCCTTGTTGAAGAAAACACACTTCTATCCCTGTTACATGAGTAAAACAAATATATCTAGTGGATCAACCTTTTTTTTTTTCATGTGAGAAATATTTATTTCAAGTCAACAAAACAGAAGCTTGTGATCTAAAATTCAGTAAAATTAGATCAGGACACCCTAGCAAATGAACAAATGCAGAATTACATGTCTGTTTCCTGTTAATCCTGGATACTCACTTTCCAGAGTTGACCCCCTTCATATGATCTGTGTAGATATAGATGTCTGGGAGGAATTTATTCAGGATGCCCCTTGCAGATTCCACCATTCTGTTTGCCATCTGTGGTGACACCCGGACAGAGTATCTACATTTCCGAGCTAAGAAATCCACTGTGGTCACAAGAGAAATTGAAAGCAGAGACTGACAAAGGTGAAGAGGCTCCAGCGCATTATTTCAGAAAACATGTGTTTTATACATCTGTTCAGGGGCTCTTGTCCATGTTCCTGGACTTAGAGAACCATATGCACATAAGTGCTTTCTACAGTCTTTTCATTTACATACACAGTTGTGACAGTATGCCGTAAAGTAAAAGAAGAAACAGGCTGCAAATCTACACCTCTGGCACAAAACTTGACCTCATTCCTGCTTTCTGTTTGAGTAATCAATGCCAGATCACGTTTAGGACTCTCAATCACAAATTAGATTACATGTTGGACACTGCTTAAGACAGTTTTGTGTAAGGGATTTCTACCTTCTTCCTACAATGACAGCAGATTTATGACAGATACCATACAAAGGCCACAAGAGAAAAATAAAACCAAAAAGAAACAAACAATCCAAAACATTGACTAGATTTGCAGTTGTTTGAAAAAGTAAGGAGTTCCCAACAGTATTTTGTGCCTTTATCTCCAGGTGGAAGTAAAACCTCCTCCACTTCCATCTGCAATGGTACTACCAAAGGTGAAGAGACAAAGAACTTCCTTTCAAAACACACCAAAAATCTCAGGGTGTGCTGCAAGGTGTAAACTGAACTAAGATTTAAGTTCCCATCCAGCTTCTGCTAAACTACCAACTGCCAAGATGTCACCTGTTCAATGCACAAGTAAACTACATTTGTTCCTACTGAATTTACACACGAGGTATAATTTCTTTTAGTGCTGCTACATTATGTGATGGAAGGTATTTTAACTTTTTCTTGCTATTGAAAAGATTTTAAATAGTGCTGACCAGTTTCAAATCTATTCACTTGCTTACGGATGCTTTTCGAACAGCAATGTTTTGAACACAGCAGTTTTGAGACACGGTCCTGGAATCTAGTTGTATGACCCCTCTGTGTAATGCTACCCTGTGTTACAGACACGTGCTCAGAGATGTGGGTGCACTTCTGTGACTTCCAAGTTAGGGGACCTTTTTTTATAAGCAAACTCATTTAAAAGTAGAAAAACAGACAAAAAACCAAAAAGGATACGCAGTTCCTCTGATGCGCTTGATTTTTCCAGGGTCTGTGAACTGAACAGGCTGCAAGACTTTTCTCACTGGGCAAGCAAACAGTATCTCTCCACCCCCTTTGGGAGGCATTCCTCTTCGGTTGATCTAGAACAAATAGCAGAGGAAAAAAGCAGGTTATTAAATAGTACAAACAACGTACCTACACACCCCAAAATTACACCTTTATTTCCAAAATGTTTTAAGTAGGGACATTATGCAAATGCAGGCAAGAAAACTACATCCTAAAGGCAGAAATGGATTTTGCACCAAAACTAAAAGCAGGCATTGATCTCTTTTTTACTCTCAAGTATAGTAAGGCATGGCTTCTCAATAGGAAACAGTGCAAAACCAAACAAAAACATCTTTACCAAAACAACCTTGGCTTAAGACTTGGCTCAAGACAAATCTGCACCTTGCTGCTGAGGAGACTAGAACTATTTGATTTGAGCTCAGTTGGTTAGAGCATGGTGCTGATAAATGCCAAGGTTGTGGCTTTGATTCCCCATGTGGGCCATTCACTTCAGAGTTGGACTTGATCCTTACAGGTCCCTTCCAACTCAGAATATTGTGTCTGCGAGGGACTAGAACGAACTCATTCCCACTAACAGGTCTGTCTAGCCTGACCCAGTCCCACCATTCCAAGCCAAGGGTGGAGCTGGGACATGGGCCAGTGAGTGGGTCTGGGTAAAGAGGCGCACAGCCAGAGAGAGCAGGGCTGTGGGGAGATGGAGGCTGGCCCTGCTGCTGGGTCACAGGAGTAGAGGCCAACAGTGACAGGACAATGACATGGGCACTTGGGCTGTGGGCAGGGTGGGGGGAAGCACCCTGGGGTGAGGTTTTGCAGAGCAAGGCACCAGCAGGCCCCAGTAGTGCAGCCAGGCCCTTCACACATTTCTCCAACCTAAAATAAACCCAAACGTTGTTTTATATATATCCAGATTTACTGGGCCTCTGAAGAACGAAGCCTTTAAGAAAAGCTTCTTCCCTGTATTTTCCAAACTGGAAGCAAACCTCAACTACCCAAACACAGATCCAGCTCTCCTACAGGTAAAAAAAGTTAAAGATTCCATTTTTACTCCCTAGCCCCAAGCATGGGGTGGAATGAACAAGTAGAAATAAAAAGAGAATAAATGAACTGAAAAGCAACAAAAAGCAAAAAGGTTTCTCAGTCTTCTTTGGAGACTAAGAAAAGTCACTACTTTCTCCTTACCCTCTCTATCACTGTGTGGCTCATAGCCACAACTAATTATCTGTTGCAGACAGAAACCCACAGCAAGCACATGGCCCTGTGAAGTACTGCAGGAGTATCATTTCAACACATGCTTGAAAAAAGAAGGAACCAACTGTCTTACCTTGATATCCAGACTTTCACCATCAATTCCAAACTTCTTCAGAAGGGGTAGAGCTGTTGCCTTAAGGACATCAACCTAAGGAACACAGAATTTAAAAAACAAACTCTCTATTGGAAATTAGGTTAGTCAGTAATTTTAAAAAATCACTAAATTATGAGGTGACTAATAAAGACAAGTCTTCATAGAAGGTATTTTATGGGAAGACATGAGAATGCAGCACAGAGAGCTTCATCTAGTTAGACTACCACAGTACATCATTACTAAAAAAATTTCCTAGAACAAATTACTGTCAGATGGAACTTCCTATTCTGGCTTTCTTCCTCAGCCTGATTTTGAATGCCATTATGTAAAACAGCTTATTAGTTTCTCTGAACATTGAAACATTTTTCTGAACATTTCTCTGTTATTGAGAACATAATATTCTTCTGTTATTACTAAAAAATTCCTATAGCCTAAAATAAATTAATGCAAGAACCACTGCATTTTTTCCAATCATCACTGCAAGAGCAGACCCTTGATTTGGCAGAAAGTTCATTCTTCTATCAACAACTTCTTTTTACCTGTTTCTAAGAAACAGAAGCTTATAGGTAGCTTCTACAGAAGCACTTAAAAGACTCTGAAGTGGACAACACATCACCAATGAACTCTCTTTTAAGTCAGGTGCTCACCACATCCAGGTCTGAACAGAATTATCCTTGCCATTGCTCTTCCTAATTCCTAAGACTACAGGGACTGACCTCTCCTTCCCTCTTCTGAAACTTCAGTCGCATTGCCAAAAGTGATAAAAATTATTCAGCAGTGCAACAGCACAGGGAGTTACCCAAGACAAACAGCTGTGGATAGACAGGATCAGGACAGCATGACCAAAGAGAAACTAAACACAGATGAAGGAAACAGTCATGATGTAGACAGCATTTGAAGAGGCAAATAAAAAGCACCCTCTTTCCCATGCCCTCAGCTGGAATTCACAGTTCCTGAGCTTCTTTTTCTCTGCTTTGAAGAGAGTGCAAGCCACTGACATAATAGTAGCACATATCTCACCTACAAATCTATGAACATTCTGTTAGAGGTACCTGAGGAGCTATGAGTGTATGTTGCAGTTCTCATCCTTCAAATCCTGCTGGACAGCATACTTCCTTTCTTACAGAGAGGCATTTGGTGTTGTTTTTAACAGTAGTATCAATATTTGGATGTCTTCATTAAAAAAAAAAACCTGTAAGCCAATGCTTAACTTTTTATACTTAAAAAGTTTGTGTTTTTTTAACCACGCTACCTTGATTTGGCCCTTCAGTGGTATTCATTAACTATACAAATGTGACTTTTGGAGCACAGCCTTTACTAACATGCATGTGCACAAGCATGTGAATACCACTGGCAGAAGTTTCAACAAGTGATCTGTTTCAAATTAAAATTACACAACATTTCAGCCTCCTTCTTATGAAACAAAACATACCAGTAAAAAAGAAAAGCTTTACTGTGTAGGCTAAGAACTCAAAAAACTTCAAGACTCGTCATAGTTTTCAGTCCTCAGACAAATTCCAGGCATAATACTTATAGGTACCAGACAGACAAATAATAAAACTGACTGTTCCAATTTTGCAGCCTAAATAGAAGAGGCAATCAATAGTATTTGAAGAACAGGAAAGGGCTGTTCTGCCTCACAAACAAGTGGGGAGTTGGGTAGGATGTGAAGTATTTCACCAAAAATCCCAAAACAGCAGCTGAACTGAGTTGCAAACCCATTTTTCTAGCCTTTTGCCTATCCTCAGCCATAAACCCAGTTCTTCAGCTCCTCTTGGAGGGCAGTTATTCCATTTCCAGTACAGACACATAACATCAAGTTGTATCGAAACAGACAGATCACAAAACTGAGGGTATACCTCACCACAAATGACAATATGCTAAGTCCCATAGATATTGCTTATTCACAAAGTCGTGTAAATGCAAATCACTACCCTTTAAAGAAATCTACAATAGCAAAGAAAAAGGAGGAAAAGTAACTTCTAGAATCCCTTATCCAGTGCAAAGATATTAAAAAAAACCCAAAAAACCCCCAAACAAACCAACAAAAAACCCAGACAAAGACCTTACAGCAGATGGCTACCTAAGAAAGGGAAAAACATCAGTTGTCCTGCACATCCACTAGCATAGCATCATTGAGATCATTGGGCCTCACCATACATACAGTGTTATGTTTCGTGAAGAAGGGCCTAGACTGGGAGAAGGGGGAAGAGAAACAACAGAATTTAACAAGGAAAAAAAGAAAAGTGGGGAAAGAAAACTCAGCTGGAAAAACTTGTTTTCTACAGACAACTGTTGAATTTTGATTAAGATTGAAGATCACTGCTCCTAAGCTAAAACTTCATATGCTAGTCTCATGTCAGAGTGACAGTCATTTGAACTCCAAGCCCCACGGCATAGCTGTAAAAAACCTTCAACACTTCGAAACACAAACATTAAGAATGGTTATTCTAAAACAGGTTACTGCAGCTGTATCTAAATGTCAGAACAACAATACATAGAGAAGGAAAATAGGAGCTATAATTCGTGTGCCACCTCCATTTCCTTCAAAAAGGCACTTCACAAAGACACCCCCTGCCTACATAATCACTATACAGAGAAACTTTTCAGTGCCTCAACCCAGTCCCACATGGTTGGTCCCACAATCTACCCAGGGTCAGATCTCACCAGCGATTGCACAGGAGAACATAATTGTCTTGGGGTGGCTTTATGACGCTGTACCCCCTATCGCCGCTCTATGCCCAGAAATGAATCCTGTGCCTTTTGGTGTCTTTAAAACTGAGTGCGAGAGAGAGGAAAACAAAAGCCAGATGAACTTCTCAAAGCGGTTTTGTGCTCCAAGGTCACTCTATCTACTCTCTGTGGGCTTCTGTGGCAGCAAGAGCGGAGGAAAGCACCTTCCGGCTTTTCCCAGCTCTTGGCTCTGTTTTCTCGGAAGAGAGAGACGGAGACTTAAACTCCTTTGTTTCCTTGGAACTTTAGCTTCTTCTTCTCCTCTTCTGGAACTGTTCACAACATCAGAACACACCGGGAGACCTTACATCAGGCCGGAGGGGCCCCCCAGTGAACTCCTGAAGAGGGGAAGAGAGAGAGACCACACCCACAGAAAGGACTTGAAAACTTATCAGGTTCTCTCCACAGAGAGAGGTTTAATTATTTAGCATTATTATTCTTTCTTGTTAAATATATAGGTTTTTTTCCCTTCACTTTCCTCTGAGGAAATACTTCTTTGCCGAAGCTGGTGGGGGAGGGGCAGCTGTAACCTGCCCTCTTATCATAGGATCTTTTCCTCCAAATTCTGTCTCAAAACTAGGACAATAATGCAAGTGTAGGCTACCGATGAACAGTTCAGGCTGGTATTCCAAAGGCTTACCTCTTCCTGACAAGCATGAGCAATGTAGCATCCTCTAACCCACTGAGGATGTGTCACTCACACAGTAACGATACTGTGCAACATTATCATAGAATCATGGAATGTTTTGGGCTTGGAAGGGACCATAAAGATCATCTAGTCCCATGAGCCCCTGCCTTGGGCAGGGACACCTTCCACTAGACCATGACCCCATCCAACCTGGTTTTGAACGCTGCCGGAGTGTGGCATCTACAACTTCTCAGGACAATCTGTTCCAGTGTCTGATAACATACCCAGTAATATGTATAATATTATTAGTAATAATATTATAGTAATGTCACCACTGTCCCACTTGGAACAAGTGCATGTTCAGCGGCCACGGTATTCTTTTGGACTGATGCCAGTTGTCAGAGAGCTTTCCATTGCACCCTATTGGTGGGCTATTAATGTATGTAAACAAACACTAAAGTAAACACACAGTCTTATACTCCAGGAACCCAGCCTGACCTGTGCCTCACTGAACTCAGCTGAAGTCTTTCCTCCCACAAGACGTCTTTTAGAAAAACTCTTCCTCTCACTCGGACCTCTTCTACTCTCCTCACAGCAGGAGATCCGCAATATTCCCTTGCATCCATCTGACATGCAAGTGTCTGCTAAAGAGCAACCTCAAACCACACAGCACTCATATCCCACAGATACTTTTGAGGCTGTATAAAAGCCAAGATCTCAGTGCTGAGAGTGGATTTCACAAGGCCCAGAGGGTCAGCTGACCGTTCACTGCTACCATGAGAGAAAGGTCACACTCCTCTAGTTGCACACATATTCCTGCTACTTGCCTCACAGATGCTTCCCACTGGCTATGGTTCTTCACAAACTGCCCCAGTGTGGGCTCCCCACGGATTCACAAGTCGTGCCAGCAAACCTGCTCCAGCATGGGCTCCTCTCTCCATCGGTCTGCAGGTCCTGCCAGGACCCTGCTCCAGCGCAGGCTTCCCATGGGTTCACAGCCACATTTAGGCATCCACCTACTCCAGTGTGGGGTCCTGCACAACCTGCAGGTGCGTATGTTCTGCTGTCAACATTTATGGATTGCAGGACAGCCGCCTCACCATGGTCTTCATTTTGGCTTACAGGGGAATCTCTGCTCTAGCACATGGAAGACCCCCCATTTTTCACTGACCCTGCTGTCTGCAGGGCTGTTTCTCTCACACATTCTCACTCTGCCCTCCAGCAGCAGGTTCCACAGTTCCACCCCGCCACTCTTCCTCCTTAAAGCTGTTACCCCAGCAGTGCTACCACCATCACTGATGGGCTCAGCCTTGGCCAGCAGCGGGTCTGTCTTGGAGCCAGCCAACCTGGCCTCTGTTGGATGAGTGGGAAGCTTCTGCCAGCTTCTTACAGAAAATACCTCTGTAGCATCCCAGCTAACAAAACCTGGCCATGCAAATCCAATACAACCCACTAAGCTGAAATAGAGAAGTTCTTACATGAAGAGCAGCAGGGAAAACACCTAGCTCATTTTAAACTCCCACATTGTATTCACATTGGTTTGCCTTTCCATCTTCTCCTTGGAAAGCAAAAAACATACAGATGGATAAACAAATTTAAGCATCCCTTTTTGGGCAAGCATAGGTAATAATTGTTCACCCAGTTTATTAACAGCCTCTGTCTAGTGAAAAATAATAGCACAAATCAAATTAAAACCAAGTTTCCATTTACTTAAGCATACAAATCAATTAGGGTAGCACTTAAATTTGTGCTTTTATTCTCAGCAACCAGCAGAGCCATATTCTATACAAAACAACTTGTAGAAGTCCTTAAAGTCCTTATTGGTGTGCACCAGGATTAATGTTTACTCAGGCAAGTTAAACAGACATAAACCAGGTTTAAGCCAATTTTAGGAGCTAGTGATTATTCTGTGAGAACCACTTAAAAAGTTAACAAGTATGAAGGGAGTCACAGCAACTGAAGTTGTTACTGTGTTGTCACTAACAACTACTGTGTAGTTACTACTATAGCACAATGAACACAAGATGTAACTCTCTACATGCATTTTATTTACATTCAGTGTCAGGAGCTTCCAGTCAGCCTATGTATTTCAACCCACTCGTCTGAGGTTTGGCAAGCGCAAGCACCCTTCAAGCACAAACTGGCCTTAATTCTTGCCCCCATTTGAACTAAGATAGTTTAATCTCAGGCCCATGTGACTGATGCCCAAAAGGGGATAATTTCCAGAATCAAGACTCAGTTGCTTAGATGAGTGTCCAAACTTCTTTGAAAGCAATATGAACATCAGACACCTCTTCATCTCCAGGCTATGCAAGAATTTCTCCATTGTGATTAAATAGTCAACAAAAACGGACTTCTTTGATTCTTTCTACTAACCAGTTACATCAAGTACTTTTAATCACAATGACTGAAAGGGTAGCAAAAAATGCTTCCTCTTTCATTCTTGTAGTGCTGTGTACAACCCACTCTGATCATCCTTTGATGCATGTGGATGTCTCACCGAGCCACAGGTGAGAGAGTGAGTTTTTTGAACGACCAGAGAAGCACAGCTGAAAAGTCACAAATTCTAGCAGGACTCAGGGGCTCGTGTAGCATCTGTAGTTATACTTCACAGGTATTAGTACTCACTTAAACTGGTTAAGTTTTCAGATGACAGTATGTCCTTAACCTACTCAGAGAAAAACAGACTGTGTCAAATCACCATTCAAAAAGTAAAGGGTAATGCTGTTCTCTAAAAACAAAAGTTTATGTTCGGAGTTTTTGGAGAAAAATAAATAAAGAGCATGAACACTAATCATTACTTCAGCATTCTGATCAGGTCCCCAACAGTTAAGTTTCGTAACAACACTGGTACAAAACAAAGGACTGCAGACCAGTAACAGAAATCAAGGCAAGCATTTCATAGCTACTTGACCTACCACACCTTCTGACATGTTTCTGAAGAACCAGAGAGTTATTACATACTTCTGCTACTGTTATTCTTTAAACACCATGTGACTTTTATTTCTAATAGAAAGAAGGCTTGACAGCAGCAGTGGTATGAATACGCCCAGATCCAACAGAAGAGAAAGATTCCTTCCTTTTTGCATTTTTTCAAATTTTAAAGACATTTTCTTCATTATACAGTGGGGTACACTGTATACACACGTGGGGTAAGAGAAATAATCCACTGAAATCCTAAGAGAAGAGGAGAACCACACATGTGTCAGGGCTCCACACCGCATTTAAAAGGAGTTTGCAAGGGAGAGGACAGGAGCAGTACAGAACTGAAAGCGAGAAGGGGGATTACAAACTGAAGTTTAGAGTGTGATACAGTTTAGCAGGTGCTTCTTTGTCTCAGAGAGTTTGCTAATGCTGCAACAATGGATACTTCTGGATGTGACAGATGATAAAAACGAAACATGTTTTAGACACTTCTTTCTAATCTTGTTATTTTAGGGGGGGAAAACATCCTCCTCTGATACTTAAACTTTATCACTTACCGAAGGATCTACTTGATCATTTGTTACTCCCCTCAAGACAATCTTCAATGGGTGCTTCATGAAAGGTGCCAAGCAGAGCAGACTTTCCAAATAGTAGCCAATACCACGACTGGGGCTGCAGTCATGCTCCAGAGAGCCTCCGTACAGAAGACCAGGCTGATAATACAAGGTAGTACCTGGGGAAGAGGCCAGGGGAGCAAACCAAATCAGAGCACTGTAACAACATTGGCCATTACTACAGCATAAAACCACTTTGCAATAATGTATGCGGGCAAATCACAGGCAGAAGACTCTATGGAAGATGGCAGCACTTCCAGCACACTGTTTACATGTCTGCAGCTAATAAACGGGTCAACACACGAGCGTCTGTCTGTCCTGCACATCATTTTCCTCCTTTCCCTTCCCCCCAAAACCAAGGATTTCTTAGCAATCTCCAAGATACTGATACAAGCAATTACTATCCTCCACAGAAGCTAAACATGATTGATGCCTCAGGACCAATACTGGTTCTGCTCTCTGCTATGACATCTAACCTATGACAGCTTCATCACTCCATCAGGTCATTGGTGTCTTGCCTCACCATATCTGATGGTAATTTAGGAACTTTACTGACCAACTGAAAACCATTAGAACCCTTTAAAAAAAAAAAAAGGAAGAAGAAAACTCAGACCAGGAGAGGTTTTTATGTGAGATGCTTTTCACTCTCATCAAACCCTTTTCTAAGCATGAATAATTAAGCAGTCTGGCTAAGAAGTTTGCCTCTGTAGAGGGTAAATTATCTTTTTCTTCTATAAAAATTAATTCTGGTACAGAGGAACCTTTCCTCACTATGAAATTCTGAACATCTAACAAAATACTAATTTTAGTTCTTGGGCAATACAGTGTCCTTAGCTCTCTGCATTATGGTGGAGCACTGACCTTCTCGCATTTGATCAACTATTACAAAACTTGTCAACTTTGCTATTTCTGATCTTCTCAGTCAATTGTATCTGAACACCCACCTCTATAAAGACAAGACTTTGATTCTACTGCAGAAACTGATAAATCCTGGAGACCAGAACAGACAAAGCAGAATAAAACAGATCTCACCTGTTTGGTTTATTTCAATGCGTGAGCCATTGGTCACTTTGTCAATCAGGCGAATAAAACTTGCTTCAAAATCTAAGGAGTAGAGCACAGACAGAATTATAAAGCTTCTTAAAAGTTCAACGCCTTACTTGTACTTTTACCCTTTCCTGCCTTCCACGACAGTAAGGCTACTCTCACACTTCAAGTTGTGGTATAATGCTACCACATGTGAAAAGGCACCTGTAAAAACAAAGACATTAATGTGAGCCTCCATGCTGACAGGTATCTCAAATCAATTGAGATGCCCTCAGATGAGGCAGCTAGACTCCTCTCCCAGGCACACAGCACATAATACAAGTGGACATTTCTGACCACGGCAGCTTGAGAGTTCGCTCTTGCTCAGGATAAAACCTTTGACAATTTACATTTTGCTCAGTACAAAGCAAAACAAATCATAGCAAATGGGACCCCACATATTGAAGCATGACAAGCTTCACATCATTCTCTGTAAAAGTGTTAGCTTCAAAGAAGGGGACATGCAGACGTGAAGTGCTGCTGCTGAATAGCTGTTCCACAAAGTTGTCCGCAGAGTCCAAAATTTTCCATTTCCAAAACAGTTATGGACATACTTAGGGCTAGAGAAACACAAGTCTTCCCACTGCCTCTTTTCTTGCTTCCTGTGTTCACTACACTATAGCAGTTTGTGTGGAAGTAATTCCTCAGTTTCTCTCGATTGTGTGGACTCTCACTCAGAGACAACGGAAAGGACAAGCAAATTTAACCAAAAACAAAACCAAAAAATACCAACTAACCAACACCAAAAAGGAAACAACAACAACAACAGCAACAACAACAGCAACAACCCTAAAAAAAACCCAGGAGGAATATGCTAGTATTCTAGTACCCCAACATGGTACAGACTCAGTATCAAGGAAGACAGACGAATACATGCAGAATTCAAAGCACAGGCAGTTTTAAGAGCCACCAGCATCTGCATCATTGTTTATAGGTTGCAGAAGTCCCTTAGCAATAACCTCGTGTTACTTCTTACACAGCAATAAGATTTTTCTTTCTATATTTGACTCTAGGATGTAATAGGTATTTAAACCACCTGCAGAATTTACAGTTTGTCAATATTTGCATAACACGATCGATGCCTCAGGACCAATACTGGTTCTGCTCTCTGCTATGACATCTAACCTATGACAGCTTATATGTTTATGAAATTTGTATGACAGCACTGGGGCATCTTCCAGTGCAAGAGTGTACCCTTCTGAGGACACGTTTCACTCCTGGAGAACACCAGTAGAAGAATTTACAAATGTTCCAGTTGTGAAAAGCAAAAAGAACTGCATGTTGAGTTATCAACACAAATCAGGATTTGTTGTTACTCTTTCTCTGTTACAGTCATAGCTTACACTTGAACCCATACTTAAAAAAGGCAATTCAAACACTCTTTAAAAAAACATGTCAATATCTACAAACTTCACCACCACCAAATGCTCCACGGTGATAATAAATACTTTGGGTCATGGTAAATGTTAAGTCAACCACACAAGAATGCATTGGCAGTTTCTGAGTAGAATTTTTACCTACAAACTGAAGGCTCCTCAGGAGGCAGAGAAGCATCTATCCCTGTTCTCAACTTCACAACAGGGCTCCTTGCCCAAAAAATAACTGAACACCACAATAACGTTTCTTCCTCAAACTCTATCCTGTTGTTTTCTTACTTCACTTATGATGGAAATCATCCTGGGATACCAAAAGCTTTGTACAAGAATGATGAGGGTACTCCCTAAGAAAGGTTTCCCTGAAACAAATCTGCAGAAATGAGAATAAATGAATTTAACCTCTTTCACCTTTATTGTTTTGGCAAAACTTGACAAAAATCATAGCATAAAACGTGACCCATTAAAACTGCGTGAACGGGAGCTCCCACAAACACACAGAGCACACGACCCTTGGGCACGGGCACGCGGCAGAAACGCCAGCGAATTAATTCTGCCATCCTGACTGCGAAGGCACCGTCCCGGGGACGAGAACCAGCTCCGGGGCTGTAGCGAGGCTCACGCACGCCCAGCGAGCCGGTCAGAGGCCCGCCCGGCCGCTCCCGCACCGCCTCCAGCCAGGCGCGGAGCGAACGGCGCTGCCCCGCGGGGCGGCAGGGGCGGACGGGCAGCGCCAGCCTCGTCCCACCGGCACGGCTCGGCAGGGGGACAGCACAGCCCCGGCCGCCCGCACCGACCCTTGATGGCCCACTCTGGAGAAAAGGCGTGACCTCGCGGAAGGCAGGGCTGCCGAGCCGAGTCGAACCAGCGGGACGGGGATAGTACTGCCCCGTCCCCCCCGCCCCGCCGGGCAGCGAGGGAGGCTGACGGCACAGACCGGCGAGTGCGTGACAGCCCCCCTGCTCCGGCCTCCTTCACCGTCTCTGCTCGCTCCCGTGCCTCCTCCTCCTCCTCCCAAAGCCCCGCGACCCACGTGTGACAGCTACACCCGAGGTGGGTGTGAGGAGCGACCAAGGGAGAGCCCATCCACGGGGAAACACCGGCACGCAGCTGGGTCCCCGCTCCTGGGTGGGACCCGCCGAGATGGAGCCCAGGCTGTCCCAGCTCCCGCTGCGGGGCTGCCCCTGCCCGGCAGCAGGTCCCGGGCACAGCCGGCGCCGGAGCTCCGCCGCCCCCAGACCCCCTCCCCCGCGGCCGCCGGTGCCGCCGCTCACCGCGGAGGCCGGGGTCCTCCTCCTTGGCGCGGATCTTGCGGATCTTCAGCGGGCGCCCGCTGAGCGTGGCCAGCACCAGGCGCTGCCGCAGGAAGTTGCATCCCGTGTAGCTGAGGCACTGCGCCTCTCCTGCCGCGCCGCCCGCCATCCCGCTGCCCACGTGGTTGGAACAGGAAGCGCTGGGACAGCGGCGGGGGCAAAGGGCAGGGGGCGGGCGGGCTCTGGGAGGGGTAGCACCGCCCCCGTGCTTCGCATCCGCCGGGAGCGCGGCGCGGCCGGGAGGTCTCGGCGGCGGGGCCGTGGTGAGAAGGGCCGGGCTGGGTTTGCCGCGACAGGGGTGGCAGCCTCTGCCTTTTCCTCTGGTCTCCCAGCCTGAGTGTTTTTAGCTGAAACGTAAGGAATGTGGAAGTGTCGGGAAGTGTGTCTGACCGAAGCCCGGTGCCCGGCCCGCTGCTCCTCCGGGCCGTGCGGGCTCTCCCTCGGCGGGCGGGTAAACACGGTCCGGAGCGGAACGTGGNNNGAGCGGAACGTGGGGCCTGCACAAGGGTACTGTCCCCACATCGAAATGAGTCAGTTTCTGGGAACACGTTCCTTAGACAGTACTTTTCGGTAATTTATCTCTTGCTACCTTAAGGAAAACTGAGCGGAGGAATGAGTCCTGCTCGCAGTCCTTGGGACAACCTGTTTGCGTAATTACAGTGACAGGGTCCTGCTGTCCTTAAGGAGGAGGCTGACTAAAGCTTTCAGAATCTTATTTTAAGAGAAACGTGGGTTGCAGTGAAGATGTGACAATACCAATCGTTAGGCTACATTCACATGCCCAGGAAAAGAAGTTTCTTAGAATGGAATAGTCTAGTTGGAAGTGATGTACAAGAATCATTTAACCCAACCGCTTCACTTCAGGACTGACCAGAAGGTAAAGCAGGTTG
Source organism: Oreocharis arfaki (assembly GCA_013398015.1). Taxonomy (NCBI): domain Eukaryota; kingdom Metazoa; phylum Chordata; class Aves; order Passeriformes; family Paramythiidae; genus Oreocharis; species Oreocharis arfaki. The sequence continues at coordinate 717,478 of VZRR01007148.1, forward strand.
TTGAGGGCACTGTCCAAATGCCCCTTACACCTGACAGGCTCAGGGCATCATCAGGCTTGACCAGCCTCTCTATAAAGAAATGCTTCCTGGTGGCGAGTCTGAACCTCCCCTGGCACAGCTTTGAACCATTCCCACACATCTGTCACTGGATCCCAGGAGGGAGAGATCAGCACCTCCCTCTCCACTTCCCCTCCTCAGGAAGCTGTAGAGAGCAAGGAGGTTGCCCCTCAGGCTCCTTTTCTCCAACCTAGACAAGCCCAAATCCCTTAGCAGCTCCTCACAGGCCATGGTGTCCAGTCCTTCCACCATCTGTCTTGCCCTTCTCCAGACACCTTTGAGGACCTTCCCATCATGCTGAAATGGTGGAGCCCAGACCTGCACCCAGCTCTCAGGGGGAGGCCCTGCCCCAGCGCTGGACACGAAGGGACGGTGATGCCGAGTTTGGTGCCCCCAGGATGGGTTTGCTGCCCTCCTGGCTGCCAGGGCACGCTGCTGGCTGCCACAGAGCCTGCTGCCAACCAGCACCCCCAGAGCCCTCTCTGCAGCCCCAGAGCTGCCCCTCTCCCACTTTAGGCTTGTGGCTGGCGTTTCTCTATCCCAGGTGCAGAATCTGGCATTTTGACTTGTCATTTTCATGTCACTGGTGATTGCCCAGTGCTCCACTGTATCCAGATCCCTCTCTCTGCAAGGACTCCTGTCCCTCAAAAGAGTCAACAGCACCTTCCAGTTTGGTACAGCAAAAGTCAGACTATTTTCCTTACAAACTGTAACCACTTTTTATTTTACTAAATTGTTTTCCAGAGACGAAAACCCCCTTCTTTTTTTAAACCCATGATAGGCATACTTTACAGGAACTGTAGGAACTAAACCACCTATTGTTAGCTGCTTGCTGACTTTTGTGATCAGCATGCATAAGGATTTTTTTTGTGTTGATAAACTGGTCTGCAAGCTTCATATCACAGAATAACAATGATTTGATTTGGAAGGGACCTTTAAAGATCATCTAGTCAACCTTCATGCTTTGGGCAGAGATGCCTTCCACTGGACCAGGTTGCTATAAGCCTCGTCCAACCTGTTCTTCAACACTTACAGGTCTCCATTGGGCATCCATAACTTCTGTAGGCAACTTGTGCCAGTGCCTCACCACCTTCACTGTAGAAAAATTTTTCCTTATGTCCAATGTAAATCTACCCTCTTTCAGTTTAAAACTCTTGTCCTTTGTTCTGTCACTACTTCGTGGTAAAAATTCTCCCTCTGTCTCTCTGATAAGCCCTCTTAAATACTGAAAGACNGATAACCCCTCTTAAATCCTGAAAGACTGCCATGAGCTCTCACCAAGGCCCTCTCTTCTCCAGGCTGAACAATCTCAGCTCTTTCAGCCTTTCCTCAAGCAGAAGTTATTCCAGCGCATCGATGTTTGTGGCCCACATCTAGACTGGCTTAATCAGGTCCATGTCACAGAATCACAAAGTCAGAATCACAGGATCAGCTAGGTTGGAAAAGACCTTTGAGATCATCAAGTCCAACCTATGACTGAACACCACCTTGTCCACTATACAACAGCACTGAGTGCCACATCCAGTCTTTCCTTAAACACCTCCAGGGTTGGTGACTCCCCCACATCCCCAGGCAGCCCATTCCAGTGCACAGCCAGCCTTTCTGTGAAGAAATGCCTCCTAATGTCCAGCCTGAACCTCCTCTGGTGCGGCTTGAGACTGTGTCCCCTTGTCTTACTTGAACTGAGGACTCCAGAGCTGGATGCAGAAATCCAAGTGGGGTCTCACAAGTGTGGAGTAGAAGAGTGCAATCATGTCCCTTGACCATCTGGACACACTGGTCTTTATGCTCAATTCCAACTTTTCACATACCAGTGTCCCAAATTTCTTCTCTACTTAATCCATTTAACACCCAGCCTGTACAGATGCTGTGGTTTTCCCAGACCCAGATGCTAAGGCGAAAAATCAAACCCAGAAAAGTTATACATCTAAATCAAAAGACCGTATCTGTGCAGAAACAAAGCGTAAGAAATTTTCTTAAAGGAGGCAGGTTGAGAAATTTGTGGAAAATGAGGATCAAAAAAATGACAGCAGTTGAACAGCATTAGTTCACATATGCAATGCCCAAGATTTCTGAGATATGGGCAAAAATATCTAGAGCTATTCATGATTCATGTGCAGATGAACTTCTCTGTCTTTACAGAAAAAGAGGCTTTTGTTATGGAGAGTTTTGTGGAATCAAAGAAAGGTACCTTTCTGTGTGTAAGAAATTAGTTGCCAGCTGCAGCCCTGATCTAGGATATAACAGAAAAAAGGGTGGGCCTTGGGCAGCTGAAATTCTTTTCTGTAATGCACTGAGCAGAGCTAAGAGAAAACCGTGTGTGTGAGGAAGGTAAAGAATGTACACATCTCAGAGCTAATAAATCTATGCCCAAACTTCACAAAAACTCTTTAAACTTTATTCATAAATCAGTGGTTTGTTTTCCTGCTTACAAACAATTAAATTGAGTCAAGTCTCTGCATAATTCTTTTGAGTTTCAGAGTTTGGAGGGTATTTTGGAATTCCTGAGCAAACAGTGCTAAACTTTATGATTAATGGAGAAGAAGTCTGACACTTACTGTTTCCTATATTCAGGGAACAATTTTGTTTCCTTTCATTTCCATCATTCACAGGCCTTTTAGTCATAATTGCAGGGCAGTAATTAAATAACAGTTTCCTGAGAGGTTGTCAGTGCGGGATGTGATAGAGAATGAACACTCACACTGAAATCAAGAGGGTCTTCTTCTGTGAAGACAGCTGTGTAAAAGGCTTTCAGGTGCTGCTACTGGAACTATGTTTTTCATTGCATTGTCTGAACTCTGTGTCTTAGATTTGCATTGAAAATATCTGGTCAAATACATCTGCTTTAAATGAACTCTCTGCTGTGGTTCATTTATCTTCCTTTGTGTATTCCCCTGCTCTCCCACACATATATTTTTAGTTCTGTTCATCCTGTCCTTCTTCTGTGACTTCCAATTACTTGCTATCATCTGTTAACAATTTGCAAGTATTTGCTTTGTGTCAAGGCATGGGAAAACAAAATTGCAAAAACAAAACTGGGAAAACAGTCTCCCCCAAGAATTATTCCATTGTCAGCCAGAATATTCTCATGTAACTGAAATAAGATACTTCTGTAAAAAATCACTGGCAGATAGACTGAAAAATACTACTCTGCTGTTATAATGTAAGCATCCCTGTAATGAGAGCTCTATCTGTCATAAAAGTACCCAGTGACATAAAAGAGGGATTTTCTTTCCCTGGAAATGCTGGCAGTTTGTTGTCCTAGATGTTCAAGGATTTCCGGAGTCAGGAAAAAGATTTTTATCAACGGTCTAGAGGTGGCACAGAGAGACCGAGTGGCACCTCATATATGTATACATGTCATGATCTGGGCAGTTGTCACAATTTAATCTCAAAATGTAAAGCTGTTAGTGGTTTACCTTTAATACTCAGGGAAAATGTTAATTTTCATTTAATCAATGGCTAGAGAACATGACAGTCTCCTGATATTTTAATCACTTGCGATAAATAATACAGAAAAGGTGATTACAGAAATTTCCAAAAGATCTCTGCCTTTTGCTAATGTATGAGGGCTCCAAGTATCCAAAAAGATAACACAGTTTTCTGAATTTCTGTTAGTTTACGTATCCCTCAAGAGTTTTCACACAGTCTCAGAAACACAGCTGTGTAACTTCTCTTTTACTGGAACTTAATGTTTTTTCCTATTTATGTGTGTTTTGAGGGATGTTTAAACAATCTGTGATGAGCGCTTTTTATAGGACTAAAATTACAAACTGCAAATACAGCTCAAGAGCGACTGGGACAACAGAAATATTTTTCAAATAATTAAAATTCTGTGTTTGATTATTATCAATCTGTATTGCCATTATCAATAAAGTATTGTATTATCAATAATGTATTGCCATTACTCGTAATGGGTCATAAGCCTCGGACTGAGTTTCCAAGGCATCAGAGCAGAAGCTTGTCAGATTTGCACTGTCTGAATGTTCTTTGATCTGCTTGCAGCTTTGCTTTGCTTCCTTTAATTGTGAGAGCAATTTTGACAGGTTTTCTATGGCTGACGTATTTTTCTTGTATTACTTTTTTCTTTTCTTGAATGCAGACCTGGAGCTGGACACAGCTGGTTTACCAAAAAAACCAAAGAAAATATCTAATCTATGTGGCAGGTACTGTGTATAGTAAACTCAGATGTAATGTAGAGCTGCAGACTAGTGAAGAAAAGGCAAGGTGTAAAATTGTGTTAGCAAGCACACAAAAATAACTCCAAGAGAGCCACAGAGGGATGAAGAAGAACATAAGCATGTCAACATAAGCATGTCACTCTTCCTGGTGAGGGACTCCATAAGCTGACGACCGACTGTAAACCCATTCCCCTCACCTGAGTGAGACCATGACCTTGGGGCCTAGGGAAGGAGGGGAGAGGCGTGAACACACCACCAGGAGAATGGTAGAAACTAAGAAGTAGGGGGGGGGAATTAATTATTTATCTAATAAATAATGAAACCTAATAATGGTAATTTCACATAAACATATACTTTCTGTAATAGTTACATCTGAATTAATAATTCTTAAATGAAACTGTTAGGATTTCCGTTATGTTAACAGTAGATTTTTTACTTTATGAATAAGGTGTATTTCATCTTTGTCATAAGTAAGGTTTTGAGTGTAAAAAGCTTGGTGTATTGGCAATAAATTTCTGTCTGAAGAATGCACATTTACTAGGAAACTTAGAGTTTCGGAACAACCCATGTTATGTTTAAGTGTTAATTTGATATACTCAGCCATCTGGGAAGAATAATTCATTAGACTGGTTAATTAGGGTAGGAGTGACACCACAAAAATGGTAGTTATATCCCTCTTTGCAATAAAGCACTATTTAAATCTAAATAAAGAATCACAGCTCTGAGTGTTTGGTTTGTAAAGAGCTATGTATTTGCTACTTTAAAGGAAACAGTTCAACAACAACATTTCATTCTACATATTTCAACCTATATCTAATTTAAAAAATAAAAATATGCTCCTCAAATGTTCTTGATGGTATACATTTTTAAGGGAGAATTTTCAGCTGTGTTGTGTACATATGTTAGACTTCATTGGCTAAGTATTTCATGCTTTAAAAAAACCCCCACGTGATTAATGGGGTATCTTGTTTAGCAAATACAACATCACAGCCTAATCTAGATGGGAATCCAGACCTGTAGTCCAATCTGTGGACCAAAGCAAGGTCAGACTGGGTTGCTCAGGGCTTTATCCAGCTGGATCTTAAAAACCTTGGAGAGCTGAGTCTGCTAATACTTAGATTCCACTGCCTGACTTACTGAGTCCTACCACTCATCTCGGTAGTAAACCTGTCCCTGCCTTCTCAGTACCCTTCTTGTGGGTACTGGAAGGCTGCCAATAGGTACTCCTGAGCCACCTGCTCTCCATTCTGAACAAGCATGGTTCCATCTGCCTGTGACAGCATCTCTTCTCCAGCCCCTGATCATCTTGGTCACTTCCTTCTAAATCTGCCCCAAATGATCAATGCCTGTTTTGTACTGGAGGGCCCAGTACTGGCCACAGCACACAGATGTGGCCTGAGAAGTGCCTAATACAAGGGGATAACTGTTTTCCCTGATGTAGTGGCTCCCCGCCTGTTAATATGGCTCAGGATGTTAGTGGCCACATGCTGGGTGGTGCTTAGCTGGCTGCAGACCAGTTCTTCCCAGTCTTCAGCAGAGCTTCTGCCTTGCGGGTCAGTCCCCAGCCTGCACTGCTGGAAGCAGCTGGTGTGTCCTGGGTGCAGGACTTTGTACCTGCCTTTGCTGAATTTTGTCTGGGTCCTGCTTGGCCGCTTTCTCCACCTGTTCCTGCAGAACCCCACCTCCTGCCCTTAAACCCATCCACTCAGGCCACATGGTTTGTTGTCACTCACAAAATTGGTGAGGGTGCACTCTCTCTCCTGCTGGGGTTATTCACAGACACTAGACACAGCAAGGCACCCAGACAGACCCTGGAAAAACACACTCGTTAAAGGCTTTTGGTAGGGTACAAAACACTGAGCACAACACTTTGATTCCAGCCGGTTTTTCACCCACCTAATTGTCCACCCATCCACCAGATGAAGTACCAGATGAAGCACAAAAATTTTGAGGGAGACCACGTCAGACATCCTTCCACAGACGGTATATATTATAACTTCTTCCTCATGTCAGTAACCATTTCATTTTGATACAAAGTCTAACACTCGGGAAGCAGTTACTCAGCAGAAATAAAGAAATCCTGTACCGAACTCAGAAGAAAGGATTTAGATCTCCACAGAGCATACTTGACAGCAACTCTTTTGGCAATTTAAAGCTTAAAAAGTGTCTTTAAAGAACTTCTTAGATTTGAAAAAAATACTGAGGAATATGAATTATTTATTGGTAAGATTGTTTGGATTTGTTTGAAACAAGATTTTGATTACTGTTCAGTCACCATGAGGGTTAATTCTACACTCAGTAACTGAGAGTTAAGTTTTTAATTTATAACTGTAGGCTACATGTGCAAAAAAGATTAATCAGAATACATTGCAAGTTGTATTACATAAATATTGGCTACTCTGTTAAGGTGTGAATAATTAAGTCTGAATGAAGATGATAAAATATCATTTTCCAAACATCAAAATGAGAGCTGCCAAAAAAAGCATTTGCCTATCTTACACGGAATAGCTGTGTAAAGATTTGTATACAAACTAGTGAACCATTGACCCATTATTTCCTTTTCCACTTCTGAGTATGTTACAACTATTGCACAAAACTACTAGGGCAAGGTTTGGACTTCAGCAAAGATAGCCGAGGAAAGGGGAACAATAATTTTCTATTTTTTTGTAATCTAAGTACCCACTTCTGTTCTGCAAAGGCCACAGGCTAGTAAGAACATGTGTGTATGAGAAGTGCCTTTCTGTCCATTTCCACCCCTTCCTCATGAATCTGTTATGAAGTTCAGAGAGGTTTCTAAATAGTCTTTAACAAAGGGTTTGTCTTAGCATTCCTGTCTGGAGTTCTGAGCTGCTCAATAGTGCCTGTAGAGAGGCTGAACTTCTTTTTTAGAAGCACTAAAAGGCTTCTTTTTTAACAAGCAGATAAATTATTGGTGCTTTTTGTACATGGTGGCATTGGAGATTAATTATTTCTCTGAAAAGTCATATTTGCTGGATATGTATTTCGTGTAATATCTTCCACTTCCCCATATATTTGCTTTAGGAAGATTTGTCCACACATTTTGTGGACTTCTGCCATTCAGAAGTCTCTGAAGTGTGGAGCTTAAAACAAATAGTGTGGCTTCCAAGATTTAAATGGCTTTTGTTGCCAAATTTTGTTTAAGACTGTGGTGCTTTGGCAGACTGGGTTGTTGCCCTGGGAGCGCTGCTAAAGCCCTGAATGTTTCACTCTTTCTGACGTACTACAATCTGGAATAGAGGTATTACTAGGTTCATTTATGAAGGTTCACATTTCTCAATGTAATGAGCTTTATGCTCATAGTAAGCGCTATATGCTAAGCCAGTGCCTTACCACTTCATTGTTTAGGCAATTTATTTTGTTGCCTGGCGAGTTCTGGGGCTATGTTCCCATTTCCTTACTGTTCTGAAGTACCAAACAACCATTTGAGTATTTTCTAGGGACTTTACTTGTTTCAATGCAAAAGTATTGAAATGAAATGAAGTTTTAAAACAGGAAGCTGAATTTCATTAATGTTTTGGCTGTAGCTCTGCTTTCTGCTCACTTTTTCACTGTGACCCTTCTAGTACGGTGGTTGAGATCCATCATCATCTCCAGAACCTCTAGCAGGAAGACTCACTTCTGCTGTGGACGTGACTGTGAACACTCAGGAAATAGGACTATATTCCATTTTGGCCAAAACATTGTCTTCTGCTGTAGCTGAGAATCACTGAATCGTATCTGGGTGTTTGGAAGAACACTACTCAGAACCAGGACAACCTGCAGCTGTTCACATTCAAGTATCTTAAACAAAACTCAGGCACAGCTCGTTAAAAACGCAGCTGCCTGCTGCCAGACAGGGGGAGTTTATTTGTGAGAGACCTGCAAGTGCAGCGCTGCTGCATGGGGGTGGATGAGCTCAGCAGTCAGCGACAGCCTCAGGGCACCTGGGCAGGGCAGTGACAGCAACGGGACGTGTCAGCAGCCGAGCAGTCATCAGGTGATAGCCAGGTAAGGAGCCATGTCCCACCTCAGTCAGGGAAATACCTATGATAGTTCAGAGAAGTGGTGGAGCCACCACTCCTGGGGATATTTCAAAGGTGGACTTGTGTCAGTTTGGAGCGTGGTTTAGGGGTGGACTGGCAAAGTTGGGTTACGTGTTGGGCTCGGTGACCCTCAAGGTCTTTTCCAAACTAAGCGCTTCTGTAATTCTGCGACTGAGAGGGGGCGGGGGCCGATGGCTCGGGGAGCAGCCAAAATGGGCCTCCTGGGCAGAAGGGTGCGGGGCAGCTGGTCAGGGCCGGTTTGAACAGTGATGCCTAAATGCGGTCTGATGCGACGTTCTGAGATGCAATTTGCTCTGTTTATCTTTATATTATCATTATTCGTTTACCCCTCCCTCCCCCCGAGCATTTACGTAAAGGATCTTTCCTTCCTGCCCCTGATTGACAGCCGGAGAAGCTGCCACTGCAGCTTTCCCTGGAAGGACCGGCCTGGGCTCCCCGCCGGTGCGAGGCGGCGCTGCCCGGGAAGGCGGCGCTCCTCCCGCGCCCCTCCGCGCCCGCGGCCGGAGCAGCGGGAGCAGCGGGAGCAGCATGGTGGTGCCGCCGCTGCTCCGCGCCGTCATCATGGGGCCGCCGGGCTCCGGGAAAGGCACGGTCTCCGCTCGGATTATCAAGCACTTCGGCGTGAAGCACCTCTCCAGCGGCGACCTGCTGAGGGACAACATGCAGAAGAAGACAGGTGGGAACGGGGACGGGGGTGGGGATGTGTGCGCGGCGGCGACGATCCCCATTCCCGTCCCCGCCCCGCGAGAACGGTCCCCACGCAGCCCGGCGGGAGCTCCCGCGTGACACAGCCCCGCTCCGGGGAAGGGACACACGCTCACGACACACACTCCTGCCCCCAAACCCGCTCCTTCCCTCCCTTCCTCATCCGAGAAGGGAAGGAGCTTCTTTAAGGGTGTTTGCTGCTCCTCAGTCCTCCTTCTGTGCGCCCCCCCACCCAGGCAGAGGTTGGATGTCTTCACAGAGCTCTTCTGGAGGCCAGAGGGCACTGAAGTGGGCCTCGTATCTGCAGCCGTGGGTCCTCCACAAGCTGTCACTTGCCAGCCGCTTCATGAAGGTGAATGGGGTTATCTGGGGATACCCCGTTTTCCTTGTTTTGTTACACCTCATTGTTTCCTTGTCTTGATGCTTTTTGTGAGCACCCAGTGGTTTTTGTAGGTGTGTCTAACAGCTCTGATAGTTTCTCATCGTTTCTCCAGCTGCAAGCATGTTAAAAGGGAAAAATATTCACATTTTTTTAACAGGCAGGGCAAGAGGAGGGGTTTTGAGCAATCAGACTTTTTCAGGTATTAATTTGATGGCTAGAAGTAGAGGTACCTAGAGTTGTTAACAGTTAATTGTTAATTCCAAAATTTTTAGTTCTAGAATTAGGCCTAGTCCTGAGCTGGCAGGCACAACATAGTGGTGCTTTCAAAAAAAAAACAATGGGCAAATTGTTCAAACTGCATAGCTTTAAAAATTATTATTGTCTTAAGAGTTCACATCATGCTTAGGTTTCAGCATAGTCTGTGTTTACGTACAGTGGTGCTTATACTAGGTAAAGATACAAATTACACTTGTATAGACCTAGCTTGACCTCTGGCCTCAGCTGAGACGCCCCAGCCCCTCTCTCTGGTGGATTTTTGCAATGATGGATGGTTCCCTCCTGACTTCCCTGTCTGCTTTTCTATATGGTGGGGTGAAAAACCTTGTAAGAACCATCTTGGGCTGCACGTGATGAAGTGAGAGTATTATTTACAGCAACTTCAAGCTGTAGAGTACTACATTCACTTGTGACTATCACCGTAGTATTATGCTTAGGTAACTGGCAGTCTTAGTTTTGGAATAGTCATAAGCATGTTTGAAGGTGAAGATTTATCTCTATTGTGAAACTAGTTGTGATGCGATTTCCACGCATCTTCACACAAATTCCGTTTACTCAGTAAGGATTATGACTTTGGTACCGGGACTGACTTCACGGTAGTTGATATCCATAAGTTAAGAATTTTCTAGGAGCATACCCGTGTGGACATATCTGATCATATTCAGGCTACTTCTATTTGGTTGCACGATCATAAGTTTTTATTTACAGAGGGTCACAAAACTGTTCTGTTATGAGCTTTCAGTGTAAGACCTAGTGGGCAGCCATTCCAAAAATGAAGGAAATATGTTATTTTACCAAGTGCTTTGAGGTTTACAATGTTTGCTGAATACTTTAGGTTTTGTGTGAAACCATAGAGCACCAGAACCATACTGAAGATTGTGTGAGAAGAGGAAATTGCAAGTGGCAATATCATATTGCTTGAATGGAGAAGGGAGCCTGAAGTGATGGAGAAAGAAGCGATTACGCAAAGAATTCTAGGTGGGTTGGGCAGATGAGAGACTGTGAAGGAGAGCAAAGGTGTGAAATCGAAGTTTAGCAGGCACATTATAACCCAGAATATGAGGAAAGAAGTGGACGGTTTAAGAGGTAAAGTTTGCTCTGAATTAACTAGAGCAGAATTTACCAGAATCTGCTATACAGTTTCTCATTCGAGTAAACCCAGATGAAACCATTGCAACTTCATTGAAAGTCAGTCACTAGTTCCAGAAATGGCTTCCAGAGGGTTGAGATGGAGTATGAGGTAGCAGGACTAGGTAGTACACTGGAAACAGAAGAACAACTGAGAGGCAACTCAGAAAGCCTTGGCAAGTTCAGTCAAGGCAAAGATTCATGAGTTTTGATTGTAATAGAAGAGTTCTGCAATTTCCAGTTCCTTGGGAAATGTGTTACACTAAACAGTTAAATCCCTTGGAAAATTAGATATAGTTAACAGTAGTTATGCTGTGCAAATTTTGCATTTGCTGTCTCATGAAAATGGACATTGTTGAAAAGTCCTGTTGGAGATTTGCAGTTATTATGATGCTCTAGTGGAGAGTGGAGAGTCTGTGAGACTTTCTCTAATGCTAAGGTAGTTGTTGTCTGATTATCGCTAGAGCTTGTTTGCCGTAATGTGGTTAGAACGTGCCAATCTTTCGGTAAAACCATGGAACATGGATACCTGTCATCACACAGAAAGGAAAGAAACCTGTGTTACCTGTAATTCCGAAGATTACCATGCCTGTAGTGCTTTCAGACCCAACCTGAAAAAACCCGAATCTAAGTAAAACATACAAAATCCCATGAAATCCCATTCCCAACAGCAGGAGTGAAAAAAAGTGCTATGATATAGTGTATTAACTTTTTGTCCTTATATATGACCATTTGGATGCAGCTGTGCCTATTTTTTTCCTTCTGTGACTTTCTAACTGACTTGAGTTGTGCAGAGTGGGGCGAAAGGCAGAATTTTTCAATCGCTGTTGGTCTAAAAATAGCTTGCCATATTCTAAACCTTTCTGGGCCCAAAATCTCACAAATCTTTCCAAAGTAAGTCAGAATAGTTCCTTGTGAACCTTGCCTTGCACACAGTTTTAGGTCATTGTGGCTAGAGAAATGCTGCAACATAAATCAGTAGCAGAGCCAAGCATCAAGTACACATTAAACCATCTAGATGTGATTTATTCCTCCTCCCAACCTGCTTTTGCAGGGTACATGGTTCAAAGCACACTAGAATAATAAAAGAGGTATGAAGAAAGGAGGTAAGGAAAAGAAGAGACACTTTGTACCCAGGCAGATGGTCACCTTCTTTCCAGTTTGCGATGTGTTAGGGGACTCAAGCACCACTGACTTTTTTCCACATAGTGAGCATTATTTGAAGTCTGCCCAAGGTGCATAGTGCCTATTTCTAAATGGTCTTTGTACTTTTCAAAGCCTGACTACACATATTAACAGGCAGTAAGGGGAAATTATTCCTTTAGTGCCTATTTTTTTTTTTCCTCATCACCAAAGCTGCCATTTACATTATTTGAGGACATGTACTGTTTTTCAGTCGCCTCATCTGAGGAAGGGCCTCTGTCCTGTTGCACATCACATGAGTGATGGGACTGGCATTTGTCATTGCTTTCCACTGAAAGTGGCCGTGTCTTGTGTGGGTATGTCAGTCCACCTCATTTTCTCTTCTGTCTATTTTCTGTAACTAGGTCTGCGCTGGCTGCAAGTAAAGGCTTCTGCAGATTCACAACAAAACCAGTCTAGCTGCTATTCTGAGTGACTTAACATAATTGGGTAATTGTTTTATAAATGAAAGATAAGGAAACTTTGTGCCTAGGACGCAACCCAGGCAACTGAATTTCTTCCTGGCTGTACCCATGATTTGGGTGAGCTACAGCATGTTACTGCCTGCCATGTAGGAGCATGGTGTGGTATCTGGAACCACGATGCACAGATGGAATTTTTCTGAGCCAGTGAGATAAATGACTGGTACTAAAGGTTAGTCAGTTCTCTGGGAAAATGCTAGTGTCTGTGTGCTCCCATAAATAGTGTACAATATTTATAAACATCCTCTTGTAACACTAGTAATCATAAAAATACATATCTGGCAAGCATGCCCCACTCTAGACTGTTTAAATGCCAAAGGCATTTATCTTTGTAATGAAGCCAAAGTGTAAGTTAGTAACTAGCCACTAAACTGAGAAAATAACTTTCTTTTCAGGAAGTCTGAAGGCTGATATCTTAATAAACTTGTATCCTTTATATTTCTTGTTTTGAAGACTCTTTCCTAATGGCCTCTCCTCATTTTAGTTTATGGAAGTTAATATTTCAAATACATACAAGTAAACTTCTTCAGAGGATGTGAGGATAGAGGTGTGTTTTGTCCTGTTATGATCTGTGAAACTACAGATGGATCGAATTAATCTGATAAATATTTCCATGGTCAGATCCTAGCTGATCATCCGTTTTTTAATTTTGGCAAGCATGCTGTCTGTCTTGTTTACAACTTTTCTGTGTCATCCTGATCAAAGCAATTTTTTTGCAGGTTTGTGGGATTTTTTTCACTTGCTGGAGGTCAGAGATAGTGTAATGCAACTTCTCTTACTTTCACAGAAGTGGGAATCCTTGCCAAGTCCTACATTGATCAAGGGCAGCTTATTCCAGATGACATCATGACACAATTAATGCTGAATGAGCTAAAAGGTCTAGACCGGTACAGCTGGCTCTTGGATGGTAAGTTAGCATGCTGGATATCACCATATATGGAGAGAAAATCTGCTCTGGAAAACTTGGGACTGCTTTGGTCGCTTGTTGCCAGCTTTTGAAATTTTCAGCAGATAGTCTGCCCTAGTTTCTTTGGCTGAAAAATGCTTTGGGTGCCTCCTGCCTTTGGAATGTTACAGGGATATTTAACTCATGTTGAAAAGGGTAGTTTAACACTCCGGTAAAGTTTCAAAACTGGTAATTCTGGTATTTTTATGTTAATTTATATGGTATTTCCCCTTTGAAATATGCATTGAAAAGTTTCTTTTAAAAATTCTTTTCTTATTAAAGTCCTTGGGGAATGGAAAACCTTTGAAAGATGGGGCTTTGGAATTATTTAAATAAGAAGGTAGGCATGTGATGCAGTAACAAGGTAAGTATGGAAAAGTACTGAGGCAGTGTGGAGTGTAATAAAAACCATTGCTCAATTGCCCTAAAAGGTCTCCTTCATTTGCTGCTTGGTTCTGTTCTCCAGAGTGAACTGTTTTGCAGTTCTGCAATGTAAGCTCATTGCTTCAGCATTCACATTAGAGAGAAAATGCATTTGCTGCTGTCTTCATGGACTGGATGGCTCTTGTTATTCCAGCCCATGGGAGTACAGTTGGATGCACAGCACAGAAACAGTGTTTAGGCTGGATGCATGTTTTTCAGACTCTAGTCACAACCTGCTTCAGTAGATAAAACTAAAAAGTTATTGGTGTGGCTCTTTATTTAGAAGGAGTGAAATATCGACAGTGGTCTCTATCCCTTAGTGCTTTATTACAGTTGCTCCTACGTACAGTGATCTGTTCTGGCAGCTTTAGTCACAGTTGGGTTCCTCCCTGAGATAAAAGTTTCATTCACAGAGTGAACAGCACAATGGAACCTAAACAATAAAGCAACAAACTGCAGATACTGTTTTTTTTCTTTAGTTCCAGGTCCTATGTATACGTAGTTCCAGCCTTGTGGATCTTGATGTGTAGCAGTATAGCTGTGCCCACTGGCAGCTCTCAGCAGGATGATTGTGTCAAGACCATAAAAGAATAAATCAATCTCTGCTGCATGTTAACATGCTCCTGCCTTTAAACCTCTGGAGCAGAAATTTTGTCTGCATCAGCATTTGTAGTAAGACTCAGTGAATTACACTAGGGATAGCTCTGGCATAATGGGCTTTGCAGGAACAGCACTGTTCTGTTGAAATATGTTGACCTGAAATCTTTAGTTTGGTAATGGCCATGCAGAATAAACAGATGGGGTCAGCTAGCTCAAACCAGAGTTGCTGAAGTGCTTGTATGGTCACTTAGCCAAATACCCATTTATTGCCTCACGATAGGTTGGTGGCTTCTAAAGTCATAGCAGACACAGCAGTCTGAGCTGCATGTGTCTGTAGATATAATCTACTTAGATTTATGCGCTGTATAATTTAGGGCACTTCTCCCTGTGTTCCTGGAATTTTTGTAATTCATCACATCTTGCTGATCTTTTTCTCTGTCAAGAAGACACTATGTAGAAAATGCCAGTTCAATTTCAATGAAATGCTTTTGTAAAGGCACTTCAGTTTGTTGAGGAATTTTCTCGTAACTCAGTCCCAAAGCAAACTTATTTCCCAGCTGCATAACTTAGAAGCATGGTGGCTGCTAATAGTAAGGAAGAACAGCAGTTCTTGAACAGAAGCATGGTGGCTTGCTAATGGCAACAGTGTTCAACAGCAGTGTTGAAAACCTGGCCATTCCTCTGCTCTTAACATTTAGAAGCACTTCCATGAGATAATGTGAATGTGTGAGAAATAGGATGAGGGCAGCTCATGACTGTGATGCAAACCAGGTGCAAGGGACTTGATGCACAAGCAAACACTTAGTCTGAGTTAATAAACTCTGTCTTTTTGTAATGCTTTTCCTTACTCATGCAATGGACAGATCAGCCAATGTTATGCAAGAGTTTCTTAAGTTTGTACGTATTGGTACTTGCCTTTATGGAGAAGTTTACTTGTACAGTATGATGGAAACTACAAGCTACTGAAGAACATGAGGCTATGCCATAGGTTCTTGAGGAGAGGTATTGTTCCAGTGAATAGAGGATGCAATAGCATGTTCTGCAGTAGCTTTGACCACTGAAGGTCTTGTGCTCAATTTTTTGTTTAAATTATTTGTGGAGACCTTGGCTTTCTTGTTCTTTGCTCCCACTGCACCCCTCCTGAGTTCCACTAGATTTCTCAATTATTTCAAGGCATAGAGTAGGGAGCCACAGAGTTCATGGGGCAAAATGCAGCATCTTTAATGTGAAGAGAGAGGTTGCTAATCAGCCTGAGCGCTCTCACAGTCATCCTATCTGAGGACAGTTTGATACATCAAAACTTTTAGAACCTAAGTCCTGAACTGCCTCTGGTAAATATATTTGGCTTACTGCAACTGAATAGAACAGGTTTGTAATGGCCACCACCTTAAGCCAGACCCACACAGCTGTGGAAGTAAGAGACATCACAAATGTTTCTATGTTGTTCTGACTTCTGAGTGAAACTTTTCACTGGAGTCTTTATTATTCCAAATGCGTATACAGTGTTTTTATGCAGTGTAGTGGTAGGTGGTACATATGAATATGGGGTCTTCTTGCACTTATTGTTGCACTTTTGCGAAGATGATTAGCTGAAATGAAGAAATGAAAACTGGGAGGCATTTAACAGCTTTAAATGCCATGACACACTGAAAAATACTGGAAAATCTGATGTCTCTTCAATCTTTATAGAGTATGACAATGATATTTGGGTTTTTTTCTGCCTAACAATTATTTTCTCTAATGACTCAATCCAAGTCTTCTTTGCTGTAACTCTGCTTTTGGAATTTTATGAAGCTGTTTCCTTTAAAAAGGTTTCCCCAGAACAGTTGCTCAGGCAGAAGCCCTTGACAAAGAATGTCACGTAGACACTGTGATTGACCTAGACGTGCCATTTGAGACCATAAAGTGTCGGCTCACAGCACGATGGATCCACCCTGCCAGTGGCAGAGTCTACAATCTTGAATTCAGTCCTCCCAAAGTGCAGGTAAGCGATATGTATTGGTGTTGGCACTAAGTAAGTGTTGCACTGTGTTTGCTAGCTGCAGTAAAATACTGTTTGCATATGTTGTTTCAAAACACAGCAGCTCAGAAGAAAAAGGCTCATTTCATTTCTTGGGAGCACAAAATCTTTCTGATAACACCCTGCTGGTATGAGGGTATGTTAGTGACCTTGTAGAACCTCAAAGTGGTGGACAACATATTGGTCCCCTGCAGAGCAGAACACCATGGTGTTTTGTGAGCTCTTGTTAAAGCTGTTCACTGATCTGGAATACTGTCTGCCTTGCACACTGGCACAGGATCTGGGCATGGTCTAAGCCTGTCTGCAGCCTGTACAGTCCAAAATGTAGCTTTCTTTTCCTTCCTCCAGAGGACTCATGCTTTATATGTAGGAAACACCAAATCATCAGTCAGAGGAATCCAGTGAATGCTTTCCCTGTGTTTATATTTAACCAGGATGGGTATTTTCAAGGGAAAAGCTGCTGTACTGCAAAACTTGATGTAGAAACTTTCAAGTCAGGGAAGCTTTTCAACAGATTTAAGAGCTTATGGCTTGAGATATCCTAAAGAGGAATTTAAAGATAAAGACTGTACATTGTTACCTTAATTTTTTTTAAGAACAAGGACTTGCTTTAGTGCAACTCAGCTTAAACTGTATTTCATCCTTAACTCCAAGTAACTTAGCTGTTGTGGCATCACATTTCACCCGGAAGTTCTATTAAGTCACATCAGAAGCACAGCAGGCCCTGTAGTTTTTGGATTTCAGTGTTGCAGGAAAAGAGGCGAGCTTGAAATACCAGGTAAGCACTGGAAGTGCGCAACAGAAAATATTGCCTTTGTTTTGTTTAAAACATGGTGTTTAAAATCATGGTGATTTTCAACTGCAGAAGAGCACAGGCAAGATGGAATAGAGAATTATCAGACTTATCAAAGAGTAGGCTTCAGCTGCCAGAGCTTTGCTGTTAGGAACTGCTTTATCTTTCACTAATTAGCAGGCTTACCACAACACAGTGGACTGCAATATTTAAGTGAAAACATGAAATAGAGCTAAACAGGCGAAATACAACTGTCTCTGTTGTCTTAATAAACCTGCAAAATATTTACTTACTTATTAGGAACAAAAGTTCTCACATTAGGTCCCTACCTCTGTAGGGAAAGCTTCAGCTGACTCTGATGCCATTTTTTTGTACAGCTGTCACTAAAATAACTCTTCCATTTTGCAACTTAAAATCAAAGGGCCATTAACTCCTTTGCCCATTTTAGTATTGTCAAATGAAGGTCCAATTGGTCTCGTACCTCCTGTTATACAGGAATGTATTACCAACAATATTGTTTTCCCTTGTACATGAAGGTTTTGTCTACATATTCCCCATATTCTATGGATGATCCAGCACACAAGTTAGTCACATTACTTATGATCTAATGGTCACTGGCAATACTAAGAAAATATTTTTAGCTACAGACTGTTTTACTGGAAAGTCAACAACTTACATTCCAGATAAGAACACAGGCAGCAGCCTCTCTCTCTATAAGCAGAAATCTACACCCTGATTAAGTGGAAATTGATCATAATTTAAATAGAAAATCACACAAAACATGCTTAAACAGAAGTAAGAAATATACTCCAGTGTTTGCTTTTAACCATGATTAGGGCATTGATGACGTTACTGGCGAGCCGCTTGTTCAGCGCGATGACGACAAGCCAGAGACTGTCAGCAAGAGGCTGCAGGCTTATGATGCACAAACAAAACCTGTTCTAGAATATTATCGGTAAGTAGTAAAATCTGTACTTCCACATTCTAAAATCTTTCTGTGCATTAGCAGAGTGAGGAACAGATCTCTCCAGTTACAGAATATATTATACCACAACAGTGAGTGTGGTGTGAGTAGCCATGTAGCTTTCATGAACTCAGTAAGAAATCAACTCAGTAGAATGAGAATGGTTTTCCACTGTTGTACGAGACCTTCTGGACCCTGTGTGGCAATATAGCCTGTCACTGCAGCCAGACACACTTAGCTTTACAAAGAACGCTTTGCATTATTCAATATATCATAGTATTGTTCTGAGCAACAACTGCTCTGGTGGGTAAAGTAACAGAGACAGTTCGTTTTTGCGTAAGAATTTACAGTATTTTGTTTTCTGGATGTATAAGTAGAAGCCCTAATAACAAGTGCAAGGGGTCAAGAAGTGATACACAAATAGAGAAACTGTTAATGAGGATTTAAAGGTGGCTGTTCTAAGAACAGGACTGTGATTGGATCGAGCTAGAAAGACTCTTTGGGAATAAGTAGCTAATTCAGAATTGTTATTTGCATTGTGGAGTGATATCAAATTACTAGTTAAGAGTCAAAACTATACACAATGTTTCTCTTAATGTAAAGCTGCAAGTATCATACTGCTAATATATAGATATTAGTAGGTCATCATGTAGACCTTTAGTCTTACCTTGCCTAGACAAAGAAATCAGACAACATCAATGAAGTGACTGTCCTTTCTGTATTTCCATATTCACCACCCTTCATTGTATTCTTCCAGGACTGTTGAGCAGAAAACTAGAAGCTCCATCTTTGGTGTGGTCAGGTTTTGAAGTTTTTCTAGATTGACAATGATATTCTAAATTTTGTGAGATTTCTGAAGTGAAAATGCCTCAGAGCACCACAGTAAGACAAAGGCCTAAGCTGTTGTTATTACTGGTAATAACATACTTGACAGATAAAACTAGCTCCTACAACTAATTCAGAATAACTTACTTGTGCCTGGTTATCTTGCTTGTCCTCATGCACATTCTTTGATTCATGAGGTGCAACTTTATAGTACCTGGGTTAGTCACAGCCATCTGACGATGGCTGTACACCATGTGCTACGTGACAACATTGCCACTTATCTTCACCCTGTTTGTGATTAAGTGCTCTGCAGACAGCCATCAGTTTTATGAACTGATGGGGCCAACACCCAGCTGTTTGAGGAACAGAGTAATGAATGTCCAGCCTGCACTTCCAATGCTACAGCTGTTCTTGGTGTTACATCACATGCATATTTTCACACTCCTGCCAGGGTAATCTTCACGTGAGGTGGAGATTTGGAACAATAAACAATTTGACACCTGTAATCCTTTCTTCTTTTTCTTCCTTAGGAAAAAAGGGTTATTGAAATCCTTTTCTGGAACAGAAACCAATAAGATCTGGCCACATATCTACGCTTTCCTTCAAACCAAGTTGCCAGATGTGAGCCAGAAAGATGCTGCCATTCCCAGGTGAAAATAGGTCAAACTTCTGCTCATCTGTCATAGCTCACTCCTGATTACATGAGATTCAGCAATCAAGGATGTGTCCAAGTAGTCTACCAGACTCATCAATAATTAAAGTCCAATGCTGTCCTTTACTCACATTGTAGTAAAATTTTGTTGCCTATGGTTATCACTTTAATGCTGTATTTTTTTATAATAAATATACCTAATTTTAAAAATACAGTAACTGTCTTTAACAAAAGCAGGTACTCTTGTGTCTCTTATTTGGAAAATACGTTTGCAAATACTGATTGGTGAAGGAAACACATTTCAGAATACAGCTTAATTAGAAAGCACATTGACTGATTTACTCAGTCAGTAAATGAAGCAATGGTAAGGACATGAAAGCACATTTCTTGAACATGTGCCTAGCTGGAGCTAGCCCGAAGCTGTGAAGAACCATGACCACCGGTCTGCAAAAAGCTATTTCAGACCAGAGCTGGTATGCTTCTTATGTTTGCTTGCACAGATGGGAGTTGATTCTGCTCACCTTAAATTACACTTGGCACCAGGGCAACTTATCTAAACAAGTATGTTTATACTTCTGCTCTCAGACCAACTATCTTGCAGGTGTAGGAAATGGAGTTTCAATGATGTGTAACACATTTGGTAAAGCCTCTGTCTTTGTGACTTTATCAGTAAAAAGACAGCAGATATGGAACAGATTATGTGTAATCTGGTGAACCTGTAGCTAGATGATCTTGACCAGTGAATGCATCTTCTCTACTATCTTTGAAAACAAGTGCTCACTGATGCCAGCACTACGATTTCCAGTGGTCAAAATATTAACTTTGGCATATTACTGTAGCAATTTTTATTGTAGCAATTGGACTGTTTTTCATGAGATTCTTGTCTCTGACAAGCTCTTGTGTTTACTCACTAGATAACTGGAAATACAAACCTCCACAGTCCACACTTTTAAACAGCGCAGGTACTGCAGACACTGCTATTTTTCAGTGAATTCACCCACCCCTTTTTTAATGTTCATCAGATTGGGAGTTTCAAGAGTCAGGAAAACCTCAGAAACAAACAACTCTGTCTAGGTAATGTGTGAAGTAGCTGTGTCCTAGTAATGCAGGTTCCAATCTCCTTTACAGTCACTGCTAAACAGCTACAGAGCTGGGGTGTTGACATACCTTGGACTGCATCTGCACACCCAGTTTTACCATTATGAATATTGAGACACATATTAGTCTAAAATAAAGAGATGGTCATTGCAGAATAGTTTTCCCATTACTATAAATGAACAACATGAGCAGCAGCTATCACTACAATCAGTTTTCCTTTCATTTAAAGAAAGCTTGCCAAGAAGATTGACCACTTGTACTGTCCTCTTGAGGAAATGTTTACATATTACAGTGAGAAACCCTGATTTGCTGCTTGTATTTTTGCATTTTGATTTCAATAAAAAACTGATTTTTTTTTTTTNTGTTTTTCATGAGATTCTTGTCTCTGACATAAATTACATAAATTTCAGTGAGCTGGAAAGAGCAGGGGGAGGGAATCACCATATTATTTGACACTTATTCCTGCACCATCGAGTTTTATCCCCTTAGAAACTTAAAAAAACCCTACTGTATAACAGGTTACTAGACCAATGGCTCTACTGCTAAGGGTAGCAGTTGCAAGTCACAGTGCTACCTTGCCCTTACTACCCTTGCATACAACATTCAGTTAAAAAACAACCTGAAGTTACTAGTTTTCCTCTAAGTTTCCCTTAATAATTAACTATTAAGGAGGAGGCAGTGTTTACTTATCCTTTCTGGAGTATCTGTCAAAGTTAACCAGATGCAGTAGAAATCTGTAATTTTTATCTCCCGTTTGCATGTGGGACAGAACTGCTTCTTGCTCCTTTCTCTTCAGTCTGTCAGCAAAAGAAGGCTAGAGAGCAGAACTCATATGAAAAGCTGCCTCTATGAGCGGATCTGCTATTGTGTTGGTACGAATACTCCGGTACGTTCTGCAGACTTAGACTTTTCAATATTTTGGCTGTAGGCAAAGCTGAAAATTACTGGATTCTATTTCACAGAACCATAGAACCATTAAGGTTGGAAAAGACTCTCAAAATCATTGAGTTCAACCTCTGACTGTCACTACCCTGTCAAATAACCCACAGCACTAGATGCCATATCCAGTCATTTCTTGAACACTTCCAGGGATGGTTACTCCACCACCTCTGTGGGCAGTCCATTCCAATGCTTGACAATCCTTTCAGTGAATCAAGTCCTCCTGATGTCCAGCCTGAACCTACCCTGGCACAGTGTGAGGCCATTTCCTCTTGTCCAGTCACTTCTTACCCGGGAGAAGAATCCAAACCCCATCTGCCTAAATCCTCCTTTCAGGCAGTTGCAGAGAGTGATAATGTTCCCCTGAGCCTCCTTTTCTCCCAGCTCCTCCAGTCACTCCTCACAGGACTTGTGCTCCAGATTCTCTTCCAGCTCCACTGCCCTTCTTGAACTTGCTCCAGCACCTTCATGTCCTTCTTGGAGTAAAGGGCCCAGATCTTAACACAGGATTCGAGGTGCAGCCTCACCACTGCTGAGTACAGGGGGACAATCCCTGCCCTGGTCCTGCTGGCCACACTGTTGCTGCTACAGGCCAGGATGCCATTGGCCTTCTTGGTCACCTGGGCACACCCTGGCTCATGTTCAGCTGCTGCCACCAGCACCCCCAGGTCCTTTTCCTGTAGCAGTTTTCCTGCCACTCTGCCCCAGCTTGTGGCGGTGCCTGTGTTAAAACCTGGAGGTAGGCGGTGATCACTGAACTTTTGAAGCCAATGTGCTTTCCAGACCTTATGTACAATCAGAACATTTCAGTGAAGGATGGAGAGAATGTACTGATAATCATTATCTGAGGCATAAGCTGTCTCTGCCAGTCTTCCAATTGCAGTACACATCTTTATAGGCAGACCTGCTGTAACAGCAGCAAGTTAGAAAAGCACAGTAGAGTTTTGGAGTGCAAGGTTCTGTGGAAGGCCTTGTCTAGAAAAAGTATTTGGATTTCCAGCTTCTCAAACAAGAAGATTTTAATGGTTTTCCACTCTGAGTTGACAATGTCAGAAACCTACTTTGGTTTAGCAGCATATGAAGTACCTTTCAAACACTGCAAGACACCTCACCGTATATGACCTGTGACAAAGCTTTTGTTTGAACTGAGGTCTTAGCCTAACCCTTGTACCTCAAGTTCCCTTCATCGACTACTTCTACCATAACGAGACTTGGTTTCAAAAAAAGAATCTGAAGTTAGCCAGATGAACAAGAAGAGAGTCAGACTCTCAAAAATCATACAACCCAGCACTCATTTGTAGACAAGTGTTGATTTTGTCTTAGGATTAAACCAAGTTATGTTTAATGAAAGTACAATATAACATTTAAATCCCCTTAGTAGAGGTAGAAAGCCAGTGTTTTAATCTAATCCATTCAGATCAGAAATACTGATACCAGATACTGATTTATTGCTATTAGTGATAACCAAATTTGAGAGCTTATACTGTCAGCAAGGTAGCATGAATACAGTTGCAATCTCCAATACTCAGAGTAAAACATATCCACATCTGTAGTAAGACAATAGCAGATTCTACCAAGAATCTGCTGCTTCTTGTAAACATTGTATTTGTGCAGATGTTTAATTCCTAAAATCATGAAAGGCAAGGTTAGTAGCAGAAAACACATCCAGTTTCACATTCGGCAATGTAAGAACCCTGCTCTTCAAGGACAACTAAAAACCTAGCAGCACATTTCAAACAATATTACAAGTTTTTCTTAATTACTCACCCTTCAAAGTCCCTCCCCACCAAAACCAAATAAAAACAACAAAAATCTGACACAAAAAATAAAGTGCAGTACCCAGAAAAATAAGTGTCAAGAAAATAGCCATGTTTGTTTCTTTGGGAAAAAAAAAAAAACGAAAAGGGAAATAAAAGAGTACTTGGCCTCAGTCTTAAAAGTACTATAATGTGTCCATCATTTTGGATTCTTCTTCATCTCTTTGTATCACAGAGTTAAAACTGCAGACATCTGTGTTTATGGAACCTTGTAGATCTCCTTTGTTCTGCAACAGATGAAAAATTGACAGCTTAATGCTCCGTAATTGTATACATTGAGGGAGAAACAGAGTGAGAGAGAAAAAGAAAAGACTGTTTGCATTGTCCATCTTATGATGAGACAAATTTGCAATAGAAAGGAAATAAGGTCTGAAAACATCATCAACCAGTATTATGCCACTGTGTCAAGAATTTTTAAAGTTTACTAGCATAGCTTGTATTTGGTCTTAATATTTCTAGCAACTAACTGCACATTTACATAAAATTCAGCTGTTTGATCTTACCTCTGAGAGGTACTTTAATCAAATTATTTCGAACAAGTACTTTCAATTGTGACTCCTTTCCTAATACTTAATTTTGGACAATCTTTTAAGTTGTTTCTTCATTCCAAAATGTGGCCATAGATGGAACTGTAAAAAACATCTAAGTATGCTCAGTTTCCTTTCATCACAAAGAGAGACTTTCTTTAGGTGTGACTTCTCTTGCCAAGAGAAGTTGTGGGGTACCAGGTTGGATGGCACTGTGAGCAGTCTGGTCTATGAAAGGTGTCCCTGCCATGGCATTGGGTTTGGAACTTTGGATGAACTTTAAGGTCCCTTCCAACTCACAGCATTCTATGATTCTGTGACTTACTTGGCTGATCCCATGATTTTACACTGCTCATGGTGATGACTGGGAATACAATTCTAGGATGTAATCTATTCTATCATGCAGTGTTTATTTTAGGCATGAAAATGTAAAGACACTGAACAAACATATGCTTTTGACCTTATGCTGATGCTGTGTGAATTCCAGCAAGTAAAAAGAAAGCCCATATAAGCCTTGTGTATTAACAATACTGCATGATATATCCCAAGCACTAGCAATTCAAGAAATAATCCTCTTTACATCTCAGAAAGGTACAGCTTCTCTAGGCAGGACCTAATCCTGCTTTAGTTAAATTAACTCTTAGAAATAATAAACCCACCTGTAAAAAAGATGTCCACTCTCCCACGCAACCAGGATTGACATTGAGATCACGGAGTAACATAGTTTGAAAGCCATGTGATTGTGACCAGATTCTCACTCTCGTCTTGAATGCCTCAAGTTCGTTTTTAAAGGCCTCAAAGTAGCCTTCTCCTGTCTGCAAAGACAAAAATGAAGTATTTGTTCTTCAGCCAGATTTACTTTTGAATTGTAAAGTGCTGAAAAAAAATCCATGCAGTAGTGACACGTTATACCTTTTAAGGAGTAACAACTGTGAACAACTCAGGAATAACGTTAGACAACTTAAAATTACATTTTGGGTAGATTTCTTTTTAAGACAAGCTGTAGCATTTATATTTGTAAGTAAAATAACTGATTTATCTAAGAACATGTAAAACCAAATCTAATTTTAGCCTTTCATTTATTCCAACTCAGAAGGTATCCTTACAACAGGTGCTTGCTGAAGGCCTTTGGTCAAAAGTAAAGCACAAACTGACTCACATTTTAACTACAGTCATTTAGACACTATTAAGATCCATCAGAGTCTTGAACAACCAAACACAGCCTACAGCAAATCACAGTTTCAGTTTTCCCACCTTTTTCCTGCACAGCTCTGGATTGCCCTATTTCAGTCCTAAGAACGGGACACAATTTATATATCTGCCCCACAGTAAAGGGCAGATGAAATGGAAAACTTGTGACAATACATAACTACACGAAAACGCATGTGTAATTAGTCAAAAGTCAGAGCAGTTTAAGACCAGTCTGTGTCTGCTGTTGTTACATAACTATTGCTTGTCTGTAACACACCTGCTGTCCCCCTGCTTCATCTTGCTTTCCACCTGCAACAATCAAAAGCCACTAAGCCTTCTGTCCTGGGGTGATTTTATGATGCTACTTTATTCCCTAAACATCTGCTTTATGCTCAGAAAATGCCTGGACTGGAGCCTGGGAACCGGGGGCACCGGCTCTGTTCAATCCCGCTCTCTCTCCAGCCTGGTCAGCAGCTACACGGATTGTTACTTCCTCGCCTTTTACTGAATTAATTTCACTAACTTAGGCAAGAAGCTTCTGGTTTTTTGGCTTTTTTTTCCCCCTCACCCTAACCTAGAGGCTTTTCACAGGCAAATCCTTTTGGCAGCTTTCTGGGGTTTTTTTCTCTCTCTAGCCTGAGGAGCCTGTGGGGTGGCCCCAGCTGGTCCAAACCCTGGGAAGATCGAGCCAATGAAAGAAGGAACATCAAACTCCACCAAGTTCACCTGCTGCAAGGAGAAGACCCACGCCAGAAACCCACCAGGCTCCCAGCTGCTGCATGAACTCTTTTCTCTCCGCTTCCCAGAGACAAAGAAGGGCAGCTGCCAGCTTTGCTGCTTGGCCATGCGGTGAGGTGAGGGTGGGGTGTAAGGTTCAATTTTTATTTCTCTCCCTGTGCTTTGTGGGTATCTTGCTTTGTCAATAAACAGTTTCACTTTTTTTTTTTTACACTTTCATCCCCTGGTATCCATTTCTCTCACTGGCAGAAGAAAAGAGAGTTACTGCAGCCTTTTCCCTCTAGAGGAAAAAGGCTCACTCCCGGACGTTTTTCTCCTGAAATTTGTCTCCAAAACCAAGACACTTTCATTTTCAGAAGTGGAATTCTAACAAAGTATTCCATCTAGAAAATAATTGCCAACAGAATGCTTTCCCATAAGCCTAAATCAGTCAACAAATTATTTAGCCTCATATGGTTAGGAAGAAACCCTCTCTAGAACACTGGTCTATTGTAAAGCATCAAGAGTTTCTCACATTGTTACCCAAATTGACTTACTTTGGCTTTTTGGAAAAAGAGACGAAAACATCCTCTTGGATCCACATTGCAGCTTCTGGCAATTTCTATAATAAACTGCATTACAACTGCTTGGTGTGCTACTTGCTCCATCAGAGCTCTTTTCTGGAAAAAAAAAAAAAAGTTGAAGTTCTGATTTAAAGAAGCTCCTGTGTTTCTATTTCTAAAATTCAGCAGAATTTCCTTTCACTCCAGTTCCTAAGCAGATGAGAACTGATGCTTACAGAAGCGAGAGCACTCATAATTAGCTTTAACTAGACATAAATGTGACAATGCACTATCAATAAAGTGGTTAGGAGAACAGTTCAACAGCTAATGAAGTTGGTCACCTTCCTACTGTACAAGTGGGAAAATGTGTGCTTCCAAAGATTTAAACATCATCATACCTGTTCAGCTTCTAGATGAAAACACCACAACATGAGATACCTAGATGTTTCTTCACATACAAGGTATGGGTGATCAGACAAAAACCTCTGACTATCATCCCATCTGCTCAGCATGCCTAATAAGAGAAACACAGTTAAGATATTCTAAATGCATAAATGATTTAATGCAGCAAGGAAGTTACTTGCATTGACACCCAGTACATAACAACTTGGCAATTTACTAACCTCAGAATGACAGCATGCAGCTAAATTTGGGGTGTTTATTTATACATCTAACCAATGCTGAAAGAGCATTTACCGGAAGGCATAATTAGCCTTTGAAGATACTAAAAGTAGATTATAACAGTCATGCATTTCTAGCAATGCTGATAAGTTATTTTTAATCAGTTCTCACACACAAAGAAAGTGGTGTAGGTGTCTACTAGTTACAACATCAAATAGCTTAAAAATTTTATGGATAGAGATTTACATTAAGTGATTCTGACAAACACAAATCATCTAAATGTTTGCAAATAAAAATGCAAATAACAGAACCTATAATCTGTCAAAAATTAAAATACTTCTAACACATAATTTGCTAGATTTTTAGAAAAATTAAAATTAATTATACAGACAGCTCAATCTCAAAAAACAAAGCCATACCAGTATTGGAAAGTTAATCAGAACTTTGAATTGTGGTATCATGGCACTACCTTCATGTAACAAGCTGAATTTAAAAATCAGAACTCAATACTCAGAGCACTTCTCAAAACTGTCCTTCAAGTATCTCTGACAGTCATTACTGGCAACAGGTACCAGATGTACAGCTTCACCTGTCTATCAGCATATAATTACAACTGGGCTAAAGGTAATTCAATGGTAATGACCTAAACTAATCTGAATTCTAGCAAACGATGCCAAAAGAGAAAGCAACAGCTTATATTTCTTCTGACTGTTTTCAAGTTATTCCATGTAAGTTCTTTACTGAAATCAGAGCAGGATCCATAAACAGGACTCATGCAATATAGCAAAGTCCACGCTACTCCTTGGCAGCAGCTAGCATGGAACAAGTGACTTCAGAAAGCATTTATGTACTGTAGCTTTCTACAATGGACTTAGGTATTTAAAATTAAAATAATAACATGGCTTTGAACTGAAGAAGCACAAAAAATTTAGCTTCTCTAGCTAAAGGTTGCTTCTATAACAGTTTATTTTGAATCTAGACAACGAGTAATTCTGCCCAACTCTCAGCTAGGAAGCCTACAAGATAGCCTCTTCTTTTTTTACCTGCTGAAATTTACAGCAGGGAGATGTTTTCTAATTCAAATATCATTACACCGAGCAGTTAAGGTACTTGAGAGAACCTGTGCCTATTACTGCTATTTGCATACTCTGACAGTGTTGTGCCTCAACTTGATACCTGCAAGGCTTGCTAAGGCTAATAGGGCTCAAAGCCCTTTCTTTAAAACAGCTTTAAGCCAAATAGCTTAGTAAAAACAAGTTTATAAGAACAATTTAATTTTGCCCATGTAGTCTTACTCCTGACTGTTCTGGAATTCCAAATATGGCTACGCTGTACTATGGTGTGGAACCAGCCTGAATGGCAAGCACTTCAGAGAACCATCAAAATTTCAGATTACAAGATCAGCTTTGTGCTCAATCAGGTTAACAATTATGACAGAACTAAAGTGACACCTAGTGGATAATTAAGTATAGTTTTAAACACACAATTCTGAGCACACATACTCTCAGCACAGGTGTTTACAAACATGTCCATTTAATCAGCCATTACCTTCATAGATTAACAGGCAACAAAAAGAAACATTTAATAAAACATTTAATCTCCTTCAATAAAAGCAGACAGCCATGGACAACCCCTGCACTTTTATATACATGACTTGTATTTCCAGGAATCTCCCTGCCTTTTCCTACCAGTGAGGAACATCCCTCTGTCCTGATAAAATAAAACTGAACAATCTGTCATCTAAGTCTTTCACTTATTAGCATTCCTTCTGTACAAGTCGGAGCAAACCAAGAGAAATTCTGTAGGAGCTGCAAGATGTTGGAAAAACAGACTCACCAAAGTGTCTAATCTTTTGTTCATGTTTTTGCATAAGTGGTTCAGACACAGCTTCATCTTCAATTTCTTTTCTTTTTTGATTAATAAAACTCTGTGGAAGAGAAGGATCGTACTATCACATGAATGCCACACATACTGTTTAGTGATATAAAGGAGTATCATATTTTAAGATGTTACTATTTAAACAGCTATGTTCTAATTCTAGAGTCGTATCATATTCGAGGTTTTCTTTTAGAAAGTACATTACCTAGTAACAGAATTTCAAAGTCCCACTATAGTCTGTGAAAAACTTCTGGTTTTAGATAGGAACTTACTGACCTGTTAGTCATGAGAATCATGTACATTGCAGCTTGGATCAGATAAATCAATTAAATTAGGAGATGTGATAGTGATGCCAAACTGATTTTTGCTTTTATATATTCTTCATGTATATTTGTAGCGCTGTTGCCTATTATTGCATAACTATATAGATTCATAGCTAGCATTTTACCTACTCTATTAGGAAGAGAAACAAAACACATTCCTAAAGGCCCAATCCCAACCTTGGTTCTTTGGAGACCAAGGATGAGGTACTCTGCCACAAACAACTAGTAAGGAAGGCAGGCTTCAGAAGAGGGTCGAACTAGGAGGGGGAATTACCTCAACAGCTGTGTTTCTAGTTGGGGATTCTTATCAAGTTGCTAAATTTATAAAACTGTACTTGCTCTATGTCACGTGTGCACCTTCAGCGCATTTTTCTGAATGTATTTCGGCGTGTTGTGCACCTGAAGGACCCTTCATAAAAACTTAACTGCATTTATCACCTGACTGTGTCTGGCTTGTGACTTCAGGGCTCAGAAAGAAGCAACAATAGCAGCTGAAATTAAACTGTGAAATCAAAGATGAGATTCTACTATTAAAAAAATTTAATGATAAATAATTTGTATTACAGTCGACAGTATTAGAGGCAAACTAACAGTTTCATGCTCTGGGTTGGATGGGACATTTAAAGATAATGGAGTTTCAACCCTCCCTGCCCAAGCAAGAACATCTTCCACTGGATTAGGCTGCTCCAAGACCAATCCAATCTGACCTCTGTTACTTCTAAGGATGGGGCATCCACAACTCCCCTGGGCAACCTGTTTCAGTGTCTTGACACCCTAACATTAAAAAAAAGTCTTCCTTATATGCAATCTAAACTTACCATCTTTCAGCTTAAAGCCATTCCCCCTTGTCCTGTTACTACAGGCTGTGATAAAAAAAGTTTGTCTCCATCTTTCTTGTAAGGCCCCTTTAAGTACTGAAAGGCCACATTAAGGTAAGTAATGGCTCCCCGTAGCCTTCTCTTCTTCAAGCTGAAGAACTCAAGCTCTCCCAGCTTTTCCTCATAGGAAAGGTGCTCCAGCCCACTGATTATTTCTGTGGCCCTCCTCTGGAGCCACTCCAACAGGCATCTTTCTTGTACTGGGGACCCTAGAACTGGATGGAGCACTTTGGGGGTGGGTCTCAGGAGAGCACAGGGGCAGAATCCCCTCCCAGGCCCTGCTGGCCGCGCTGCTTTGGATGCAGCCCAGGACACGTTTGGCTCTCTGGGCTGTGAGTGCCCATGGCTGGGGCACGTCCAGCCTCTCAGCCACCAGCACCCCCAAGTCCTTCTGGGCAGGGCTGCTCTGATCTGTTCATCCCCAGCCTGTGCTGATATCAGGGACTATCCTGACCCAGGTGCATCACCTTGCACTTGGCCTTGTTAAAACACATCAGATCCCCACAGATCCACTTCTCAAGCTCTTTCAGGTCCCTCTGGAAGGCTTCCTTCAGGTCTGACAATCGCACCACTCAGGCTAGTGTCATCTGCAAACTTGCTGAGAGTGCACTCGATCCCTCTGTTTAATTATAATGAAGATATTAAAAAACACTGGTCCCAGTGCAGACTCCTGAGAGACACTACTTGTCCCTGATGTCCATTGGGACCTTGAGCCATTGACCACTACCCTCTGCATGCCACCAACCAACCACTTCCTTATCCACCTAGGAGTCCACTCATCAAATCCATCTCTCTCCAATTTAAGAGAGAAGGATGTTGTAGGATACCATATCAAAGGCTTTACAGAAGTCCACATAAATGACATCTGTAGCCCTTCCGTTGCCCACTCATGTAGTCACCCCATCATAGAAGGCCACTGAATTGGTCAGGCAGGACCTGCCCTTGGTGCAGCCATGCTGGCTGTCCCGAACCACCTCCCTGTCCTACACGTGCCTTAGCACAGCTATTGGGAGGGCCTGTTCCATGATCTTCCCAGGCACAGAGGTGAGGGAGATACTGTGGTTTTGTGCTGACACAGAAGACAGAGACTACTAACAACTAGAATGAAGAAAGGAGGCTAGGGCTTGTTTCCATGCACACTGATGTAAGTCATACCTTATTAAAAACTTCTTTACTAACAGGATCTGTGTTCCACAGATTTTGTCGTTCCCTCTGGTTTAGTGCTTCTTCTTTTCTTCTCCACTCTTCCTCTCTCCATCTCAACTCAGCAGCTTCTGTCCTTGCTTGAGCAGATTCCTGATCACAGGATTCTGAATTATGCAGTGCTAAACTACCAAATTTTTGCTGGGCTTCTGCTAGGTTCCATGTGCATTCTACAGAGTGCTTCACAAACTCTCTTTCTTTTTGGCAGGCTAATTCAATCCCTTGGCTGTATGTCTGTAAGGAAAACCAGACACGCTATTTATGGAGAGAAAATTGTTGGTTCACAGTTTCTATAGAAGCAGACTGGCCTAAATCCCAAAGATAATACTAATGCACCTAGAAGGCACCTTAGATATGCAGCATTATAACAGCAGCAGTGATGAAGCATGGCAATGGACAGCTGTGTCTTCTAGAAAGAGATTTTGCCATTCAAGCTGCCTTAAGTTTGATAAGTGTATTTGCAAAATCATGGATCATGTGCTACTATCAGTAATAGTGACCAGACTGTAAAAATACTTTCGACACAGCCAAAAGCCCTCTGGCTATCTTAGGGCTGGAACATTAGCAGCAGCCTAGTGTGAGAATACTCTAAATATACACTTCTGATAAGAAAGTATAGGTTCTGTGATGTCAGATCACAACAGTAAAGTAACTGCTGCTGCCTGCATTTCAGTATCAGTACCTAAAAAGATGGCCAACATCTTCCCTTGAACCTACACTAGAAGTGGCATTAAGTTATAAAGTGGCCAATGCCCAGCATAAACAAGTGCTCCTTTTGGCCAAATCTGTTGAAGGTGTCACCACTCATAGCTGGGAGAGAAAAGGGATATCCTAAGCAACCCTGTTTATATTACTTTCAGGTGTGTGCTCGGAATTCACACTCAGAAATTCAAGAAATTATCCTCTATAACATATGCCATGCCTCTCCCACCAAGAGTGAAGAAAAAAGCATCCATATGCATTAGTTCCACTGCCACGTTATGAAATCTGCAGTGCTGATAACCTCTGGCAGGGGCACACGAAGGACAATTTGTGAAAAATTATCTGAAGGAAACTTTAATGCAGGTAAATCAAACTTATTGTCCCAACTTTGCTTGGGAATTACAGCATTTTTATTCCTGCAGTGACAAGAAGAAAATTCCACCATCGGAAAAGTAACGTAATGGCAGCTTCTTGCGAGAACACACAGAATTCCTTACAACGCGTTTATAAATCGCCGCCTCGCCCTGGCCACCAGAGAAACACACCGCCTACCTATCTGCTCCTGAGGCACGGGGACGCTGGGATAACTCCAACCCAGCTCCTTCCGCATCGCCTGCCCGCGGTGGAGCTGTTACCCAGGGCGGGCGGCGCCAGACCCCACCTGCCCCCCCGGCCCCCGGAGCCCCGGTGGG
>VZRR01007148.1:750693-828989 GCA_013398015.1 Oreocharis arfaki
TGGCCCTGGCCCTGCCCCTGCCCCTGCGCCTGGCCCTGGCCCTGGCCCTGGCCCTGGCCTTGCTCCTGCTCCTGCTCCTGCTCCTGCTCCTGCTCCTGCTCCTGCCCGTGCCACTGTCCCTGCCGCTGCCGCTGCCCCTGTCCTGTGCCATCACTTGTCCCTGTGCCTTTCCCTGCCCCTGCCTTTTCCCTGCCTCTGGAAGGCCAGTCACTTTGCTGCAGGCTGCCGCACGCGTGTGTGTTTGTGTATGCATGTGTATATGGATCTTCAGTCCTAAGAGCTCCTGGGGTGCTGTCTAGGGTGTTTTAATAGCTTGGCTCTCATCTGGGAATGGAAGTTAGCATAAAATGAGGCCATACCTTTGTGATAGTACCCCGGTAAAGATTAAAATGTGCCCTTGTTGTAGTCGTATTTTTTTTACCCATGGATTGGTTATTTAGATCTTTCTCCAAACAGGAGGCACTGACTGGATCCTTGGGGGTCGCAGGTGTAAAATCTGTTAGAAAAAAATGCCAAGAAAATTTTAGGTAAAATTGGAGGGTAGGGGGCTTGTTGCTGTGTGCTGTTTATTTAACAAAGGGATTACTGCTGTGGCCAAAGGGATAATACCAGTACTTTGCTGACTACAGTTCTCATCAGATAGAAGAAAAAAATTACGGTTTTCACTCAATCATTTTCTTGTAGTAATCAAATGTTTCTGTATAATGCTAAGGTCTGTGAAATCAGTCCCTATTACACGAGATGATAAAAGTAAAAAGTACAAAATGAGAGAACTCCCAATGATAGATTTTAATCTGGCACCCTTTTGAGGTTATCAGTAACAAAGCCAAGGGCCGCTGAGTCCCTTCTGAGATAAGGGGCCTGCAGACTTGGACTGATGCACATGCCTAGACTGGACCAAGGAGTCTCATGTGAACGTATCCTTTTCTTTCCTAAGGTTGTGTTTCCTGGTGTGTTTCTGGCTGATAAACAAACATATTTCTCAGTTTGTGCGTCTTGGATCAACATAAAAAGGCAAGAATGAATGCCGTCCTCCTGTTTTTCCTCTCTTGTCTCATAAGGTGTGCTTTGTAAAGGTGACTTTGGTTTGTTGCATGCCTTGGGCTAGAAACTGATGTCTCAAGTCTTGTACAAGATGTAATTTAGGTGTAATCTTATTTTTCTTTACAAGTGATAAGTTACTCTTGTTTCATATGTATCTCAAGATAATAAGATGCATTTTTAGGGTCATTCCTCAAACAGAGCTTCACATTTCTTTAAGATTTTATGATCTGGAGCTTTGACAGAAGTGGTAATGATAGGTCATCTCCCACCTGGACAGTTCTTACCTAATCTCACTAATTGCAACAGTTTATATGAGGGTAATTGAAGTTATTTTGATTCAGATATGATTGATCTGGGATCGATATGACACCCTAATTATAATATGGCTATCATCTGTTAAAATTTTTGTCTGTATAGAAGACGTATGATGTAAATGAAGATCTAAATAAATGATAGACAAGTGGTTTTGCTGCCATTTTGCATGTCACTCTAACGCCTGGAACTGATGAAAACAGGAGTCTTCAGTGTTTTTCCTTTATCTTGTTATTCATGTAATAATCCATGTTATTTTGTGTTTGAAGATTTTTTTTTTAAAAATGGTGTAAGACAGAATGGCCATGTCTGCTGACAAGCAAGCCCATGCTGAAGCCATTGCAAAACAGGAAAGCAAGAAGTTTAGAGGAACAGGATATTTCTTATTTGCTCCAAAGTCTTCTTGATTGTTTTTCAAATTACTCTCACTACCTGTGTGTTTCTCTAAAATTGTTTACATTTGGCTCACAAGAGGCCTTTCTTTGAGTAGCATGATTGCTTTTCCTTTCCTGTGTGGTTGTCCTTGACACAAGTGGAAAACCTCACATGGAAGCTACGAAGTATAACTCTCATTAAGGCATTTTCTCTGTCTCAAGGCAAACTCAATTCTGAACACATGACTCTTCGATGTCTATGCAATAAAACCTCACAGCCATGTTATGACCAGAAGTGGGAAATATAACCCACTTCCGCAGAGGAATAGTTTCTCGTACATTTACTTACCCTGAAACTAAAGTAATTAACATGAAGTAGATGTTGTTAGGTAAGTTCATCTTTTGTCTTAACACACAATAGGGTTTTTGTCTGCCTGTGACCTTCATTAGCAGGTGTTGACAAACAGTGAAGCAGCACATTTTCTTAGAGAAAACATGGCTTAGGTCAGCCCTCTTAAAAAAACCTATTGCTTAAATATTGTCTGAAAACACTGCTGTCATTTCAAGAAGGATGTTGATGCATTCAAAAAAAACCAGAGCAGAGAATATTCATAAAACAAGTGGAATGCTGCTGAATGCAGCTTCTCTAAATAGGTAGAATATCCAGCATTAAAGCCCGAATAAAATCGGTGGTAAAGTTCCCATTTACTTCAAAGGGGCCAGAATTTCACTCCAAGGCGTGCAAAGAATATTTGAATTAGACATAATTCACTATAGTAAAATAGACAAGAGCTAAAGGCAGACAAATGTGTTTGAATTTTTTTCTAAAAAGACATTTCATAGGCGATACCTTAACTGATTTTGTTTTCATAAGATATTCAGACAAGCCTCATGTAATACACAGAAACATAGAGGAAAACTTCGTATCATTTTCTCATTTGCCCATAATCTGTGTGGAAAATTACTGTCCTTTAAGGTGTTTAGTTACAGCTTTTAATCTTTTACTTTGGGATGTGTCCTATAGGATTGGCCAAGAATTCAAGAGTTTTTCAAACATATATTTCCTAATTGCACTTGTGAGTCTGCTGGTTTGCAGTTCAAGAATTACACTTACAGTACTGTAAACCTGATATTTTTTTCCCTACAAAGTACAGGCTGTTCTGAGTTGATGCAGATATGAATGAGTATGAAATTTCTTTTGTTTTTTCCAAAACATTGCATAACTTTAAGAATGTAAATCACATCCTAAACTACACAGTAATATATAATATTAGATAAGTGATTTTGCTCAGTGGCAGCTTGGCAAAAAATATGGGAATTATTTTGAATAGATATTAAAGTGTTCCTGTGAATACTAGTTTGTTTAATTAGCATTATAATGAATTTATTTACTTCTTACTGTTTTCCCAAAGGTGTTTGAA
Source organism: Oreocharis arfaki (assembly GCA_013398015.1). Lineage (NCBI taxonomy): Eukaryota > Metazoa > Chordata > Aves > Passeriformes > Paramythiidae > Oreocharis > Oreocharis arfaki. Next base: position 753,845 of record VZRR01007148.1, read on the forward strand.
AGTGCCATAGATCCTGCTGCAGAAAGCAAAAATGTAAGTATGATTTTTAAAACATTTAAATAGTCAATAACTAAAACTGAAAAAGCAGGTCCATGTATTCACATAGTGAGTCTGCTTCTCTGTCTGTCTTTCCAAAGTACATGACCTGGTACATGTTGGTCCCCCCTTATGTTGCTCTAATTTGAGCCATTTGAATGTCAGCCTTTATAAGCAAGCTCCCCTCAAATAAATTACATGATTTTTCCATTCTTAGGACAGGCTGTGTTCTGACACCTAGTGTGACACACTAGGCTAACCTGACACTGTGCTTTTTATTTTCCTATCAGCAATTTTGTATTTTCAAGTCTGTGACAAGTTATGTCACGTTTAATGATTAGGCAGTCTCTTAAAAGTGAAAATCTTTTTGGGGGATGAGGGAGAGAAAAAAAAATATTTATAACAATGGCCTGTCTACATTCTGTTTTGTCATTGCTAGTAAGCTTTGGCCAGATTCCTTTAGTCATACCTACAGAAGCACGTGTTTTGTTAAAATATGTTCGTCCCTTAGCTTTAATTCACTTGGAATTCCTTTGTCTTGTCTGGGTTTCAGGTTTTTTTCCTTCTGGAGCAAGCCATTCCTGTAAAATCAACAGAAGGTCAAGCAGAAGCCACTGACTGTCCCATTGTCCTGATGGATCATAAATCATCTGGTGTCAGTCACAGGGATTGATTGTCCTGATATTTCTTTCATGTGTATTTCTGTTCTAATAAAAACAATATTAGAACAAATACTCAAGGAACCAAAGTAGAAAGTAGCCCTGCATCTGTCTCCTTTCTCATCTCTTGTTTGTCCACTCTTCTGATTCCTTTGCTGTCCTTCCTCCATTCCTTTCTGTAGAGCTTTTGATTACTGTCCCAGGTGTAAACAGTAAATGTATTCCAATTATTCAGCCACTCTGCTATAGTTTGTTTTTTGTCTCCCAGTTAGTGTAATAAAGTTTGGATTAACTCATCTTACGTCTTCAGGTAATAGGCAATTCAACATTTTTCCATATGCTACTTGATTTAATACTGTAAAGGATATTAGTATGTGTTAGTTTTATGTCATGCCCCCCAGCTTTCTCTCCCTCATAAATTTAAGGATGTCCTCCATTGCTATTTCTTTCTACTCCATCATTTCCTATATGTTGTGGGTACACACTTGAGTAGAAAAAGAAAATTTTTCTGATTACGCTCATTGAATAATTTGTTAGGATCAGCCATGATGCTTTAGTTTCTTCACCTAATTTTCTTGTTTCTGATAGGAGTCTACTTTGCTGGTTACATTCAACTAGAACACAGATAATAGAGTAGAGTGCTTCTTGTTAGATAATCATCTTCAGGCTTTGTATTGGGTGTTCTTGTAAGATGGGAAAAAGGCAAATGGACACTGGGTGGCAGATGAGTGCTATTGTTGAGCTCACTGATTATGGAGCATTCATGTATGTTCTAAAACTGCAGGCAATTTGCTAAAATTGGTTATTGTTCTGTTATGCTGAATTAAAAATATACTCTATGTTCCCTGTGTAACAGATATTTCTTGTACATTTGGTATTAATTTTTCAAGATACTTTGTTTCAGATTGTCATCTTTCCCTTTCTTCTTTACTTTATGTTTTTAAGGGTTGCTGGTATATTAAAGGGTAATTTGTGATATCATTCCTAGTTCAAAAGCATCAGTGGTACTGGAAAAGGAGAATGCAAAGACTAAATTGAGAAAATCTATTATTATCTCTACATAAAAGCCTGAAAAAGGCAAAGAAAAAAAAAAGAGAGTCATCTGGGTTAGTACAGGGAGTGCTCATTTTCTTGTATGATTACTTTTATGCAAGCTTTGTGGGTATCACGCTGTCAGGTAACTGGGTGTAGTGTATAAGTCTTGTTTGTCCCCTGGGCATAGCAGATTTTTTCTGTGTGTCAGGACAGAAAAACTGTTTGTTAATAGCTCTAAAAGGAGTGAGACTTTTTAAAAGGATTTAATAATCTCATATTCTGGCCCTACAGAATATACGTTCTTTATTCTCCATAGTACCTACATATCCTTCATCCCTCAAACTTCAGCTATTTTTCTTCTTGTTGTTGTTTGGCACTGCAAAAATATGCAGCTTAGAGATTTGGCTTACTTATTGTAATGTGGGATATACTGTCTTCTTTCAACTTTCTAAATTTAATATTTATTGAGAAAAGCAAAGTATATTCCTCACAAGAGGATCCAGTGCCTACCTATGTCCATGCTACATTGGAAATCAGACCTCATATGGCAAAACTGACTATTGCCTTTTTTTCATAGTGTCGAAAGCTCACAAAAGTTTTTTTTTTTGGTTGTTGTAAAGCTGGGATCCACTAGAAAGGCAGAAAAGCAGTGTGACTAAACAGATGAAACTTTGAATATGATCAAACATGGTAGTCTCATTATTAACTTCTTTCGAAAATTGTCAGCCTTGTAGCATGGTTTGCAAAGTTTGTTTTTCGTCTGATTAGAAGTGAACATGTCCCTGCTATGGTAAAGGCACAGAACCTGTCCAAGTGAAGGCAGCAGCAGCTTTTATAGCAGAGTATCCATTGTGGTCGTCTTAGTGTCTCACCTCAGGAAGGCAAAGCCGCTGCTATAGTTTCTAAGCCAGATACTTGACAGTATGCCATATAGCTTGCCTCCTGTGCTTATGGGAGCTTATGAAAGTGTCTTCTCCCTTTGGCTGTGCCACCTGTACAGAGTGGTGTACAATGCTGACCTCCTTTGCTGAGAACAGTTAATGGGCTTCTGAAGGAAGAAAAGGACTAAAGACAAGTGTGGTGTAGGGCTTGACAAGACTTTGCTGTGGTAACCCAGGATAGTTCATCTCCCTCATCCAAGTACCTACAGTCCCAAGCACATCATATCTTGTTATGGTAACCTGGAGTACCTTACTTCTTCCCACCACATATGCAGAGTCCCAAGCATGATTTATCTTGTGAAAGTAACCCAGCATAGCTTGCTTCCTCTATCAGCTGCCCTCAGCTTCGCACAGGTGCCAGTGTGATGGCCAGCTGCCAGTCTTGGAATTCGGACAAAAGCAGTGAGATCACTGGTGATGAAAACAGGACTTTGCACATAGATGTAAGGCAAGCCAGTTAACCACTGCAACTTTTATTATCCACCCCTGCAGTGTTATCCTTTGAGCTGTATTCCCAAGCAGTTCCACTGGTCCCCCCATTTGATCAGGGTTGGTGTACTGGTAATGCCATGCTTTAATCAAAGCTGAAGCTTTCAGCTGCTGAATGTTGTGCCTTGTCCCTGAGAGACTGGCATCACCTTTTTGCTTGTAATACACAGATACTAACACCCTCAGTTTGTAGAACACTGCTTGCATGTTGTATGCTTTGTTGGCCAAGTTACACAACGTTCATTTACTACATTCTGGCTTTCTGGATGAAGCACATTTCAAAAATTATGGTGATTGTCTTTCAACACTACTTTATGATGACACATCTGCTGAACAAACATTGGAATGTTGTAATTTCGTATAATTTTTAAAAAATTTATTCCTGAAGGGAGCTGACTAGAATATTTAGTTTTTTTCCCTGTATGGGGTCCTGATTGTACTGAAAACATTGAGAAATCAACTTGATCAAGATTTAGAAATCTGTGTATAAACACATGTATTATACATATTTTATAAAATATGCACTGGCATGACATCCTCTATCACAGCTCTGGGCATTCTCTACAACATAAATAGTCTGCCTTCAAGTCTTGCAGTTGTGTCCATCCCTGACATACTTCAACTCATTTGTGATGCTTGGAAAGTTAATGAAAACATCAAACTCCAGGACTGCTTTGCTAAATCGAATCCTTCGAAACCAGTGCAAACATAAATGGTTTCCCCACCTTTTACCCTCTTCATTTCCTGTTCAGAAAACAAAGTAATCAGGTGCAGCAAAGAAAGAGCACAGGGGGTGTAGTGAATAAACCATTTTCTGGAGAAGCAGTTATTCTTTTAGTCAAGCAGGCAAAAACACCCCCGATGTTATTGTGTTCTTTCCTGTAAACAAATACAGGACCAAATGGTTTGGATTTGCTCTATTTCTGCGGTTTTGTTTGCTGTGATGCTCAAGAATGCAAACTGAAATGTTCTCTGACAACAGAGAAGGACAGTATACTAAAAAGTCTAGCTTCTGTCTTAAACATTTCCAACATCAAATAATTCTAAATCATGCTGAATGTGTGCCATTCCTGTATCATGCTTCCTAGGCCCACTCATGTTCCAGCTACCACCTGCTACTGAAAGCATCCTCATGCAAGAGACAAGCAGCATTCTGTCAAGAACATTCACTCATTCATTTACATTTATAAAATTACAAAGTTTTCATTGCACAGCAATGACAATTCCATGTAACAACCTTGACAGCTTTTTTTCATGGACCCTTTCTTCTTTCAGTAGGGGATGACTGTGCATTTTATGAAGAGAGTCCAGGAGACTTTCTGTTCCCAGAATGCAAGCTGATTCCTGCCTGTTGTGGTATGGATAGAGAATTAGTGATGACAATTTCTCATTTTCCAGTAAGTAGCCTGAAACTGGTGCTTATCATACCTGTCTGAAGAAGGAAGGAATTCAACTACTTAGTGGCAATTTCGTGTGGAGTGGAGTTCAACTATCTCTTTGATCCTCTTGAGCAGAGGGGGATGTTCCTGTGCTCTTTTGAATACAGAAATGCTCAGACAATGTACCAGGTATGGGCCATCCTAACAATTACATTAGTCACAGACTCTAGGCAGGTAGAAGCTCTAATAAAAAAGCGTTATGTTTAGATATATACCTTCATCCACAGATAGTGTGATAGGTCCAGTCACTTAAAAAATTTTAAGGATTCTTTGTGCCAGTGGCCTTTGGGGATGCTGGATTTCTGTCCATTTTCTTTATCTCATGTACATGCCTTGTTTTTTTCACACTGCCTGTTCTCACTCTTCTTTTGGGGGGTTCTTATATTTTCATATTTTTGTAATGCCTCCCACTGCCTATTCTTTCGAGGGTTCATTGTTTCCTGAAGGAGCAACAGCAGTCTAGAATGATCATATTTTCATCCGTCTCACTGCATTATGGATTAGATTATGCAAAAGAAGCAATAAAACTGACTTCAGTTTTAGTAAGAGGAGTATACAATAGCTATGAGCAGAGAGGGTCATCTTTCCTGTAGACTCACTTTTGCACTGATTCATTCAGAAGGTTCTTGTGCTTACTCTACAAACTAGTAATGCCATTATTTCACATGAAAAAAATCAGGTATTATGTATAAATTGCACATATAGAAATACTAGATTTTAAAAAAATCTAATTGTTAGAAAGTTCTGCCTAATACGGGAATACTTTCTATACACTTGGAATAGAAATTTAGAAATATATGCTTGGGTTAACAAAATGTAACATTGTATTATTCTTTAACTGGGTCCTTAAGAACCTGATGAGGACAAGGTGGTGACGTATTGGTAAAGGAACAGGTGATTTGAGGGTACCTTCTGACTAGCTCAGATCCAGCCAGAGAAATGGCAACATCACCCCATTTCCGTGGCTGGATCTGGGCCAGCCAGATGCTGCAATCAAATTACTAATATGGCATCATCGTATTTCCTTCCAGATGTACCTTATTTCTTTCCTTCTTTATCACTACTGCTTAAATTTTATCCTCTTTGCATAAGTGTAGGGGAAAACGTAGTTTGAAAGTACTGCACTGTGAATTGTCTGTCACTCTTGCAGAATAAAGAGAGGAACTGCTAGAAATGCACAATTCAAAGTCTAAGATAAGTGAACAGATGTTGTTGTTGTTGTTGCTGCTGCTGCTGTTGTTGTTGTTGTTTTCAGGCATCATTAATGTCTTTAATTGACATCAGTATTTCTCATGGCATTACTTGCCTTGAAAGGCAAACTTGAATTTCTTTTTCACGTCATTTTAGAAAGTGTCCTTTGGGCTAGCCTGGTCCACCACTGTGCAAAAGGAACTGATAATTGAGCAGTAAAGAACTGTGTATTTTCTTTGTAGATTAAGGGTTTCTTCTCACCTTTCTTCCCAATACTGGCTGTATGAGGAAGTGTTGAAGTCAGTACCAAGTGTCTGGGTCACCGCCTCAAGCATATGTTTGGAACATGCTGGCCTTATGCATCATGTTTCCCTTCTGGGACAGTTTATACCAATTAAGAGTGCAGACTAAAATCAGAATGCTGCTTTTCATAGTGTTCAACTCCTTTGCCAATGTTATTTGCTGGTGATTTTTCCGAAAGTCTTCTTTAGCTGAAGTGCCTCCTTTAGTCACTTCTGATTCTGTGGTTTCAGTGGAGGACTTGAAGTGTTCTAATTATAAGAGGGATGTATATGCAGTGATTAACTGTTATTATCAAGGGATTAGCACCAAAAATAGAGTTCTGCACAAAGACAACTATTAGAGAGCTTCTACTTCAGTATAGAAGGAAAAATTAGGTAAGCATTTATGGTAAGGATGCAGATCTGGCCGCAATTTTTACAACCTTTGACTGAGCCTATTTGAGTCTACTCTTACTATTGCGTTTGTATCTAGACATCTTAGGCAAATTTCTGGTGGAAATCAAGTTAGTGAGCTAGGAATATTCAGAAAAGGAAAAGATATTCCTGAATATCAAACTCAAAAGATATATTTAGATACAAGAAAAATAAATTTATTTTTAACCCTCTCCTTTTATTTTGGACATAAACCAATCTGTACATTTCACTATTTAGTAAAGATTTAACGGACAGGTTTTTTCATATTTTTGAGCTAGGCCTTCTGCTTCCTTCCGAAATTTCTGGAGGTGTTTTTACTTACTGACAGGCCAAGTAGGCTGGTGGTATGGCAGTGTTTGTCAGTCCCCCTGCTTCTACTTAGGTCAATCAAATCCTTTTTTCAGTACCTGAGTTAGTGGAAAGTGTTTCTGGGGTTTCATCAGTAGGCCTTTGACTTTAGCCAGTGGGGTGTTCCATCTGAATGTTTCAAAGCATTAAAAATTACTAGGACAGTGTTCCTCTGACTATTTACCTGATATCTATATATATATAGAGAAAGATATCTTGGGTGATCAGTACTTCCAATATAAAATGATAGCTATTTACAGTAACTTGGCTTTGCCTAGGTCCTGGTCTTGTATTCCACAGTGTTCATGTTTCACCAACCTTATATTTGAGAGTCATGTGTATTTTAAGTGTTACCACAAATATGTTGAGCTGTTATGAGTTACATTCTTTAAATCCAGCCATGGAGAATCATGAAATCATTCAGCTTGAGATGGACCTCTGGAGACCACCTCATCCAAACCCCCCTTAAAGCAGGTCCAGTTAGATTAAACTGCTTGAGACCTTGTGTGGCTGAGTTTTGAATATTTCCAAGGACAGAGAATTCACAGCCAGTCTGGGCTGACCACTACCATGGTAAAAAATGTTTCCCCTCCAACTAATTAAAGGTTACACCATTTATAATTGCCCTTCCATTAAGTATCTCTGAACAAAGCCTGGCTTAATCTTCCCTATATCCTCACATTAGATAGTCACAGACAACCACCGAATCTCAGAATTACAGAATTGTTTCTGTTGGAAAACACTTCATGAAATCATCTAATCCAACCCACTTGCTCACACAGGGTCAGGTAGAACTTTTTGCTCAGGATCATGCTCAGTTGCTCATTGAATGTCTTAACCTTTCTGGGCAATGTGTTTGACCAGCCTCACAGTAGAACAGTGTTTTCTTGTGTTCAGATGGAATTTCATGGTTTTTGACTTGTGCCCATTGCCTTTTGTCTCTGAGCACCCCTGAAAAGAGCCCACCACTGTACTCTTCATTCCGACCCATCAGGTATTTAAACATATGGCTAAGATACCCCCAAGGCTCTCTTTTCAGGCTGAGCAGTCTCAGCTCTTTCAGGCTTTCCTCATATGGAAGATGATCCAGTCCCCTAGTTATCTTCGTGGCCCTTCCCTTCCCTTCCCTTCNACCAGGAATTCGGAGCTGAAGAAATTTCTCTGCCTCTTGCAGATTTCTCTACCATTTGAAGATCAATAAAATGGTGCGGAGGGACTTTGGTAAAAAACCAAAACCAACTGAGTAAAACCCCAACCTTCCATCCAAAAACCTCAAAAACAAGCCAAGAAAAAAACCCCCAAAACAAAAACCCTGTCTAAAACAACAGCAAAAACAACAACAACAAAAAAACCAACTCAGAAGAAAAACAAACCCCTCCAAATCCTCAAAACTTGGGCAAAACCCAGCTGCCTGCATCCACCCAGCTGCCTGCATCAATGTGCTGACACTCTCAGCTGTGCCTGGAGTGATGCATATGGGTAACATCTGTCACTCACAAAAGCTTTTTTGAGTTGAAATTTCTGATGTTTATATATGAACTTTGCATGATGTGCTGCCTGTGGTCTTGCTTGTGTTATTTCAATAAATTGAAGCAAACCAGTTTGATAAGCTTTTATTGATGCCACAGCTCTACCAACACTGCGCCTGAGGCACAGACCTTTCTGATTCTCCAGCTCAGGGGCTCATCTGTGCCCCCAAAACTGGTCTCGATCCTCATGGTAAGGGTTGCAAACCCTATAATATCCCGCAAAGCTGTAACAGTGAGGATCGGACAATTTCACCCCAAATAATGGCAGCAAGGGTCTTGTGGGATGGGCGTTTTGGGGTGGGTGCTGGTCAGATGGAGGCATCGCTTTTCTCCTCATCTCCTGCTGTCACAGAGCAGAGCGGGAAAGGGTTTTTTTTGCAAACCCACTTGTGTTCAGCATCACATCTATGAACTTCAAAGTCCTTGGCTCTCAGTGTCCCACACCCTTCACCCATCTCCTGCAGAGCGGTGCCAAGCCTGTAGAACAAAAATTTTATTGCTGAAGAGGAGGAAACTCTTAAAGTCTTGCAGAAAAGGAGAGGTGGGGGTGGGTTGCTCTGCCCTTTTCCTGCACCATCTCACTGTACATGCATCAATTCTTGCTGGAGGGTGGCCAGATTTGAGGAGAGTTGCTGTGCCTGCAGTAAGATGTGTGAGGAGCATGTGTGGAGCATGAAAAGCCATGTTACTCCATGGGTCTGGTGGGAGCTGCGGGGTTACTGTGCTCTGGTACAATTCCCCAACTTTTGGTCTACAGAGCTTTGCTGGGGGGAATATGAGACCATTGCGTAAACTCCAACATCTTGGAGAGATGGGTCAGGGCATGAACTGGGTCTGAAATGGAGCAAAGCTGCTGTTTACACCAACAGACAGTGGGTACACTCACATTTTGGGGTTGAGAGGTGTGTTGTCCACCCATCTCCACACCTTCTGATGTGACCTTAATCCAATCCACACCGGTGGTGGGCTTTTGCCTGTAATAGTCTTGATGTACTCCTGGAAAATAGAGGTGACCAGTTGCTCCCAAAATCTCTCTGTGGAGGGTTTCATGGCAAGCAAATTCATGAAGTAAATCTGACTCCCAAATCGATGAGACATGAAATTCCCCTGTACTTTGAATGCTTCCCCAAACCTTCTTATTGCTAGGCACTTTTTTCTTCCCTGCCCACCTGAAAATCAGGACTTTTATGTAATTTTCAAGCCTTCTTCTCCCTATTTACCTTTTCTTTCTTGTCCTGGAGCACCATCAGCTGGGAGTTCTGATTTTCACAGCTTTTCATGCCCTGAGTCCAGTTTCCCTGTTCCTCAGAAAGCCAGTAGCATCTTTCCCCGTGGAGCTGCCAGTCCTGGGGACACAGCTTGCAGCCAGCATAGGCTGAAGAGGACAAAGAGCCATGAGACACTCTGAAGGGTTGTCAGGTTATTCCCCAGCCACCAGCTGAAGGTACTGAGGAATTGCCCATCCCACACCCTGGTTTTTTCCCCATTGTTGAGTCTTTTACATCGATGTGGTTTTTCCAGCCACTGGAGAGAAGGAGGGTTACTGAGGTTGGGTGACCACAAGGATGTCATTGGCTGGTGGAGGTGGAGGAAGAGTGGTGAGGGCCTTCCTCCCTGGGGCTGACACTGCTCCATGGAGGAGGGATCAGCAAAAATTGCATGGAAAAGAGGATTCTTCCTTGCAAAACACCTCTTTGCCAAATAACCCTAGGTGTCCTCACAACCTCAAGGGTGTAAGGGTCTCTGTCCTTGCAGTAGAAGACCCCCACAAAGGTGTCACTTGAGCATCTCTCAGCAGAGTCAGGTGGGAAGGGGGATTACCTGTGGGGCTGTCACCTCGGGGCTTGCAGAAATACTGCACCAGGGATGAAAACACGCACTGCTCCATCTGGTTCCTTCCCCGGGTCTCACTGCCTAGCTGCGGAACGCTTGTCACTGCTGGCTGCGGAGAGCACTGAAAAACTTGGAGCAGTATACTGGAGTGAGAAGCTGTAGCCATTTTGGGATATAAACCACAAATCCCGCAAAACTGGGTTTCATTTTCTCACACAGTTACTTTAGCCAGCCTGGAAAACACAGCTTGTACCCTCCACCCTTTTGTGATAGCTATGGGTTTACTCAGAAGGGGTTTATTCATGGTGGGTGATGCTGCATCTGTACAGGACCACCTTGTCCCCTCCAAAGGCTGAAATGCTGAAATGAACCCCAATTTCCCCTCCCTGACTGCTCAGTGGGGTGTGAGATGTAGATAAGAGCTGATTACTCACCCCGCACACTCAGCACCACCACCAGGACCAGCAGGATGAGTTGCCCCAGTCCCCCGGCTATGAGGAGCCCGTGCCACCATGGACAGAAGGCAGGTGCTGAAAGAGGTCATATTTGCTTTAAGAAATGAAAGATGAAAAAGCTGGGGGTTTAGAGGGAAAAAAAAAGTCTTTCTGTCAAGCTGGTGAGTTTGAGCAGAAGTTAACATCCTCGTTGCTTCCTCCAAAAATGCAAATCACCACTGATGGGGTCTAGAGTGAGGGTGGTTTCTCAAGTGGTGGAGGCGCTGCAGGAGCCTCAGGAGCACCCTTGGACCCCCAGTGATGGAGCCCATGGGGATCCAATGGGGATCAGAAACCTTCTGAAATTGGCTTAGTTTAGAGCTGCTGGTAGGGCTGGGAGTTAGTGAGACAAAGGTCTCTCCAGCCCTCATCTTCACCAGGATTCCAGCCATACCGTCAGCAGCTTTCCTTCCCATCCAGGTGTGTTGGCTCATGTTGGGCTTCTTGGCACCCATTTTGTCCCCCAAGTGAAGAGTTTTTGAAGGAAAACTGCTTCTAGATGTCTGTCACCCTCTCCCATCTCCTCCTTTCTCTTTTTCCTCCTTTTTTCAAGCCAGGATGCTGCCTTAGAAGACATTTAACCCACAACAGTGCTCTCCATGGTCTTGGAAACCTCAATATGGAGGTGAAGAAGCAATCAAACCCAAAAGTAAACAAATCCAAAAGTCTTCCCAAAACTCGAAACAAACATTTTCCCCCCAAAAGAGGACTTACCACGATGCTTCTGAGCAGAAGAAACATCCCCAAGATGCTTTAAATCAGCATAAACAATTTCCCCAGCCATGGTCACTCAGAAGGTCCCAGGAGCAGCACAAAAGCGACTCCACCTGTGGACAACCTCTTGCCTTGTGAACTATGCACTCGTGTCTGCATCCGGCTCCAGGAAATGGCTTTGGCCGGGGCTTTTATCTGCTTTTTTGTTTGTACATATATATATATATGTGTATATATATATATATTCCACAGCCTTCCCTTGTAAATGGAAGGTGGTGAGGGAAAGGGTGGCCTGCAGCCAGGAAGAGGTGGCACACCTGGAGCCGTAGAAACATCTGTGGGTTGGTGTTTGTGCTAAACATCTGTGAAAGCAGAATTAAAATACAATAATTTCAAAGAGCTTTTAAATAAGGTTTCTGTGTGTGAGGCTGAAGCATGTCAGGAGCTGAATCAGTGTGACCACAAGCAGGTAATCAGGTGAGGAGGAGACAGGTGACATTTGGTGTTTCTTCCCCAAAATATGGGCTGGGAGTGACTTGAAATGCCTTTTGTTCCATGTAACTTACTCTGCTGGTTTTGACACAATATTTGGCCTCTATTTTATCCTGGGGCAGAGAGATCTGATGTGGTCAGGGGTTGCCCAGCTCCTGCCCAGGAAGAGGTGAGAATCTGGATTTCCTTCAGGCTGCTAATGAATTTTATTTTATCTTATTCCGTTACTTTATTTGATTTTGTTACTTTATTTTATTTTGATTTTCCTCCCACTCCTGATGTGTCCTTTTACATCATCTAGACCAACCTGTGTTTCCTTCAGCTTTGGGAGTCTATGGCAACTGCATGGAACGACCACCAATTTCCAGACTTTGATAACCTTCCCCCCCGCCCCCTTTTCTTAGGTGTTTTTAGGTGTTAATCCCAGTTTTTAGCCAGTGACATAACACCCCAAAGCAACACTTTTATAGAGATAAAAATGAGGGTTTTTTTTCTCAGATACCCCCAAAAAAGCAAGGAAAAAAGCAGAAATTTGCCCCAATACCTATTAGCAGCCAGGTAAGGTAAATAAGAGGATAAACCCAAAGATCCAAAGGTCACAGTAGTAAACCACTGCATTATTTTATTTTAAAATTATTTTTAAAATTTTAATTAATTTTAAAATATTTTAATTTTAAATTGGGGTTTACTTAATTTTTATTCTTATATTTTTATTATCTTATGTTTATTTTTATTTTGTTTTCCACCCACAGCCTTTTCTTTGTCACAGAAAGTTTTTGTGGTGAGCTGCTATCAGCCAGCCTTCCTGCCCTCCACAAAAGCAGCTGCTCCAGTGGTGTGTGACCAATGATAACAAAAACCCCTTAAAATGTACAAAATAGATTAGGTTTTAGGGTAAAAGCCTGCAGCTGGGTAGCTTAATTGCAAGAGCACTTTTTTTAATATATATTTTTATAGTAAAAAGAAATTATAAAATGGGCTGAAGGGAACTGTACTTCATCCTTGTAGAATCCCTGAGGGCTGTTCTGGGGTGCCCTGACATCCTGGAACAGAGCAATCCCCAGCAGTGTTTCCCCAATTGCACACTAAAAAAAGCATTTTTGGACTATCCATCTTCCTAGCTGAGAAAAACATCCAGAAATGCTGGAAAAGAGGATGAAGTGTGGAGGGGAATCCCTGGTTCAGTGGCTGGGCAGGTGGCCCTCAGCAGGCAGCCCCTTCTGCATTGCCCCTGAGGAGGCACTGGAAAATCCCTCAGAAAACTATAAAATAAACCAAAACAACAACTTTAAAAAAAAAATACTTTATTTCTCTTCACAGGAGAAGGTTGCGCATCAGCATCAGGCTTGTTCCCACGGAGCAGATACAGGTGATGGGGTTTGGGGTGGGCTTGGAGGCTAAGGGGAGGTGGTCTTAAATTTTGATTGGAGGAGACAATTTCAGTTGCAGGGAGTTTTTAATTGCAGGAGAAAGTTTTAATTGATGCGATTTTAATAGGGGGAGATTATTTTAAGTGGGAAAACTTTAATTTAGGGGAGAAAACCTTAATTTTGAAGAGGAAATACTAATTGAGGAGAAAATATTGATTGAGGGGAGGAGATATTAATTGGGAGAAAACCTTCAACAGGGAGAAAGGTTTGCAGGGACAAAACTAATTATGGCAGAAAATTTTAATTGCAAGGAGAAAATGTTAACTGAGGAGATTTTAATAGGGGAAGATTTTAATTGGTGGAGAAAACTAATTTGGGGTGAAAGTTTGATTGTGGGGAGAAAACTTGACTTGCAGGGACAAAATTTTAGCTGAGGTGAGAAAAGTATAATTACGGGGATAAAACTAATTGGGAGGAAAGAAAATTTTAATTGCAGGGACAAGATTTGAATTGTGTGAGAAAACTTCAGCTGGGGAGAAAAGTTTAAATATGGTGCAGGGAGAAAATTTTAAATAATGAGAAAATTTTAATTGAGGACTGACAGCTTTCATGACGCCTCTGATAGATGGAACTTTGCTTGGCAGGTGAGGCAAGAGCACCTGCAGAGGAGGAACCCCAAAAATGGAGGAAATGAGGGTTTATTCCGGATTTTTGGGCATGGAAAGGAGCAAGCGGGCAGGTAACTGTAGGGCAAAGAACTGTCGAATCACTGGGTTTGGGGTTTTTTGATACTTCTGTAATCTGAGAATAAAACCCAGCTGAAGTAAGGTTGGGGGCGGGGGGGAAGCTTTTTCTGGCACTTCCCTCGAGGGAAAATTTTTGTCACTCAGCAGATAGAATTTTTGCTCTGAACAGACCAGTTTCAGACATGATGGGTTATTCTAATTCAGTATTAACCCTTCAGATGCACTCAAGTAACTGACTCTCTCAGGCATTTTCCCCCCTACAAATATTCAAATTTTCTGGTTTATTCTAGATTAGAATAAAGAAAGTTTTGAAGAATTGAACTGTAAAAGACTCCAGAAAGAAATTTGGTATTTAAATCCAGTTTGGACACATCAGAAAGTATTTATTATTATCTTCTTTCCCTGGAGAAATCAGCTTTCCCTTTTGCCCTGTTTCAACTCTCCTCCTTTTGCTCCCATCTTTATCATCCCCTTGGCACACAATAAGGTAAAAAAAGGGACTTTCGGGGCCTTGCTCTACCCAACCAGGGACTAAGATTTTTTAGGAAATTTTTTTATTTTTTGATTTACATATTTGTGGCTTTTTCAAATTTGATTTTTAAAAAAAATTTAAATTTATTTGTTGATTTTCCATTTGTTGGTTATTTGATTTTTTGAATGTAACTTTTTTTTACTATTTGGCATATTTGGTTTGTGACTCACTTTCTAATATTTTTCCAGGAAGAAGAGGGGAGAGTAGGGTGTTTCTCATAAAATTTGGTTCATATGATAGGGACAAAAAGGGAAAAGCTTAAACAAAAAATGGGGGAAATCCCACTGGATGAAAACACTAAGATTTTTAGGTAAAACCCCTAAGAGACAGAATTTTCTTTGCTCATGGTGAAAGGAAAGTGCGTATTCTGGATCACAGGATCCAGAGGTGGAGGCACCATGACCCCAAGTGTCATAGTTTAGGTGGAGAAAAAAACTCCACTGAACTTTAGTAACGAGGTAAACCCCAGAAATAAAAGCAAAATTTTAATTATGGTACAATACGAGAGTTTGCTTCTGGAGTAGGGGAAGAAACTGCTCCCCAAAGGGTTCCCAGGAATAAAAAAATAAGTATTTTTATTCCACACGGAGGAGTACTTTTGGTATTTCTCACCCAAAATGACACCAAGGCCACTGGCATTGGGACAAGACCAACCTTTCATCATCTTGGCATGACCTGTGTTGCTGCCCTGGGAGCCCTCACAGAGGCACTGAAGATCTGTTCTCCTGCAGGTCACAGCATGGAGTTGAAGCCGGAGGCACGTGTCGCCTGCCAGGTGATACTGGCAGTGCTTTTCACGGCCCTGTTCATCACAGCCATCACTTTTGCAGGTGAATGTCGAGGTTTCAGTCTCATGGGGAATGTCTCTGAGATATTTTGGGTTGTTGCATTTGTGACAGGTCTATGTCCATGTTCCCAGGGAAGACAAAGCTCACCCCAGCTGCTGTTCTCTTGGGGAGAAGGATGTTTCAAGAGCAGCCTTTCTACAGAAGACAAAAGGCATCCCCTTGGTGTAGGAGCTGACACTATCTAGAAACCCTTAGAAAATCAACAGGAAGAGCCATTTCAGAAGTACAGTCACACAAAAGTATTGTTTTCAGAGAAAAAGGGGCCTGGAGGTGTTGGCATGAGTCCCACCAAGTCAAGAAGTCTGCAAGAATACGAGAATTTTCTTCTGTCATTTTCACTACTTTTGCATTAATGGCAGAGAGCAACACCCAAGGGCATGTTTAGGGATAGGGTTACTCTGAAATTCCTCTTTAAAATTTGTTTTTTGAAGTCTACCATTTTGATAAAATGTAATTATTAGACAGCGAGGGGTCTGTTTCTTTCTTTGAAGGTGCAGTACCTGTGTTTCTTGTCCAACATCACAAGCTGGACCATGATTTGAGCTTGTTTTCTCACAGCGTTTCTCCTGGTATCTTAATTTTTCTCTTTGCCCACAGCTGAGGCAGATGCAAGAATTTTGGAAGCCATGGGGTGGAGGATGATCTCCCCGCCCCAGAGAGGCAAGGGGAAGGTGATGCTCGTTAACGCTCTTCTATCTTTAATGACAGTGCAGGCTTTTCAGCCTCGTGCCCAGCCCTGCTTCCAGTGTCCCTTCGACTGGATCAGGTACAGAGGAAAATGCTACTATTTTTCGGAGGTTGAGGGGAACTGGACATCCAGCCAGGACAACTGCTCGGCACTAGGTGCTTCCTTGGCCATGCTGGACAGCATGGAGGACTTGGTAAGGACACACGAGGACATGCTCAGCATGGGGAAAAAAAACCCAAACCAAAGTATTTGAAATCTTTTGGTTTCTTTGACTGCTCTTCCAAGATCTCTCTTGAAGATCTGGTGTGAGAAGTTGGGGAAAAGGCCTTGGGGATATGTCATCATGGGTTTCTTCTAATTCCTCACCAAATCCAACTGCTGAAAGAACTGCAGGAATAAATCCCTGTTTCTAGATGACACTTTTTGGTAGCAGATCAAGCTCCAAAGAAGCCCTAAAACAGCATGAACAACTGGTAAAATTGAGATTTTTGGTTGGAAGAAGGTAAAAACCTTTCCTTTTCCTCTTTTTCAGAGCTTTGTGATGAGATACAAAGGCATCTCAGAACATTGGATTGGCCTTTTGCGGGAGGATGAGGAGCAGCCGTGGCAATGGGTGAACCACTCACCTCTGTCTCAGCTGTGAGTCCATGTTTTTCTTTATTATGCTGCTGGTTGGAGTTTCCTCAGCCATAAATTGTGCATTTCTTCTTGTACTTGAGGTACATCCAGAGGTAGTAATTGGACAATGTTTGGGAAGGGCAACACTGCATCTGGAACTGTTTGTTTTCCCCTTTGACCTAAGAGATAGGAGTGGTGCATTTGGGGAGAAAATCCAAAGTCTACATTTTTTAATTTTAAATTTGTTTTTTTCTTGCAAATCTTTGGGTTTCATATTAGAAATAGAAATAAATCAGAGTCAGTGTTGGCATAATGATGTTGAATTAGTTCTAT
Organism: Oreocharis arfaki; assembly: GCA_013398015.1. Taxonomy (NCBI): domain Eukaryota; kingdom Metazoa; phylum Chordata; class Aves; order Passeriformes; family Paramythiidae; genus Oreocharis; species Oreocharis arfaki. The sequence goes on from VZRR01007148.1 coordinate 770,896, forward strand.
TCCTATAAAATAAATAGATAGAGATATTTTGGCATGTTGGTGCCTAGGAGGATGCCTGAGAACTGAAGCTGAGGGAAGCCTGTGTGTGAGTTTTCTCCTTTTTCCTGCTGCCCTGTCTGAGGTGGGTTATCTCCTCTGTCCTTCCAGGTTTCAAATCCGTGGTGGTGGGCTCTGTGCTTACCTGGATGACAATGGGCTCAGCTCCTCCCACTGCAGCACTGAGAGGAGCTGGATTTGTAATAAACATGAGCTGCAGAGCTCAAGCAAGGGTAACAGGACAAGACGGCCTCCAAACCTCTGTGTCAGCTCCTTGGGTGCTGCAGGGAGGCTTTCTCACACCCAGATATCTGCTTCACCATAGGGATACAAAAGAAAACCTCAAAAAGATTTTGAACCCCCTGGGCAAGGGGTTATTGGGGTTTCCGGGGGCCAACGAGGTGTTGGTGGGACAATGCAGCTTTTCGGGACCCATGTGGGATAGTTCTTGGGAACCCAGGGGGGACCAGGGCAGCCTTGGGGGCTCTTTTTGGGTTTGGGGCAACTTGGTGATGGGTCAAATGAAGATGCCTTCTTCTTCTTAGAGAAAAAAAGAATTTATTATATTCTGAGCATATTTACATGCTAAGTACTCGGAAATACATCTTGAGCGTGGGGAACAGCAGAGGAAAAGGGTGGGGGCAGTGGGTGTGAGCACATCCTTGCAATGACAAAATCAGTTTTAAAATGAGGTAGTGGCTGGTATTGTGCTTGAAGCCCAGCCAAACATAGGCACTGAGGTCAGCAAAAGGAACCTTCAGAGGAGGCTCAAATTGGGAGAAAGAGCAAAGTTTTCAGCTCAAAACAAGCACAGGGGAGCCCAGCTCCTGTTAATGAGCTTTGGACAAACTTAACAACTTGAGATGAGCCGTGCTGAGCTCAGACCCCAAATCCCTGGACATAACCCAAAAGAGAGACATCTAAGATGGAGGTAGGACCATGAACTGAGCTAGAAATGACCCCAAGACTCAGAAGATAAGAGTTGAGGAGCATCAATGAGCATTTCCAACTACCATGATGCAACCAGCTTTTGGGAGGATCCTTCCAGGGCATCAGCCCTGGGGGGACAGTTTAATAGTTGAGAGGAGCACGCAAAAGTAGGGGAAGACCCTCTCCCCACTGAAGGAGGCCTGCACAGTGAAGATGTGTTGGCGGCTGCTGACAGCATAGAAAGAGACCTGTCCCATCTCGTAGTCCAGGTAGACCCCAATCTCCCCATTGAGGAGTGGGACAGAGGTGTTGGATGGAGCTGTGAGAGCAACGCAGAGCTCATCATACTTCTGCAAGCCCCAGATTTCGGTGCTGGGCTTGAAGAGGACCCGGCCTTTCCTCTGAACTGACTCACAGGCCACCCCCACAGCCCAGAAGCGCCCATTGGCCTCCACCTCCCAGTAGTGACGGCCTGAGGTGAAGCCCTCGCTGCCCAGCATGCACGGATCTGTGTCGAACCGGCCTGGACTTTCAGGCCACTGGCATCGAGGTCTACCCCACGTGGCTTCTTTAAGGTCCTCAGAGAGGATCACCTCTGGACCCACTGTGGCTGGATCCAGGGTTACGTCCACTGAAAAGCAAAACAGAGAATGAATCAGAAGCCAAATTTAAGCCTAGAAAACACACACCCCCAAAACGCCTTCACTAGTGACTTTTCAAGGAGAAAGGGAGAGGAAAGGTGAGGCTGGAGATGTAAGAGTGAAGAGGTGGAAGCTGGAGATGGAGGATATCCAGCTGAGGCTGGAGACGGGAAAGCAAAGAGATGGATGTTGGAGACAGAGACCCTAGGGAGACCAAAGGTGGAACTGGAGAATCTCCAACTCCATTGAACATTCAGCCCAGAAAAGCCCAGGAACTGGTACTTTGCTCCTCTCTGGCCACCTCTGATTACCTTCAAACTGTTTGGCGGTGTGGTAGTCCAGGGCAAGGTCCCATGTGCATGGCCGTGGTTTGAGGAAGAAAGCCATTGCACCCTCAGTGTCCTCTCCTCCTGGCTGGACGCACAGGAAAAGGAAAGGATAAAATGTAATTATTATCCTTCAAACAGTCACACCTCAGCTTCTGCCCCTTTCTACGTCAAAAAAATGGGTTTAACCACCATATTTAATCTAAGTACTTCAAGAAAATAGCTTTTTTGTCTTCAGCAGTTGCAACAGAGGTTGGTTCATTTATGGAAAGACCCTTGGAGATGAGTTAAATCCATCAATTCCCTGATGACTATGAAGGGAACATGAGGAGCACATAGAGATGAACCCATCTCCATTGTAGATATTATTATACCTCCATTGTAGATATTATTATACCCCCAAGTCCCCATTCCTCATGCTGGCTGATGGCTGAATCTATCCGTCTTAAATGCATCACTGCCTCCACCATTCATCAATCAAATCTGACAAAGTCTGTATGAGTGAAGAAAGTCCCTAAACTTCAGATAAGCCACATTCACCTCTCATATCCAGAGAAATCCTGTGAGGGGGGAAGAAATTTGCTGTTGACCTTGGAGAAAATGTGTGTGGGGGAGATAAGAGTTGGCACCAAATGGCCTCAAATTCATCCTCTGGAATTCAGTGTGGGGTTTTGCATGCAAACAAGGGGTTGCCCATGCTAAAGAACCCTGGAAATGAGTAATAAAGCCCCAAAATGACTAAATAAACCATGCTATGACAATTGAAAATTAACAGGTTGCTTCTTTTCCATGTGTTATCCTCAGCAAATCTGTAGATAAGGGGATTAAAGCAGCAGGGTGATGAGTAAAAGTAGGAAAAAGGTGAGGAAATTACTCAAATGGAGATAAAAGCAGGAGCCATGCTGTTTCTCACCCAAATTCCCCAGCTGGATTGTTACAAGTAGATGAGAAGGAGATAATCATCATGACCCTCCACTGCAAAAACACCTTTAAATCTGAAACAAAGATTTTCAGAGAGACCAAAGCAAGGGTAAAGCCACTTCCCTTCTTGAGTTCATGGGATGGGGAGGGGGCTCAAGATATCCTTTTCCCCCCCTACGGACATCAGGGTGATGTAACCCCTGTATCAGCACTGGGATTTTCCCCCTCACTCAAACCTTCTTGGAGTTTTCCTTGCTGTGGCTGGTGCCGTTTGGGGGTTCCTCCAGATGGTTTTCTTCCACTGGCTGCTTCTCCACTGGGTTTTTTTCCTCTTGGGATTTTTTTCTTTCTGTCTCTGGCATAGGCTCAGCCAAAGCTCAGTCCTGTCTCAGCCTCTGCCAGCTTTTATCAGCCAAGAAGGGAGGAGCCCTCCAATCTCTTGCCTGCAGATGGGGCCATGACGTGCTTGGACACCTGCACCATCTGATTGCCCCTTTCCCCCCCCTTTCAGGGCCATTTATTTTCTCAACACGGGCGCTGGGGAGGGAAGGGAGGAAAACTGAGGCACTTTGGAAAAAAGCATTACTGCAGGCACCACAAGAGAGAAAATGGTTAAACTTTGCCCCCCTAGTTCCCCAAATCTGACTCTGGCCTCTTACACATGATGGGGCTGAACAAGGCAAAACTGGAAGCAGCTTCCAGGTGAGGAATGTGACAGCAATGCCTGGAAACAAGGCAACCTTGTGGAGATAAAATATCTTTAAAGACTACTTGTGGGTGATGAAATTTGCTTTTCCAATGGGGGCGGGTTGTGCTGGGAACTGAGCGCAGCAACACTCCAGGGGTGGCTCAAGGGCAGGCAGCTTCACCCCTGTGTCACTGCCAATCCCCAGCATGCTTTTCTCCTCTCCAGGAGGGCAGCATGGCCACAGCAGAACCATGGACATAACCCCTGTGCTGACTCTGGCCAGAGCTTCATCTGTCAGTGTTGAAGAGACAAAAACCCCTCAGGAGGCAATGGGTGAGCCACCATGGGCTGTGGTCACGAAGATTTTTGGAGGACCAGATGAGACTCGTGAGATGAGATCAGCTTCCTATGACTCATCAGGCCTTCTGTCCCTCCCTCCCCCTGAAAAAAAGGTGCAAAGTGAAAATATTTTAATTTCTTTGTTGGAAAGCAAAGCTCCAGTGCCTGCTCCTAGTTGTGGGAGAAACATACAGCAAATTGATCCCTGCTTTCCAGGCAGCGAGGGGGCTTTTTTAGGAGGGCTATTTGCTTTCCTCCCTCAAACAATTTAAGATTTTGAAGGCAGGATTATATCAACAATCTGGGCTGATGGTTTAATTTTACTTTTCTTGGGGGGTGTATTCAGGAGAAAATCCAGTCTCACCTGCAATCCCTAAGGAAGGTGTTGGCAGAGTTTCTGGACTGGAGAGCGAGCGAAGGGAAGTGACACCTGGACTACCTGGTACAGGGGGTCCCCTCGGTCCTTCAGCAGTCTGAATGGGTCCTTGGGTATTTATTTTTCCCCGAACCCTTCTTGAAGAAACAAGTGGGATCATCTCTAACAGGCATTCTGGTGCCCTTCAAAGCCCCACAGCCAGTTGGAGTGGTTGGTGCAGATCCTGAGCAGGCCTGGCAAGCCCTGCCAACTTTAAATCAATTTCACAGCGCTGCTCATTTCCATCCCAGGCGGAGTCAAAAAGGGACATTTGTTAATATGGAATTAACCCTTCCCCCTGCTTCTCAGGGCCATCACTGACTCTGATTTATTTCTATTTCTAATATGAAACCCAAAGATTTGCAAGAAAAAAACAAATTTAAAATTAAAAAATCTAGACTTCTCTGGATTGGCTTTGGACAGAATATAAAGAGGAATGGCAGCAGGAGAAGGGAAAGGAGAATCTTGGAGTGAAGTATTTAATTACCCTGCAGTCGCTAATTAACTGCATCCCTAGCCCCACACCACTGTTACAGCCCTCCTGGCTACAGCTGAAGTTCTTTTGTCCTTTAACTCAAAAGTGGAAAATTCAGGTGTGGGGGTTGCACATGGATTTTTTGTCTCCTCCAGGAGATGAGTGAAGCCGAGTGGCGCTGCGTTGAGGCTGAGTTTGAGTGGCTACGCTGGCTGCTGGCGGAGCAGGAGCGCACGGTGCTGGGCAGCTGGCTGAGCTGGACAGCACCTTCCCAGCCACCCATGCTGAAAAATCATTGCGGGGGGCCGAGGGGATTGCACAGCTCCACAGACTCATCGGGCAGCTGGAGGCCAGGTGCTTGCCCCAGGTGAGTGCCCTTCTAACTCAAAAGCTCTCCTGAAGTGCTGCCCATGGAGTCTTGAACTCCCTTTTTTCTCCGTTTTCCTTTTACGATATTGGGAGCATCCTAAGCAGGTATGTGGCAACTGGTTGCTCCAAGTCCCTGTCACCCCAGCTGCGGAGAGGGGCTTGGCTGATATATCCATCGCATAACATCTGTCCCTGTCATGCCTTTTCCCAGCTGGAGTGAAATGAGGCTCCACCTCCCCTCGGGGCTCCCCAAGCAGGTTGAGAAGAGCCGGAGCTCCTGCTGCTGCCAAAGCTATGCTCGGTGGGAGGCCCTGGAGAAGTTCAGAGGGATTTGGGTAGAATTCCTATATTTTAGGAGAATTCGGAGGTATTTTAGAAGCATTTGGAGGAATTCAGAGTTATTTTGGGAGGAATTCAGTTGCATTTTGGGATAATCCAGTTATCTGGGGAGGAGTCAGAAGAATTTCAGGAGGAAGAGGAGCTTGTCCAAGGGAAAAGCAGCAGCAGGCTCTGCACCCACTCACTCCCCACCTTCCTCCCTCCTCCCAGGCATGGATCCCCTCATGGGTCTCCCCACAGCGAAGAAGACTCTGGAGACTGGCACTACTCCTCTCCCACAACTTTGACAGAGAGAAAAAGTGTGTGGTGGGATAAGGAGGAGGAGTGAGACCAGGCCAGAGAGCCCCGTTGAGGCCAGGAGCTGGCTGGCTGCTGTCAGTGAGTCATTGCCAGGAGATGCAGGACATGGACGCAGTAGCTGGACTCTGCAAGATGCCGCCTGTGCATCCTCAAACAGAGCCCTAGGTGCTGCCCATATTCCTAGGGACAATAGGAATATGGGTTGGTTTTATGTCCAACTCCCCCCCCCAGCCGCTTAAAGACACGACCAATCTTGTGCTGCTGCTCACAGTGTAGGTCATGAATTAAAAAAAAAAAATAGAAAAGACACCCCCGACTTTCCTTTTGCGGGTGTGTGTGTGTATGCATAGGCTAGATTTTAAGCTATTTCTTGGCTCCGCGGGGACAGGGAGGAGGCAGCAGGCGGGCGAGGGGCAGCGGGATACACGCGTCCCAGTTCCTGGGTACGGAGTGGCGGATCTGTCCCGGGGCCTAAAGTAGGCGGCCTTCATTGAGAACAGCACGCCCCGCTCCTCCCTGCCCCTGGAAGCCGCTGCCCCCTAAGCCCCACACGATAAGCAGCGCGATAAGCGGCGAGTCCCCACGAGACGGCGCTTGTCCCGTCCCGCGGTGCAGCTCTCAGTGGCCATCCCCCCTGCGGCGCTTTAACTGTATTTATTTTATTCTGCTCTATGCATTCTATCCACATCTCGCCCCCCTCCTTTTGGCGACAGCCACCCCCGGGCGCGGCTCCCAGGGACTCGCGGCAGGGGCCACTCCTCGGTGCAGCCCCTCTGTCGCCGGCCCGCCCGCACCGCGGTGCAGTTTTCAGCGTCCGAGCAGCGGCCAGGGTGGCTCGCACCGCACCATCCCCTCGGGGCGGCTCTGCTGGCGCCGTCTCGCCGTCGGTGCAGCTCTTCTGGCGACTCCGGCACCGGCCACGGCTCAGTTCGGCTCTTGCACCGCCTCTTTGAGCCGCGGGGCAGCGGCCACCCCGAGGGGCAGCTCACGCCACACTCACGGCCACACCACACAACACCACACCGCCCTGTCCCGGCCACCCAAGGCAGCGGCCACCCCGCGGGGCAGCTCTTTTTTCGCCGCCTCGCCCACCCGTTCGTGTAGTCCCTTCACCGCCACCTCACCCCGGGGAGACAATTTCTGGGAAAACATTTATACCTAGTATAGCCCTGACTTCTCCTGCTGCTGCAGAAGCCTTATATAGGCTGAGATTCTTCTTCGAAAAGAACAGTAAGTGCCTGAAGTAACCAAGAATTAATTAAGCATTAAGTTGGTCAGCTGTTAACTAAAGTAGTTTTCCGGGCGTTTCTTAGAAGCAAGCATAAACAAAAAACAAAAACCAAACCAAAACAAAACAAAACAAAGAGAGAAAAGGATGTTGTCTTCGCTTTCTATTTTTTCCCCTCCCTTCCTTTTTTTGCCCCGAGACACCAAACTTTGGGTTTATTTGGGCTCGGTTTCGCGGTCCCGCCCAGTCCCGATGCCCTGTCCCACTCCGCATCCGAGGTGTCAATGGCGGGACCGCACAGCGCCGCTGCCCGAGATCAAACAATGAGAACGGAGCTTTTCCATGCGCCCCTAACCCCATTCCCCCAGGCGGAGACAAATATGGGGCTATAAACGGCGTTTTGGGGGGAGTTACGAAAGCCCAGTGCGTTTTCTTTCCCATCATTTCTCCCTATTTTTTTCCCCCGTGAAAAAGCCAAAGCTGATCAGTATTGGTGTTCAGCGGATTTTACAGCTGTTTGGGAATATAGAACTTCTTTTACTGTTTTTATCAACCTTATTCATAACAATAATTCCTGATTCGTATTTTTAAAATTATTTTATGTGTGTTTCATTATTTTTATAGCTCTATAATAAAGTTTGCAATTATTTTTAAACACATATGTCTTATATTAAAATGAGATACATTATATTAAAACACAGTTAACGTTATTATAGTTAAAATACACTGAATATATTAAAATTATATTTATATATTATAGTATATTATATATATTTAACATACTTCTATTACTCTATTAAAATGAAACTCCCTGATCCAAGACCCTTGTTTGATTCCGTTTCATGAATTAATTTTATTACAAAACTTCATGAGCATTATTCCCTTCTGGAATTTCTGCTCTAATACCACCTCCCACTATAGATCCTACATCTGCTAGGCCTTTTTTTTTTCCCCCCTCCTCTCTGCTTGTCGTGTTTCCCACCGATTTTGAGTGCTGAGGGACCACGGTGGGTTTTCATTTCACTTTAACCCTCCCGCTCCAAGCTGGTATCCACACGAGCTCCAGGGAAGGCTGCTCACTTGCCTCATTCCTGCTTTAATCCTTGTCTCCTGGAGCCCCCTTCTGGCCGCTCTTTGCTTCCTCCGGTGCAGCCGGAGGGGTAAGAATTCACTTCGTAAACAGCTCGTCCCTCCTAAACCCCAGCTGCCGCCGCCTGCGTTCCCTTCTGGCCTTAATCTCCCGCTGGCGTTGTCCCGGGGGACTTTCTCATGACTGGGGCGGCGGGAATGCCGGACCCGCTCGGGTTTGCCTTTGCTTGGGAGGTTCCGGATGCCGACCCCAGCGCCCCGCCCCGCCGCCACTTCCAGGAATGCCGTGGCCGGGCCCCTTCCAGTGCGCACTTCCTCGCGTGCGACTTGTAAACCGCCATGGGCGCGGGAAACGCCATCAGATGCCTCCAGGAGGAAACCACCTGCGCTGTCTGCTTGGATTTATTCCAGGATCCTGTCGCGATCCTGAGCTGCGGGCACAATTTCTGCCGTGCCCGCAGTGCCGGGTGCCGTTCCCGCACGGCGGCTTCCGCCCCCACCGGCAGCTGGCCAGCGTGGGGGCGGCCGTGCAGGAGCTGGCCCCGCCGCCGGCGCAGGAGCTGTGCCACACGCACCAGCGACCCCTCACTCTCTTCCGTCACCGTCCTCGTCTGCACCGCCTGCGTCGAGCACCGCGCCGACCCCGCCGTGCCGCTCGAAGAGGTCGCTCGCTGGTACAGGGTGAGCGGATCCCCGTCTCAGACACTCTCCCCCTGCCTGAGCGACGCTAATATCCCTTAAAACTCAGCCCCCAAAATACGTATTTTGAGCTGAGGCAAAGCTTTTCCACGTGTTTCCAGGGGAAAAAAAAGCAAGCCAAGCATCGAAAAGCCAAAACTGAGCTGAAATGCTGCAATTTGGTGATGGTTAAATATGAAACATTATAGCGGGTGGTAGTTTTGTGACTAAGACTAAATGGTGGAGAATTCAAACTTCTGCTGTCACCCAGCGCCTGCGCTGTGAAGGGCTCTTATTCTGCATCCGGGCATGGAGGGGAAATGGGTGTCTCCAAAGGGGGTTTGGACCTTGCTGGGGGTGCAAGGAGTGGGGGAAACGGGATGGAAACTGAAGGGTAGTGCGAGCTTTTTAAGGTCTGGTGGCAACTTTTTTACAGGAGACCTTGGAGGGATGGGATATCCCAGCCTGTCTGGGAGACCTGTAGTGCCCACTTAGCATTGTGTGTTTACACGTAGGATAAGGTGAGGATGTGCATACAGCATAACTGTAAAGTTAATTTTAGCACGGGTGTGCATGTACATACCTGCTTCAGTGCAGCTGCAGAGGAGGATGAGGATGGAGCCACCTGTGCTGGCCATATCCCTGGTGCTTTAGGGGTCCCAGCCCCTCCCCTGCTTTTCTCCCCTTCTCCAGGAGTATGAACCCCTTTTCCCTGCAGAAGCAGTTTGGAGCTTCCCTAAAGACCTTTCAAGAGGAAGACAAGCGACATGCTGGGCTGACTGAGGCGGCAAAGGAGACAAGACAGGAGATGCTGGTGGGTGCTGCTGCCATCTGGGTACACCCTGGGGGCCAAACTGCTTCATTCCCTCACCAGCATCCTCCTCCTTGTCCTACGTCCCTCAGACTCGAGTCAGTGCTGAGAAGCAGAAGCTGCAGGCAACGCTGAAAGGGCTCCACCAGGTGCTAAGTGACCAGGGATCACGGTTCCTTTCCCGGCTCCATCACTTGTGCTGAACAGGTGAAGCTGCTGAGATGACGCGGATCCGGCAATGCCGTGCAAAGCTCTAGGCCAAGTGCCAGCAGCCGGATGGTGACCTGCTGCGGGTGAGCCAAAACTTTTGCCCAAAATCCCTGCTTTTCCCCTTTTGGCTTTTATTCACAGGAAAGCAGCCCTAAGCATCTTTCTCCCTTCCTCTCCAGGATGTCCAAATCACCTTGAGCAAGTATTGGAGCCAAAAAGCATCACCAGGAACATAATTTTTGGCCCCAGATCCTCCATTTTTGGGATCTTCTTCTCACCCTGCATTCTTTTTCCTCAGGGATTTTTGCTTTGGAGCTGGAGGGGGTTGATGGTTAATCCAAAACTTGGTGATGATGGGGGAATCTTCCATCATATCTTGCAGGACTGGGGACCTTGCCTGGAGAAGTAAACTCCCTGTGATTTTCTGGCAGTGGGGAAAGGAAATTTGGGAATTTCTTGGCATTAAACACCCCAATTTGCTCCCCTCGAGGTGCAGAGAGAAGAAGGTGCTGCCATCATTGCTGTTGATGTCAGAGGTGGAAAGAGAGCTTGAGGGTTTTACCTGGAAAACCAACATGCTGGCAGAGGCAGTGACACAATTTAAAGGTGCTTGGAGGGTAAAAATTGGTTAAAAAAGGGAATTTATTAAGCAGCAGTGGGAAACTGGGACAGTTCTAGGAGGGCACAGAACCCCTGGGTTGGCAAATTTGGCTGGAAAGTAAAAGCATCACAAATGCTTATTGAATTAAAAGACAATCAGGGATTTATTCCTGATTAGCTTTAAGGGATAGAAAACTGAAGGTGGGAGGTGCAGAAGGCTGTTGGTGGTTAGTTAGCACCCAAATTAGGACACTAATTATGTGTGGAGGGATGTGATGCCCCAGATGAAGGGGGTTGTGTCTCCCACCTCAGGTGGTCTTGCATTTTCCGTGCCACAGGGATTGGGTGGATATGGGGCAGGCCCAGGGCCAGATCCAGAGGTGAAAATATCTGGGGTCATCTTCTATTTCCAGACATCTTGGAGTGCTCTCTGGAGGAAAACTCAGAGGGATACCGGAGAGGTGAGTCTGGCTTCAGGGGCTTACTGAACCCACATTGGGGTTCAGTGCCTGGGGCTGGTGTTCAGATTCAGCATCCAGAGCTGGGGTTCAGCTGCAACACCTGGAGCTGATGATCTGGTGCAATTTTTGGAGCTGATACTTCAATGCATAAAGCCCCTTGAACATCCCTTTCCTTGCCAACAACTGTGACCCTCGATCTAGCCACAGCTCACCCCCAGATCCTGGTGTCAGCAGATGGTTGGACCGCAGGCCACCAGGAGTCAGCCCCAGCTCCTCTGCCCTCAGGAATGGAGCATTTTGAGTCTCTCTGTCAGCAGGGCTTTTTGGGGGGCTGGCATTGCTGGGCTGTGGAGGTTTGTCTTGGTCCTGACTGGGCACTGGGGGTTGCTCAGGAATTTATGTCCTGTAAGGGCTGCTTCGGTCTCAGCCCCGAATGTGGCGTTTGGGCCATGGGGGCAGTGGTTGGGGCAGCTGCAGGCTCTCACTTGGCCCAGTCCCGCGTCTCTGCTGCACAACCACACACTCAGACACATCGAGGTGGCTCTGGATTACACTGGTGGGTGGGTGGCTTTCCGTGATGCTGATAGCCAGACCGAAGTCTTTGCCTTTCCCCCAGCCACTTTCGCCGGTGAACGACTCCGGCCACTGCTCTGGCTGGGTGAAGGGCCAGCTCTGCTCACACTCTGTCCCTGAGGCTCCCAAAAGTCCGCTATGAACCTCCCAAGTGCAGACACTTCCGCCACCCCAACAAACGCTCCACTCAACAGCAAACAGCCCCACTCTCCCCCAGCCCCAATTCATTTTCCTTATAACACCTAATTTAACAGTATTAATCACATTTCACCCTTTTGCTCCTCAGTGGGAGAACAGATACTATTAGTTCCTCAGCTGTTCGTCAGTGGAAGCATGGACCAGAGAAACAGGGAGAACTTCCCTAAAAGATTTTTAAAAACTCACCTAGAGGAAGAAAATGGCCTTTGCTGCTGCTGCTGTATGCCTCATAATAAGGTTTTGCATGTGGAAACTTTTCTGCTTAGGATTTGTAGAGAATTTAGGGGAAGTGGGCTAAAACTGTGTTTCATGTCTCCCAAGATCACTCAGGCTGGGGCCTTTTCAGAGTTTCGTATTTGCTGCCAGGATGTAAGCAGGGAGAGATGCCACAGACAGGATTTCATCCCCCATTTCACTGCTTTCAGGTGAATAGAAGGGAAAAAAGCCTGAATGAACCAGTATTTTGAAGCAGCAGAAAGTTGTTATTAGGGTTCAGCCATGTAATAAAGTGCTGTTAACAGCAAGCACAGGCAGGACCGGGCAGGTCTCTGCCTCTTGCAGCCCCAGTCACTCCACCTTTGCTGCCAGGCTTGCCTCCCCATCCATATGCACTCTTCACACTGGTCTGAGGAAGAAGAGAAACTACCAGGAAGGGGAGCAACTTTTATCTTTGGGGCCCTGATTTTAAACAAGGGCCCTGACAAAACACAGGCCACAGCTAAACCCAAATTACAGCCCTGCTCAGTTGTATAGTTAGTTGTTTCCCTGTTCGGCTCATGGTGAGGTTGGTCTTTCCTTGAAAGACAAGGTCCAGCGATGTGTAAAGCACTTCTTTGCAGCACCCTGCTTCAACAGATGAGCTTCCAACACTCCATCCACTTTTCATCTGAAAAGCTTTATGGATGTTTAATTTGAAAGTCCATACAAAAAATAAACAACAAAAAAATCTGCCTTTTTGTGTAACTCAACAGCCCCACAGCAGGCTCTCCAGCATTGGGGTGGGGAGGAAATCAGCTTCTTTTTGCTCAAGGGCAGCTCAACAGCATCCCATTAGCAGCTGGGAGGGCAGATGGTTGGGCGTGGAGGGTGCGCAGCCCCCACTCCTTGAGCAGACCCAGCAGATGCACCTCGCAGCCCTCCCAAACCCTTTGTGGACCCCAAAACCCTCCTGAGTGACAGGCACACCTCATGCCAACCCATCAAAGAGGCTGTGGGGAGTAGTTGAAGAGGTTTTTTTTCTGCAAGAGTTGAAGTTTTTTCCACAAAGCTGGAGCCTGGGGTGCATTTTGTGGGAGTTTGGGGCTTGAGGATGAGTGTTCCCAGAGGGAATTTAGCCATCGCCTTCTGCTTCTCCCCATGCTCCTCTCCCATTTATACCTCAGGATCAGACTGAGAGGGAACTCTGCATCCAAGGGAAGTGCAGTGGGCATGGAGGGGCAAACCTGAATGAAGACTCCACGATGGTGGGCGTGTTGAATGTCCCCTGCCCCTCACTGGGGAAGAGAAGAAGTGGATTTTGGGGATGGGTTTACAACTATTCAGGTTAATATTTGTTGGTGGGTGCTTATACAAATGGAACTCAGGAGGCATTTTTTAAAATCAGCAGCTTGTTACATCCAAAAGACAGAAAATAAGCTCCAGTGCAAACCAGGGTGCTGTCAGTGTTTTTAATCCTCTGGTTTTGGGGAGGTTTGCTCCATTTTGGGTCTTCTCCCCAAGGGAGCAGCTAGCACAGTGGGAAATGGGGATTTTCCACCTCAAAACAGTGCCCACAGTGAAGAAATCCCCAAATTAAGGTGGAACTTGTTAAAGAAATGGTATCCTCTGCTCTGCTGCCATGAGGAGAGAGTGCTGATAAACCCCCAATCCTTTTGTTTTTGAGAAGACTGTCCCCTTTTAAGTGAAAATAAGATTTGTTGTTTTCAGCACGAGCAGTGGATGTGGGGAGAAAACAGCTCCAAAAATCCCTAAACCCTCGCAGAATTAACCCAAATCCTGCTTGTGAGGGAGGGCATAAGTTTTTCAGGTGTCACCAGTTTACCCAGTTCTCCCCATCACAGGCCTTTTCCCCTCTTCTTACTGATTTTATTGGGATAAAATTTCATAATTTCGTTTATTTTTTTTCCATTTTGTAACTTCCCCTGCTCTGAGAAGAGGCTTTTTCTCCCCAAAAGGAAGCCAAGCAGGACATTTCTCCCTCCAAGCCCCTTCATTGCCCAAAATCCCCTCCAAAAAGCCATATCTGAGGGTTTATTTAAACTAAAAGGGGCCTTTTAAAAGCTGAATGTAGGAGATGAACCCCTGTAGTGCATTAGAGGGCCTCAGCAGCATGAACAGAGCTGATAGCTGGGTTGAGCAAAAGAGATGTGAATTTTGGGTGATTTTTAGTTTTTGCTTTTTATTCTGTAAAATAGTCACTCTGCATGGACCCATGCTTTAGATGTGAATTTCCCACATGGAGGAATTTCCCTCTGGAGCTGCGGTGAGCCAGCTGTGCTTTACTGGCTCACCCAAATCCTCTGCAAGAAGACTTGCCAAACCAAAATAAAAGATGAAAAAGGGTGAAATTGTGATAGACTGAACTTTGTCTTTTAATAAACTGGTTGAGCTCAGCCATTGTGTCACTCATAACCTGGGACTGGTGTCTTAAACAAGGTGGTTTTGAGCCACACTGCAGTGCTGCCCCAGGTGGGACCCTTCATGGTATGAGGACACACAGAGGTGAGGATATTTAGGGAGAAATTGATCTGTGAGAACAAAGACATCGAGGATGGGGGGTTGATGACTTACGGGGACAGGGACCTCTGGGGCTGGTTGGGGATCCAGGGAGGGACCTCTAAGGCATGCAGATGACCTGCAGTGTTGCGGGTCAGGGGTGGGTGATGTGCCCATGTTGAGGTGGGCCTGTCCCCAGCTCAATCACCCTCTGCCTCCACCGCACACATTTGCTGGGTCGGGGCCAGGGTTCACCATCCTTGTGTCTCTGTCCTCAACAGCCAGCCCAGGGGAAGAAAGAACTTCTTTATACTGGCACCTATGTGTGACCAGCAGTAATTGATGTGACTGGCCATAACATCATGATGCCAAGAAGCAGGAGGACACTGACAGTTTAAAGTAGGTCCAAGCCTACTGTAAAGACTAGATTCACTCTGTAAATGCAATGTCCTGGGAGAAGAGGTCAGGAAGGAGCACTCTGGCTCCCTGGCCACCAGGTGCTCCAGCTCACTCCTCATCCAGAGTGGAAATCATGGACCCATGGGAGCCACAGCACCATGCCTTATCCTCCTCCCACATCTCCTCTCCAACTCCTGTTGTGGCCCCCCAGCTCAGTAGCTCTCTGCCTACAGGTTTCCAGCCAGCCTCACATCCACCAATGGAACACTCCTAGGGATCTAGAGAAGCCAGGATGATCCTGCCAGGGCCCCACGGAGGCCAGGGAGCCTGCCCCCATGTCCCCATGCTTACAGATGCTGCAGTAGCCTTCACACGGGACAGAGCTAGTGGATGAGTGCTGGCAGGTCTGTCCTCCCTCCTGGAGGTGCCCCATAGCCAGCACTACATGGAGAGGGGATGTCATCCCATTCAGAACCCCTGGCTCCTCAGGGCTCATCCATGGAAAGAAGAACTGTTAAGTGTGGGAGAGAAGACGTTCTGATGACTAACATTTTGGCTGATGAAAATTCAGTAAATGTTGTTAATGAAATTTTCAGACAACTTCTGGAGGCAATGACCTTAAATGAAATTGGGGAAAAATAACATTGCTGCAAAGCCAGCTGCATCTGATACAGAAAGACCCAGACAGAGAAACAACCAGAACGGTGCTGGAAATGCTGCTGCCTGCCAATGTCCCAGCAGTGACAGGGTAAATTCTGGAGTAAATATCCATTGTCTTCCAAAAGCAGGTCTGGACCTGGCAGTGTGTCTTTGACCCAGCCCCAGCACCTGGCACCAAGCACCAGGCTCTCAAGCACCTCATATCCCAAGCTATTCTCAGCCCTCAACATCCTGACCCCTGCAGCCAGGGTGAAAGGTCCCCAACCTTCTGCAGCACCTTCAGCCCCTAGCACCCCACATCCTGGCACTCTTCACTGTGGCCCCCCAGCATGCTGTCCTGATGATGTTGGGGTGGATGGTGCCTGCAATGATGACTGTCTGGATCAAAGCCCAGGGACTCCTGACCAGCACCACATGGAAAAAAATGCCCTGCGGGGCACCTTTTGGTTCCTGAGGACCCCTCACCCATCCACCATCACCAGGTGCTCACCAGACTGTGGGTGATCACAAGCATGCAGGGCTGTGAGGAGAGAGGCATGGCCCCTGTCCCCTGTGGGTGCCCATAGCTGAGCCTGCTGGGTGCTGAGCACCATGGGCTTGGGGGGACAGTCAGGGTCCTGTGCACCAAAACACTCACCCCTGACTTGCATCCCTGCATGTCCCCTGATGCCCTGGTGTTTCCCAGACCCTTAAACCAGACCCAGAGGTTTCTGTCCCCGTAAGTTGTCTCCAAACCCTTATGGTTGTCCCCAACCTTCCAAGATCCCCAACATCCCGGTCCCCACAGATCTATCATCCTTAACGTCCCCACCTCTGGCAGTCCCTATCCCCCTGGAGGGTCCCACCTGGGAGCAGCACCCCGGGCTTAGGTTGGGGGCTCCCCACAGGGCTGGGGAATGTTAAGCAGGTGAGGATGATGTCACTGGACACCCAGAGGGCCTCAACATTGGGAGAGACAGGTGGTGTAGGAACTGCACCTGCTGCATGGTCACTGTCACTTATGGGACACCAAGGACCTAATGGACACCAGGAACAGTGGATGGCATGGATGGTGAGGACAACAGTGATAGTGGCATCACTGCTGCACCTTCCACAGGGAGCTGAGCATCCCCTGCAAGGGTCCCAAAGGTTTGCTACATTCCCAGGGCCTGATCATGATGATGTTGAACCCCACCCTGAGCCTGATGTGGGAGAGGAAGCAGTGCTGCTCGGGGTCACCTCGAGTCCCCCCAAGATGCATGGTGCTGCTGAAGCCTCAGCAAAGAGCCCAGGGGCACCAGCAGCATGGCTGGAGGAGCAACCTAGGGACTACACCTCTTGCACCTCCACAGCCCATGGATTGGGGGCAACCCCAGCCCCTCCATCTGGCTTGGGGACACGCCCTGCATACTCACATGACCCAGTCTGGGGGCTCACCCCAAGCTCTTCTGCTCCTGTCCCCACCAAGGTTCTGCCCTTCCCTGTGGCACCTGTCCAGCTTTAGGATGGCAGCTCTGAAGCAGGGGGTTACTTTTGATATCAACCCTGCTTAGAATATCCCAAACACAGTAGGTTACAATTTTTTTATTAAGTTTGGGCAGCTGTCTTGGTCTTTTCTTCATGCAGGGCTCCAAGCACCCAGTCCCAGCCAGGTGCCTGGCTGCTGGTTCCAGATGTGCCCAGGATCAGTGGTTAAGGTCTGAGGCTGGCTGGTGCTCTAGTAAGGTGGTGGGGCCTGGGGGTGAAGGACAGAGGTAAGCGCCCTGAAGCCCAGGGACATTTACATGGCCAGAGACCCCTGGGGACAGGGTACTGGCCCCTGCCCTCCAACATAAGGGCTGTAGTCCCACTCTGGCCAGGGCCATCTCCACACTGCACGCCATCTTGAACACACCCAAGGACCAGTTGTCCCATCCGCCAGTCACCCTCTCCATCCTGCTTCCACCTCTCCTCATCGTGTCCCAGACCCTAGACCCTCCCTGCACCTGCCCAGGCGTGCAGACCCCTGCTCACCCATCACCAGCAAACAGCTGGTGCTCTTTCCCACCACCACTGGTGTCCTGATAGGCCATACCCAGCTCATCTTGTGCCCTCTTTGCCACCTCAGCCCTGTGCTCCTGGCTCCGATCCACGCAGTCATCTGTGCCCAGCAGCTCAGTCACGCCGAGCTGGGAAGGAGAGAGAGCTGGCTGCAATGTGGTGCCCAATTCAGCATCTCCAAGCAACTCTCCTAACCCATCTCTCTTCAAGGAAATGGAGAGAAGATTCCCTCCATATGCTCAGCATCTCTCTCCCAGCCTTGTTCCTCCCTGATGTTCTTCCCTTCACCATCCTTACCTTTTTGGAGAGCCGTAGGACATCCTTGGGTGGTGCACTGGACATGTCCTGACGCCTGCAGCTCAGTGACTTGAGGAACTTGCTACTGACCAGCTTCCTGAGGGATGGGGCATGGGGATGCTCATCGTCCAGCACTGTGGTACCCTGGGCTTCATCCCACTGTGCCATGGAGGGGGGCAGAGGGTGCTCCCCACTGAGGCATGTCCCTGCTGACTCCCCTACAACTGCTGCAGGAAACCCATGCCTGTCCCACTGTGCTGAATCCCTACCAAGCCTGAGGTCAGGCTGAGACCAGATAAAACTGATGACATGTGGCTTCAGTGCCACTGACACCAGAGCTTGATAGAGAAGGGCAGTAGGGGCTTTAAAAGCCCAGAGACCTGGGGCAAGTACAGCTGGCCTTCTGTGGTCTCCTCTGCTCCCCGTCCCTGCCCAGACCCTCTGGCCCCCTCTGTCCCCACTCAAGGAAGAGATCTCCCTTGCCAAGGCAGGACTATCTGGCACCCCAAAGCCAGTGATGGGTCCCCATGTCCCCTACCTGTGACTGTGCTGCCGTGTTTGCTCCTCTGTGGTGATGGCAGAGGTGCGTGCAGCGTGGCTGCTGGGTAGCATTGGGAAGAGCGGCAGTGTGTCAATGTGCCTGGGGAGGGCAGAAGCCATGGGTGGGTGACAGGGTACAGACAAGCCACCCCAGCTTGGGGCAGAGCACCAAAACCTCTAGGCTTGTAACCCACAGCATCTCTCTGCCCGCTGCCCTCAGGGAGGTGTTCCTGGAGGGAGATCCCACTCTGCATCTGACAGACAGAGCTTTGGAGTGGGCTCAGCAGAGTCAGACCCTCCCATGCAGACACCCTAACCCCCATGCCTGAGAGAGCAGGGCATCAACAACACCCATCCCCCTGCCCCACCCATGCAGCCCCCCAATATACCGGTGCCGGGTGCTACTCACGGGCCAGGAACCTGCACGTTGAGGTGCCGGTCACAGGACAGGCAGCTGTAAGGGACCAGCAGCTGCCTAAGGGAGAAAGGGCTGGGTGAGCTACTGACAAGGCTGCAGTGCACACAGCCAGCAGCCCATAGTCAGCAACAGGTGCCAGGCACATCACTGCAGGGAGTCTCAATATTTGCAGGGGGAACTGTGAGGTGTTGAGTCTGGTTTCCTCCTCACCCAAGGGGATAAGGAGACAAGCTTGCCTTGGTAGCGCTGGCACTGTTGAACTGTGGCCACGGCCCATGGCTGCCCAGAGGAGGGGAGCAAGGAGGGGGAAGGAGCCAGGCACCCACACTGCCATCCAAAACAGCCCTTGCCCTGCTTCATAGCCTTGTCAGTGCTCACAACTCCCCTGCACCTTGCCAAGGAGGGCAGGTCATCACTGACGCCTGTGGCACCACGTGTTGCACCCCTGCCCAGGGGAACAACCCTCAGGCCTCCATCCTCAGGCCTCTGCACCCACACCCAAGTTTTGATTTGGACAGCTCTGTTCTGCAGATTCCCATTCTTGAGCCTCCTTTGATGTAGGGAACCTGATACTGATAGGTGACGAAGGTGTAGCTGCTTTGTTAGCATCCCTGCAGTTTGTTGGCTACATTGGTCTGATGCCAGAGTACCATACAGGAGGGAACAAGGCCAGTGCTGTTGCCAAAGCCAACACCATTCCATTGCACTCACTGCTTAATTCCAGCAGCGTTGTCAAGCTCTACCGACAGCTCGTCCCTGAGATCCTTGATGATCCTCTCCCAGGTATCCTCCAGCTGCTTCTGGAAAGGTCCCAGCTCCAGGCGATCCAGCTATGGACAAATGCACACCATCAACCAGCTGCTCCAGGATGGAACATGGTAGATGCCAGGAAAAAGCCAGCAGAGGGAGAAACCTCAGAGGAATGCTGCCTCAGGCTGCAAAGCCCCCAAGGAGCCAGTTTTGTGCTGTGAGTATAAGCACTCCTCACCTTGGAGTCCAGGGCATCACTGAACCGCTGCTGGGCCTCCTGCCAGCGCTGCTCCTGGCCTGACACTCGTCTCAGCAACTCCCGCAACCTGTCCTCCAGACGCTCCATGCTTGCATCAAAATGGGCACGACTGACTTTGCTGCTCAGGGCAGCTTTGTCCACTTTCTAGCACAGAGGAAAGGCAGGAGAGTGGTGGGGACAGGGCAGAGGTACAAGAGGCAGGGCCAGCACGCGTTGAGGACAGAGGCAGAAATGTTCCTGCTGGGCCATCATGCTCTTTTCAGGGCTGTGTGGCCTGTTTCCCCCCATGCGGTCAAAGGGCCTAAAAGAGGGAGACAGAGGGGACCTGGCAAGGGATCTGCAGCCAGTCTGGAAGTACTCACACCCTCTGCCTTCCACACCCAGGCCAGTTTTCCACTGAGCACCCAAAGGACAAAGGGCATTTGTCACCCTGCCCAAGATCCCCAAGATGCCTTGGGTTGAAAACGGACTCCTCAAGATCGTACCAGCAGCAGCAGGTCCTCCTTGTCTGCTTTCTTCTCAAGACCCTCCAGGGACCGGAACAGAGCCTTCCAATACAGAAAGCATTCCATGACACCACAGCAGGGTTAGAGCTGTGTTCTGGCCAGCCACTGCTCCCTGCTCTTTGGGAAAGGCGCTTTGAACCAACACAGGGCTGTGAGCAGGTGGGCAGGGGATCAGACCTCTGGCAGTCTCCAGCCTTGGTGTGTCTAGGGGATAGTCTGACTCTGTGGGCGTTCAGCCACCAACCTCAATATCTTTCTGCTGCTGGCGATGGTCATCGCGGAGGCTCCCCGTGACATAGCTGAGCTGCTCGCAGTCCCCTTCCACCCGCACGACAGTGGCCTGGATGCTCTTCAGCAGCTCGTCATCCTGCTCCAGGGAGGAAGATGACAAGATGGTTTCATGCAAGGGGGTGTCTGGCTGCCCCTCAGGGACAGATCTAGGTTACTCAGCCATCAGCCATGAGCTCTCAGTGCCACCAGGACATTTGTATCAAGGCTTTAATTTCCTTCCATACTACCAACCTGCCCAAACAAAAATGGGGGGCAGCAAGGGGCTGCTCTACATTGCAGTGAGCACAACCAGACAAGAGGTCCTGACACAGCCTCCCAAGCTTCCAGCTGCCCACCTGGGTCTTCTGTGGCAGTGATCTCTGCACCTGCTGTGGCACTAAGGAGTCCACCTGCTCCTGGAGCTTCTCACAGCGGTGTAGGAGCTTCCTCACAAGCCTGGAGTCCGAGCTGCGGTCGGGGCACACTGCCTGTGACCCTCCCTGCTCCTGCCCCAAACTCCCCATCATTTTCCTCAGCTCATTCAGCTGCAGAAAGAGGAGAAGGAATCAGTTTTGAGATAGGACGGATGCAGCCAGCAGACCAAGGTGCCATGGGGGCCGGATGGCCCTGACCAGGCAGGGAATGTGGCCAGGAACACCACAAGGAGCACCCTGCCATTCAGGACAACAGTGGAGTTCCCCCCCACCCCCCCCAAAACCTCACCCGCTCCTGAAGCTGGTCAGCTGTGACTAGCTGCTTCAGTGTGGCCTTGGTAATCTTCTGCTCCTCTCTCAGCTCCTTTTGCTCCTGCCTAATCTCCTGCAGTGCAGACCTGGCCAACAAGATGAGGGCACAGGCAGGCTGAAACTCCACAAGGCCACTTGGGAAGTGAGCTTTGCTCCCCAAACCTGATGCTCCTGGACTGCCACCCCCCACACCTCCCAGTTCCCCTGCACCCTGCAGAATACAAAATCTTCTCCCAATCCTCTTACTCCAGCTGTAGGGGGATCTGGTTGGTGCCATCCACTTCACACTTGACTACAGTCACACCCAGCTTTCCAAGGGCGTCCTCCAGCTGTCTTATCTGGGAAGGATGGTGATGGCAGAATCAAGGCATGGACCCCATGCTCTCCTTTGCCTGCCTCCTCCCTGCCAACTTCCCTGGCATCCTTGCAGCCCCCTTAGGGACTGCTATGGGCTTACCTTCTCTTTCTCACCCTGCACATCTCTGGCCAGGCTCTGCAGGGAAGACATCTGACCCTGCAGCTCAGACAGGTTTCTGATGATGCTCTCCATAGCTGGATGGCCTGCTTGGGATTCAGGCTGTGTCCCAGGGCTCTGCCCCAGCTTGTCCATGTCTGAAGTGTGGGGCTTGGCAGGGGCAGACTGGTCGTGGGGGACCAGTGGCTGGCCAGCAGCATCCTGGAGTGGGATGAGAAGAGGAACAGCAGTCAGGACCTGGGAGCATCCACAACTGAGCTTGGGCCAACGCCAGAGACCCTGAGCAGGCTGTGGCTGCCAAGCACTGGTAGATCTTTACCTTCTTTCCTTCTCAGCACCCACGTTCCCTTTTTTCGGAGCCATTTAGTTCAAAGTGCCTCAGCAGCCCTTTGGCTGAGGCAGGCAGTGACCTCTACTACCAGGTTGATCTGCAGTCAGAGGTGGGGGGCTCCTACTGGGCAAGGCTGAGTTCCCATGCTTCCCTCATGGGACACCCTTCCCACTCTTCCCTCCCAGAACACTTCATGCTGGGTGACCCACAGGACCACAGGGCAGGGGTGGCAGGGCAACGTCTTGAGAGGCAGATGGAGGGGAGGGGCCAACTCCCTCCATATGACAGCAGCTCACCTGGCCAAGTGCTTCCTGGATCATCCGGATGCCTTCTCCCATGCGGGACTGCGTGGCCTTCATCTCATTGACTTCCTCACAGAGATCCTTGTAGAGATCCGTGGTCTAAGAGAGGGGGGTGGGGGGGACGAACCTCAGGGGAGGGTCCCTGGGGACCTGCAGGACCTTTGCCTGCACCTTTGCCTTTGTCTGTGAGGTACAGTGCAGGGCCTGGCCCAGCCAGACAGCTGGGCACCGTGGGCAGCACTCCCATTCATCTGGCACGGCCGGATGCAGCTGGACCTCCGGCACGCAGAGAGGTCACTGGCTGCTGTCTCAGACCCGCAACGTGCTGATGGTGGCAGCTCACCTGGCCAAGTGCCTCCTTGATCCTCTGGATTTCCTCTCTCATGTTGGACTGAGTGGCCTCGGTCCCAGCCATCTCCTTGTGGGGCTCCTGGGAGAAAGCCGTGGCCTAGGAGAGACACATGGCGGGGGCAAGCCCCAGGCAAGCAGCTCCCCAGAGACTCCCACCCCTGTCCTGGGGAGCCTATGGCACACCCTGGGTCAGCAGGAAAGGACCCAACATGGGAAAGACCCAAACCACCTGGAGCAGTGTTTCAGCCCCAGATTTTCTCTCCAAATCCCCCTCCCTTTCCCACAATGAAACTCAACATGCTGCTCGGAGCTTGAGCTTCAACCAAACCTTGGTGTAAGGGCACAGACCCCAGAGGAGGCGGCGTCTTGGGGGGAGCACCCGGGGGGGTGGGAAAAGCCTCTACCTTGGAGATGCCACTCTCTTTGGCTTCAGTCTTCTCCATCTGTCCCATGTCAGCAGCCACGGAGGTGACAGGAGGGCCGCTCCTGGTCCCCTGCAGCTCGTCCTTCCCGGGGACCTGTCCCCCGGGCGGCTGCCCCCCCGGCTGTTGGGGCGGCTGCCCTGTGCCCTGAGCCCCAGCCTCGGTGCCGGTCCCGCCCCCCTGCTCCTGTGGGCCTGGCACGGCCTCCTGGGGGATCACATCCTGCAGGCCCAGCAGGCTCAGGTGTCCCAATATGAGCCTCAGAAGTTTGCGGAGCGCCTCTAAGTTGACGTTGACCTCAGGCGTCCCGATGGCCTCATCCAGCAGTTGTAACAGGCTGACTGAGGCCATGGCTGCTGCCCTGCCCGAAAACACAGCACCTGTCCTGGGGGATGGGAGCCCTCGTGCTGGGAGGAAAGCTGCAGATGGGGCAGTGGGCAGCCAGCAGCCTCCTCCCTCCTTTTCCTCTGCCTTCCTGAGCCCCAGCCGCACGTGCCTGTGTTTGTGGTGTCTCTTGTTGCCAGGTAACACCTGGCCCTGGCAGCCGGTTGTCCCGGAGGCATGGAAGAGGCCGGATTGGAAGGGACTTTTTACAGATCATCGAGTCCCGGGTTTGCAGCTGTGGTGGGCCACGGACCCCGGGTGTAGGGGTCCTCCCTGATGGCCCCGTTGTTCTTCAGCCACCCAACTCTGGATTGTGGGGACACGTGATTAGGGGCCCCAAAATTCCTTTGCTCCCCTTGATCTTCATCCACATTCTACCTTGGGCTGGCGGGGACAGCATTACGGGTACCCCCATCCCCTCCGCCCCCTCAAGTGTCGCCCCCCCTTGGGCTGCCCCGGTACAGCACAACTGAGGGCAGTGAAGCAGCTGCCACGGTGCTTCAATCCATGGGGCCGAGCAGGGGTGTGAGGCGCCAATTCAGTTTTGATTTGCCTCAATAGTGTTTGTCAGAGGCATGTGAGGGAGGGGGTGCACATGTGCCACATCCAGGAGGCAGCTAGGAGAAGATGGAGGAAAGCTTTGTCTCTGGGGAGACTTTGCCTGACAACCATTTCATATCTCACACGGGACAGGCAGGCGGCAGGAGAACACCGAAGAAACTGCACCCCAGAGAGGTTCTCCAATCGGACGGCAAAAGCTCTCTACCAATGGACTGCAGCAGGATATTGGAGGGGGTCAGTGGTCTCCTGTCAGCAAGGAGACTTTGGGAGGAGCCAGGGGCATAAAAAGTAACTGCGTCAGAAGCCCCGGGGGCTTGCTGGACTTGCTTTTTCATTGTGCGCTTTTGGTTTGGGCCTTTCTTGAGACTGTTTTTGCTTTTGCAGCTTGGCGATTCGAGGGGCTTTTTGAGACTGGCGTTTCGAAACCTGCTTTTGAGTCTTATGCTTTTTGCCCTGGCCCCAGCCTGCCTTTTAGCTCTCCTGCCCTCGCTACCTCTTGCTCTCCCTCGCGTCTGTCCTGCCTCCCTGCTTCCCTGACCAACGCCCTGCCTACTTCGTCTCTGCATCCCTGCCTGAGCCACCTGCGTCCAACCTTGCCCACCGCCGCGATGCTCACCACGACCCTGTCCAGGGTCCCGCACCTCCTGCCCGAGCACCCCCTCACCTCGCGTCCGGCCGCCCGTGGCCGCGGGAGCTGTGCCCGTGGGGCCGCGCCTCTCCGGGAGCTGCGCAGGCTCCCCGGCAGGCAGCGGGCACACTCCACCCCGCCGCATGGACGTCCGTGGCACCCCCCGACCGTCTGGTGGTAATGCCCGCTCCTTCTCTCTGTCTCCCCTCTCCCTCTCCCTCTCTCTCCTCGCTCTCCCTCTCCTCGCTCTCCCTCTCCCTCTCTCACACACACACACTCTCCTCCCCGCCCCCCCAATTCCTTTCCCGTTTTCCTTAGTCTTGCTCTGTCCTAACCCTCTTTAGTAGGGTAACGCCTTTTCCTTTTGTTTTTTCGTTACCAGTAAACTGTTCTCAGATACAGTGTTTGTCTCCTTTGAGTTAATTTCGCTCCTGACAATCCATTTTTGAAAGAACTCCTTGCAGTTCCCCACAATGGAACGCGACAAAGGGTCATGCTGGAACTCGAGTGGCTTCAGTGGCAGGCCTGAGGGCACACACACACGGACACATGGCCTGCGTTAGGGCCCCCCTGGACAGTCTCAAAATCCTGGAAAAAACCCAGGCAGCTGGATGTGGGGGCAGCAAACAAAGCTGGTGTTGCCCACAGCTGCTCCTCCTTCTTTGGGCTCTGGAGACAGACAGGTGGCACCCCAAAACACAAAAACCCCCCAGGTGTTTAGGGTGCCCACCACAACCCGGAAGGGAAATATATCTGGGCAGCTCCCGAAAGAGATCCAGATTTTGGTGTGCCCTCCACAACCCTGAGGGGACCCAGATACCCAGATAGGGCTCGGATGGCCTCCCTAGGACCAGGGTGGGCCACAGATGTCTGGGTGGCCCACCAGAACTAGGAGAAGACCCACATGTCTGGGGTTCTCCCCAAGGCCAGAAGCAGAACGCCGGCATCCAGGCTGTCCCCTCGCACCAGGAGAGGACCCAGGCATCTATTGGGGGTTCTAGCAGGGGACAGCTGGGGGGCAGTGGGTGGGGGTTTCGCCGTCACCTTCTGTAACATGTAGCTGGTGCCCTTAGAGCTGTGGTCATCCTGAGGGGGCTCCCACTCCAGCAGCATGTTGAACTCCCAAGCCTCCTTCACCTTCACTGCTCAGACATGGTGGGGAGCAGCCACTTTGTGTGTCCCATGACCCTTAAGACCCCCAAACAGTCCCCTAAACCAGTCCATGGCCCACAAACATCCACCATGGACCACAAATACTCCCCCAAAAATGCCCACCCTAGCACATCCAGCTCCCAAACCCCCCAAAACCACATTGCTCCTATTGCCCCCAGTGCCTCCCATCCCAGTATGACCCAGTGGTCCCAGTAGCCTCAGCCCAGTGCTCCCAGTACTCCTACACTAGGACTCCCAGTGCAGCCCATCTCAGTGCTACCAGTGCCCACTGACAACATAGAATGAGAAAGCCCTCCCAAGCTGCCTCACACCAAGCATGGCCAGCCCAGCTCCCCTATCCTAGTACTTCCGATACATTCAGTCCCAGTGCTCCCAGTAGTCCCTGTGCCACTGGTGACATGCAGTGGGAAGGCAGCTGTGCCTAAGATCTGTTCTGATGTAACCAGGATTTACAGCTGAAATTTTAAATGAAACGCCTCTCCTCTGGTGAGAAATTTATGACCATGACACTGACCCTGATACAGTGGCTGCATTTGGGGGGAGTAGAGGGTCATGGAGCTGGGAACAGAACCACCTCAGTATGGGGATGTCACCCACCCATGACCCTCAATGGCATGTCCGCTGAGAGTCTGAAGGTCCTTGACCTCACAGGATCCTATACCAGCACCCAGAGGTCCTCGTCCCTCTGAAGTCCCCACCTCCACTGGAGGTCTCCAGCTAGGATCAACACCCTAAGGAGAGGGTAAGGTTCCTCATGGGTCTGGGGCTGGTGACATGGGTCAACTGGGCACCTTGAGGACCTTGACCCTGTGAAGGGCAAGTGGAGCGGAAGGGGTTTGGGTGGTGGTGGCAGAATGAGAGCATGGACCCCATAGTGTCCCAGAATGGAGGTCCACTGGCTGCCTCCTCCCTGCCCGTTCACTACTGGGCAGTTTCTGTTTGTATCAGGGAATGTTAAAAAACAAGTGAACTGCATGTGTTATGATGGTTTTTATGCAGTTTAAGATCTTGTGGAGCTGATACAGCTGACATGTGCATGTTGACAGACCTGTGTATATTTATGTGCAAGTGCTTTCTTTTTTCAGAGTTAAGAGTCAACTCAAAGTCCCCGAGTATTTCAGCAGGGATGGGTGCATGGGTAACCTGGTCCTCCAGGTTAAATTAAATTAAAGCCACAAACATTATTCAAAATGCAGAGTCCAATTCTGTGACAGCTTCTGCAGCCCCCAAACCCCTACAAGAACATAACAACATGGTGTAAAGGGCCAAATCCGCAGGTGCCTTTCTAACAGGGACTCTCCACCACTCTCCAAATATTTCAGACCAAGAGACTATGGAGAAGAGGACACGTTGCTCAAGCAAGGTGTTTCCACATATATAGAAGGTACATACTTGCAATACTGTGTCAAGAAAAGCATCCTTGGACTTAAGAGGATCTTCAGTATACGGTTTGGTCTCTTGGTTGTGAGTAGATGGCAAAACAGTACCATCAACCCCTGCTCAGCTGAATCTGATCCAGATAAATAAATAATAGGTAAACAATCCCCTGCTTAGCGTGTGTTTAATAATAGTATACTCCCAACCCAGATCATTTGTAGTTAGAGGGGTTTCTTGCAATCTCAGCACTCTGCTCTTAAGCATTTATTTCATTGGCAGAAGAGTGTAACTCTTGCCAAAACTACAGCTAAATCACTAGAGACAATAACATAAATTGTGAATTTGATGGGGCTTGGTTTTCTTGTTATAGCTAAAGGAAGTCTATACTGTACAGTAAGGAGAGGATACTAGGCTAAAACAAGAGTAAAGAGAGAAATCATTTATTCATAACACGTTAGGAACACTGTTCACAGTACATCATTAACTGGGTGACTACATAGTAACGTGATCATAAAAGGGTGACTTAAAAAGCTAGTTCAAGACAAGGCTTAGATCATAGGCTGGTCATGGAAACTGATAGGCTTTTTCCTCCCGTATGCAAAGCTGCACAAATAAAGACTGTCTCATACTGTTTCTGCAAAGGTAAAAGATTGATTTACTCAATCTGTAAATTTTCTTTATATTGTAAAAATTTACCAATACTTAGATTAACATTTTCATATAGTTTACGATGTTAAATTTAAATACAGTATTATGTCTCGTTAATTTAAGGTGCAATTTATCAAAATCTACAGTAAATATTTTCTTATTCAGTTCTCTTTGGCACACTTCTGGTCTGTTTAAATACAAAAGTGTAGGATTGAATTGAGTATATAACAACACTGTAGGTACTTGGAGGGCTTTTTTGTTAGCATATGAGTGTGATTTTAGGCTTACCACAAGCTTATTCACAAACAAATAACTGTATATGAATTTCAGTTTATATATAAAATGGCTAACTACTTCAATGTGCAAGGCAGAAAAAAAAATTGTTACAGCAACTCCTCCCTTGAGAGAGTGATTTTTGCACCATGGAAATCTTGTATAAAATGTTATAGAAAATGGAGATTTTTAATGAGGAAGTTGTTGGTGCTTCTTATTTTATAGCAAGCCACCTGAGGACATGATTTTCTAGGTCCAGAAATGGTTCATAAGATACAGTTCAGCTAACAGGTTGGCACTGTAGTGGTGTTGCAGCTGTAAACTTGCATGTTCAACTGACAAACTAAACCAAGGAGCCAAAAAAATGACAAGTCTGTGTAAGAAGTTTAGTGAGAGTGGCTTCTTTCTACTAGAAAGGTCTTATTCCTATATTCTTTATATATATATATATATATATATATATGCTTTTATTGCAAGGAAGAAAGATTTAGAATTTGCACTCTGCACTTTTGTCTTCATGACCTCTGTCTACTTTTGGGCTGACTAATATCTTGTTAAAATCAAAGGTGGACAACAGAAAATGGACTTATTTCTGTTTCTGATGGAAACGTACAAGGAGGCCATCGAAGTTGACGTAAATAAGTAAAGCAGCATTTTACAAAAGCTCTTCAAATGCCAGAAGAGCAAGCTCAGAGCAATTTATTTCACATCTGAAGGCCAATACCAGCAGCTGGCATTCACATGAAAGGTATGGGGAAACTTAGCTACATAAATACTGGAAATCTTTCTGTGACTAATAATTTCACAATTGAAGAAAAACTAAACCCTATTCACAGTAAAATGTATTTATTACAAGGCCCTTCTGGTCTGTTTTTTCCTGAATCACGCAAGTAGTATCCCCTCAGCTGCAGAAATTAGCATTTTGGCAAATGATCAAGTTACAGGAGTTGTCAAGTACAGTGCGACCTGTTTAGAAGGCAAGGATGTAAAAAGGGATTTCATATAGGTGCTTTGTGATGTGGTAATGTGTGAAATGCTGTGCTACTCCTGAGTAAAACACATTTGGCTGTCCCAGCTAATGACCCATTTATGAGCATGCTGATTCCAGAGAGGCATTTCACAGCCTCAGATATAGTGTATATCCTAAAAAAAAAAAAAAGTATTTTACAACTGTCTTTTTCTTCAACCTGTCAGTAAGGACTAACAATGGTGAGTTCAAAGTGTTGAGGGAGATGATGAGAAGGGGCAGAACTGGTAAGGAGAATCAGAGTGTAGTAAATCAAATGTAAGTGAGATGAAATTCGTTCTCAATTATCCTTTAAGCTTTTTGAGATATTGCATATGGCCATGTCCCCTAGTGCTCCTGTTTTATCTGAAAGCTACTGGCTTTAGAACTGGGATGTCTGTGTGAAGGAAATGGTGTCAGATTTATCTACAGAAAAACCTCCATTGACATAAGATTTCTTGGCCTCTGTTTCATCATTATCAAGTATTCCTGTTTCCAAGGCAAAAGGATTGACTATGTTGACTTCAGAGGTGACATCCATCTGCTCCAGCTCCTTTTTTGAGAGCTTCTCCACTACTCCTGTACCAAAGGCATCTCCCAAGACATTCACCATTGTTCTGAATCGATCCCTATGGAACAAAAACGTTGTCAGACAAACCATTCAGTTGTTTAGAAAATCCTTTTAGTAAAAGTAAGGCATTCTAGCTCATGCAGCAGTGTTTTCTTCCCAGTGCAGATTTGGGTAATTCTTCAGTTAAAAGAAAATAGTCTTGTAAAACAAGAAACAGAATTTTACCCATGTGTATTTGAAGAAGCCTGGAGTAATTTTTGTGAGAAATTACTTTGTACAGGACATGCAAAACTGCAAGTCATACCACTTGTCTGTTAGAGCAGTCATTCCACTGCTATGGCATAGCCTTACAAAACGTTGGAAGGATCACCTCTCAGGCCCCTGAAATATGCTGCACAGCTGGTTCCCTTTGTGATGAGAGACTGTGGGCTGCAGCAGCAGAGTCTGCATTGTGCCTTTTGTCATTCTAACAGTCATGTCCTCAGCCAGAGGAGTACCTAGTCCAATATCTTCAGTATTCTGGCCCAAGCCCTGGAAAAAGGGCAGGCCTATCTTCTGCTAGCTTCTCCTCGTTAAAGGTCTGAAGTACAAACCTGTACTAAACAAGTCACTTAAGGGAATATGATACTCCTGCCCTATTGATTTTTCTCCAGACAGAAATGTGATATGCAGGCCTTAAAAACCTGCTGCTACTTGGCAAAGAGACAACAAACCCTTGCAATATAACAAAATTTGAAAATTGCCACGGAAGTACAGTATGGATAGTGGAAAGCCATGCTTCCCTGTTTTTCTTTTTAGCTACAGAGCACTGCAAAGGCTCTGTGCCAGAACAAGTTTCTCTTTCCATGCAGAGACACTGAGGTGGGTATATTCACAATATTTCACAATACTTCTACAACTGCTGAATTTCAGTGCTAAAAAAGTTTTCCATGTGCAATGAAAATATATGGTAGGGAAAGGAAGAGAGAACAGTAAAGTAAGATTCTAATAGAGTCAGTGTGACAAGTGAGGAAATAAACAGCACTGAGACTCATCTGTTATATTTGTACTATTCTATTTATTTTTCTATTCTTCATTTAACATGTGGAAGTACTCCTCAAGACTATGTAATATAACCTTGGTAAGTTCAGAATTAACTAGTGGGTTGTTAATGAGCCACTACGAGCAAATAGTTTGCAAAATCAGACATTTTAGGCAATAAGTACAAAAGGTGAAAGTGTTAATAATCTACGTGGCATCAAAATGTGCATTCCATCTCCTGCAGTGCAAAATGCACTAGCAATGACTCCTGGTATATTAAATTAATCTTTAATTTACTTCACACAGCAAAACACATCTTAGTGTGAAAAATGCCTCAATTAGAACCACAAACATCTTGAATTATTTGTATGCTTCATGGTGGAACAAGTACCTTCCATGTACTAATGTTGTGCTTAAAACCCACATAAACTGTGGACTTCTAAAGTGGAGTAAAGATCAGATCCATAAAGTCATGATTGCTATGAGAAATAAGGTATTACTGTTCTCTTTCTCTCTCTCTCCCATAAGATAAGTAGAAGGCATCAAATGAAATTATTAGGGTGTAGATTAAAACAAACAAAATTCTATTATGTCTCTGCAAAACTGTGGAGATTGACAGCAGGTCAGCGAGCTTGTCTGAGTCTGAATCTGACATTGATCTCAGCACAATCCGTGTCTAGAGAAACTTAGTCAAGAGAAGCAAGAAATTCAAAACAACAGAGGGAGTAAAGGCAACACAGCTGCAGCTAGTGTTTTGTTTGCATGCTTGAGATACCTATGTTGTAGATAACTGATAATACTATAGTGTGGTTAAATCAGCCAATGAATCTATTGTAATAGTTAAGCAACCAATGGACAATTAACATGAATGATAAACATATGAAAGTGTATATATATAACACTAACTTTTAGAATAAATGCTTTTCTACCTACACCTAATGCTAGAATTAGTGTGTGTCGTGTTCGCTTCAACTGTGACACACAACACATCATTAGGATGTGGAATTTGTCTCGACAGGACTTGAGGAAACATGGGTCCCAAAGCAGTAAGGCATTCATGGATAAAGAAGATGAAAACCACCTCTAACTCAGGAATTCTGTGAGCTGCAATTTGCAAGAGGCTGGGTGAATACTTTGGAAAAAGAACTAATATACATTTGTTCTATTCTTAGACTCTTTAGATACCTTCTCTGAGCCAGTGGTTTGTACCGATCCTTGAAAATGGTAAATGCCCATTAGGAATAGAAGAGAGCTGGAGAAAACAAAATGACTGTGGAGCACAGCAAATGGAACTGTCAGACCCTGTTGCAGACAGCTGATTGGGAGAGTGTACTTGTGGCTGGAACTGGTTCCTTTGGAGAAATTATGTTTATACATAAATTGAATTAATTCTTGGATACATCCAACAGCCCTGATTTTTTGGAGACTGGCATTTCTTTCTATTTGCAAAATTGAGTTATACAATCAAATAAATTAAAAATATCTGTGAAATACATAGGTTGCTGCCAGAAATCCTTCAAGAAAATGTTTGGAAAGGGTGGAGGAGGAACAGCAAGGCATTTATCTTGAGTGTAAATAAACCTGAAGAAGACATGCAAATATTGTGAAATTATTAAGATCACTGGATTGATACCAGTGAAATGTCATCCATGCTAAGTTACTGCAGGTGAACAAGACCTTGGGCTGGGCGCTAAAGCTCACACAGTTTAGGAGGCAAAAGGACTAAAATTATACTCCTTAACTTGTGAATCCTGCTACCCTATGTATCATGGGACAAAACTGAGTATGTATGTCCTTCTGACCTTCAGAATACACTTTGTGATTCTTTGGCCTTTTGCAAATGTAGCAGAGATACACACTGGTGTAACTTGAACAGAAAAGATTTCTGGCAAAAAGGCTTC
The DNA here is from genome assembly GCA_013398015.1 of Oreocharis arfaki. Classification (NCBI taxonomy): domain Eukaryota; kingdom Metazoa; phylum Chordata; class Aves; order Passeriformes; family Paramythiidae; genus Oreocharis; species Oreocharis arfaki. The sequence goes on from VZRR01007148.1 coordinate 803,525, forward strand.
TCTCCAGAAAGAGCTGATGAATGGGGAGGGTGCTCTGAGGTGGTTTGGGTTAGGCATAGGGAACCCTTTCTGAATTTACATGTGTGCTTGTTGATCAACGGCTGGGCCAGTGCTCTCAGGGAAATACAGCCCTAACAAAGCAGGGCTGGCACCACAGACCTGTGTACAGCCTGCCATGTGTGTGCATGTGGAGTCTGGGGCTGGTTTTGCTTTGTTCATGTTGTGCTCCACTGCCAGTGTATGGATATTATGTGCTTTGCAGCTTGTGGTTACATTTGATTTTTATGAATGATGTATGTGTTTAGCATAATGTGGTGGCATCTCTGACACTCTAGAGACATTTCTTGGTATTGTCAAATTTGTCTGTCTTGAGGAAGATGCTAATGATTTATTAGAGCTGTGACCACTACTTTAAGGCTGAAAGTATCTCTGAATGTGAGGTTATTCACTGCCATCCCATGCAGTAGGACTTCTCTCACGATTAAAGCCATTACTCCATTCAGCTCTGAACAAGCCTGGCCATAAGAATAATCTTTGTCCATTTTCTGCAACAGTCCTAAATGTTTTTATTGCTTTCTTTCTCAGACGCTTACATTTCCAGGCAACTTACGCAAACATTTAAAAAAAAAGAGAAAAAAAAAAAGGAAATGTAATTAAATATGAAGTGCCTTAAACTTACAGAAGCCAGTCAACTGCGAAGATCAGAGTAACATCCTCAGCAGGCAGGCCAACAGCACTCAGCACAATCACCATGGTGACAAGTCCGGCTTGGGGCACGCCTGCAGCCCCAATGCTGGCGGCCGTAGCTGTGACACTAAATCCCAAATGAAGCCCAGAAAAAGCATTCAGAATACATGTTGCTCACAGAAACTCAGTTTTCTAGCACAAACAGTTTTATTTCACTCCAAGAAAGAAGCCTAAATGTTTCAGTTTTACCCTTGAATAGTATTTACTTAAAGTCAGGTGTCAAGCTTATAGGACAAGCCATGTACTGATATACTGTTATGGTTACACTGCAGAAAAATAGGCAATACACGTCTAACAAGCAAACTGGACAGATCAAAGGTAGAGGCTGAGTTAGGTTTGCGAGTGTTTGCAGGGAAGAATAATGGTAATTTCCAGAACAGTGCTGTATACCAGCTGTATATCTTGGCCCATTCTACCTCCTCATCAGTTTGCACTGGCTAGGCCTTGGATCAAGAAGTGAGAATGTTGGTTACTTCCTGTGCTGTGAATAATAGTTTAAACTTTCCCATGGGGTATCCAAAGTTAATGCACCATTCACAAAAAAGCTCACTTCCCACAAAATGCCTATGAGGCTTTAGTCTTACCTAATGGTAACTATTTGGCCAATATCCAGTTCTAAGTCATTCAGCTGTGCAATAAATACGGCTGCTACTGCTTCGTAAAGGGCTGTGCCATCCATGTTGATGGTAGCTCCAACTGGAAGAACGAACCTCGTGATTCTTTTGTCAATCAAGTTTTTTTCTTCTGCACAGCGGAAGGTGACAGGCAAAGTTGCTGAACTGGCACATAATGAAACACATAAAGTAAGTGCAAGCAACCACACATCATTTCCATTATGTTTCCTTTTCCTCAAAGCATGATGTACTTTATGACTCAGAGATCTAAGGCAAGAAGGAAGGCTGCACCATGAAAAAGCAAAGCCACTTTTATTATACCTTCTAATTATTGGAAGAAATAGCTAAGTGTTAGTTGTTCTCAAAATGACATGGTAAAATTGCCATGGTGTATGTAGTCACAAAAAATACGCAACAGCTTGCACTCTGTCAAGTCTGTGACTAATGAACTGAATGGCAAAGAACTGCCTCCTCCTGGGAGAGGCAGACTTAGGTGTAAGGCTAACGCATTCTGTAGTGCCCTTTGGGTACGACAGAAATAATGATGAGAGCAGTATTTAAGCCTCCAGGGGATGGGGAACTGTCCATCTGATACCAGGGCTTGTAACAAAGTAGAAATAAAATCAGACCACAAACAATGCAATTACTACTAGGTACATTACAGAAAAGATGTTTCTTTTGTTTACCTGGAAGAGATCATGAGAGCTGTCAAAAGTGCCTGAGCCATCCCCATGGCAAACCGAAAAGGATTTTTCCTTACTATTATTAAGTAGATCAGTGGCAGGATTATACTGGAATGGATTGCAAGTCTGAAAAATAAAATCAACTAGTCAAACAAATAGAGCAATCTCATTGTCTTGCTTTACTAAAATGGTGATAATAGGTACCCAGCTGTGTCCTCAAGTACACTTATGAAACACTAAAGGTGACTTTAGTGACACCTATGTGCAAAATTGAGAGAAAATGCCATGTTACTAAAAAGCAGACCAATGCTGTTCGACTCTCCCTTTTGGAAAGGAAAGAGAGACCATATATGAATTGTCTCTCTTTCCTAAGCTGAACAAGAATTGACTTGGAAATAATTTTAGACCGATGAAAATGAGAAGCCTAAACTAATACGTAATATTTAAACTGATGTGCAGAGGGTGATTTGAAATAACACTAAAACACTTCACTCTTCTGCCAAATCCTTATAATGTAAACCAGAGATAAATCAGAAAACCAAATCAAATTATTTTTCTCAGTTTGTCTGCCCTTATGACAGAACATGTTTTGGAAATAAAAGTAAATATGCTGTCCAGTCAGGTACAGCTGAAACACACATCTTTCTGCAGAAACTTCAAATATGGACCTTCAGAAAAATCCACACCTGCTCTGGGGAAAACTGTGTAAGCTCAGGTCTACAATTAAAATGTAGTGAGGTATTTCAGAGTGTTTAAATGAGATATATGTAGTCTAAGCATTTTTAATGTTGTAAAATGCTGAAATACTATATTCTGAAACAATTAATTTTTAAAACTAAGTGGGCTGACTCATAGGAGATCAAGTTGCCCTCTTGACTTTAGCAGCTCAGATGTATTTGCCTGGATATTTGTATAGGTCTCAGGGACAAATTCATCCTTCAACTTATGCATTAATTTTGAACACTGTGCAGTAATCCTGAATGCACATGAATGCAGAGTTTGTGGGCATTAAGATTAGAGGTAAAGTGACTGCTGTAAGTACCTTTGAAATGAAATGTATTTGAAGGGTCTGTGAAATACTCCCTATGTTTGAAGGCTGCAATTATAGCAACATCAGCTTTTTGTGAAAACAAATTATTACATAGCCTGGAAACATAAACCCAAAAACTGTTGTCACATATAACCTTGGAATTTTTATTCTGTCCACACAGTATGTTCGTGTGCACATTCCTGTGTTGTAATAGTTCTTTATGGTTTCAGAGCAGTTGATAAAGATAGCAATAAATCATGGTACCATTTGTTCTGCCAAAACCAGACAATTAAGATGGCAGTAGTCACAGCACAGAAATCCACAACAACATCAAAAATCACCCACAAAACCTACATATTTATTTCCTTGGAAAAATTATCTTTTTAAAAGTAACAGGCATTAAAGTTTTCATTATGTATGGGAACATATGACATATTTAGTGGAGTGTAAATAATAGCATGCAACATATTTTGATAAAATTTTGTAAATAACTCTAGAAAGAAACCTAGCAATTTATACACACACCACCATAAGGCACCATTGTATAAATTGCTAGGTTTGTGACATGCCTGAGAACAAACTGAATTCTGCAGAATATACAGGAAAAAAGATAAAGTGGTATGGGTGCCATTTGCTGTCTTAATAAAATGTTAATGAGAGTAAGCATTTCAAGTATGTCTAAGTCTAAAAGCTTACTGACTTAGTTATTTGAAAAATTTAGATCTGCACCTTTTTAGTAGCAGCATAAACATGACATTATTCAAAATAAAGTATTTCTGTATATCTGCTTTGCTACTACTGATTTGCATGAAACAAATTTGAAGTAATATTTATTTTTATTCATACAATGCAATTCTCAGCAAGCAGCAGAAATTTTTATACCAAAAATCATAAACAGTAACTGAAAATAGAAATTCAATAGCATTAATTTTTAAGTTAGGAAGAATCTTGTCCCTCAGAATCCCAAGCTGACATTCCTTATAGGAATTGCCCTATCCTCACAAAGATGCAGCTGCCTTGCTGCTTTCAGAAGAGACAAAAGCATAGGCAAGGAGAGTCTACTTGCTGCAGCTTCCTTTTATTTTTTTTTTCCCCACTTCAGCCTGAGTTCCCTCTGGCACTTAAATTATGTCTCCACTTTGACTTTCCTTTGCTATAACTTCTAATATGTTGTCATCCTGACTCTGCAGCCATTAATTGTGAGAGGCTTGAGATACTTAGTGGTAAATTGGACCAATGACAGTGGGGGAAGTCTGTTCCCTCATGGTGACCTGAATGACACATAGAGACTGAGATGACCTGCAGACAATGGTGGATGAGTGCTGGAAAGGCTGAGGCTGTGAAAGATCATGAATAATAAAGTTGGGAAGAAAGTGAGCTGGATAGGGAGGTTAAAGGAGAGAAAGCAGAGGATAAGACACATGAGCACTCATGCTCTTGTACAATTATTTTGATAACGAATACAAGAAATGTTTAAGATAAACTGTTATTTTCAGGTTCAAGCTTAAAGAGAGGATGTTAAGCAGTTAGAGAAGATGCCAGTGAACAGAACACACTGCAATCAGACAAGGTTAAACACATAAGAATGAAAACCAAAAAGGTGATAAGAACAGCATATTTTAAGGAACCAAAACAAAGAGCAACTTTTCTCCTTTTTCCTGAGAGGTAAGTAAAAAGGGTGTTCCTGCAGGCTGAAAAATGTACAAGAAGCACCTTTCCCCTGCAGCCTAAAGCCTTGCATGTACATGTCCATAGCTGCTCCTGTGACCTGATTACAACATGCTCTCCCTGCCTGTCAGTTTTGCAGAGAATGCGCTGCTGTTAGCCCTTACCCACAACGCCTTGAGAAGCAGCCAGGGGAGGCTACTCTGCAGGAGGCAGAAATGCTGCAGAGATCTACCTGAGCACCCACCAGGGAAAATAGTGTCATGTTTGGTGGAACAGAGACTTCTTCTCTCCAAGGATGCATAGGTGCTCACTACATATAATGTTTTGATGGCACCTGGGAATCTACTTCAAATTGTTGTGCCTGTCAAATCCATGGTTATCAGCTAAAGAGGAGACTATATTATGGCAGTTTACTTTATAAAGTACTTTGGAGAAGGCACTGTGTCTTCACACTCATCTTAAGGAAGACTTGCCTTGTCACAGTACAAATAGTAACCTGTAACCAGTAACTGATAGGCAAATAGTCATAAAACTTGCTATCACATCTAAAACTGTAAAACTTGCTGAGTAAAACTGAAGTCAAAAGATGGTAGTAACCCATCCAACATATTTCTCCTCTGAGTTAACTGGAGTTAATAACATAGAAGACCTGCAGAAGTGATATGCTGTCATTCTGTCAGTGACTTCTATCTAGTTTGTGGTTGGGGTGTCATTTGTAATTTGTATAGAAAATATTAGAGTCTTGATTTACTGTCTCTTGGCAAATATCAATTTTTGAAACCTTTAAAAATCTGACTTATTTTCCAGGTGCAAACCAATACTCACAAAAAACTGCATAATGCATTAGATGAACATAACTTGCACTCATCTCTGTAACATTTTCAAAAAGTCATGAATCAGAGCTATTTCTGGAGCTGTAATTCTTATTTAGAAAGAAATTTTATCTCTGATTTTCAAACAGCTAGTCCAAACATATCGGCTTATGAATAAAACAAAACAACCTTGAAATAAATGTGCTTATCTAGCACAGATTAATGTAGAAACCCCAGAGATCCTTCTTGACTATTTATAAAGTAGTTTGCATTTAAGACTAATATATTACCATTCTCATTGCTTGGCTGTCAGAGAGTGTGCAAATGACGTTTGAAGAATAGCATGCAAATTCATAAAGTGTGGGGAAAAACTCTTGAACAACTTTGGATCTAGCCTCTAGACGAAACATATATAAATCCTTAGTATACTGAAGGAATTATAGGACTGGATGCTAAGGTAATGGACCAAGACAGCCAAGAAGGCTATGCTTCACTGAACTGGAAATAGAAATTAAAATGCATTTAACTTATTGGGACTGTAATATCCATTTATCTGACAAAAGGGTCCTTTGCAGGATAGTCTTCAGAAATATATAACAATCTGTTATTATAACCTATCATTTGGAGCAGTTAAGTTATTCTAGAGTTCCACTGCTGAAAGGCTCCACATTGTGCAGGTGTAGCCTCCTCCACCCAGACTATTCCACATAGACAACGGCTAAGAAAAAGAATAGGAAAAAAATTCTGATGCTTGGCTATGTTATTAAGACTGCAACTTCTTATGCAGCCTTACCATCTACACTAACCTTGAAGGAGGAATTATCAAACAATGCAATTCCCAGGGCTTCTCTTGATGTCAGCTGTCTGCTCAGTACTGGGGAGGGAAGAGATCAGTCTCTTTGGCATCATTTATTGTGCACTGCTCTTACTATGCATTTGTATTCATCAGGGAAAGTTTGATCTATGGTGTTGTACCTTGGGCCCACCTCTCGTGGAGGTTCCCAACATAATCCATGTATTTGTGTATGTTTGATAGGCTGACAAGCCCCACTAAGACATAATTAATAATCTCACCCTTAATACAACAATATTTTCTGCTTCAGCACGAGCTGTGAAGATGAAACAATGAATACAAGAAAAGCATTTGCATTTATATTTTGGGTTTTTTTTAGAATGCAAGGCAGTGACTTTTTAAAACAAAACACACATCCAGCAAAATGTAGATTCAAACCATCCTCACACATCCTCACATAATTTTCACTGATGAGAATTTTTGTCTCTGACCTAGAAGACTAGATGTGGTAGATAATTGAGTGGTAATCAACTGAGCTCCAAAACTGCATACATACAATTCCATGTTTAAGAAATGACATACCCACTTATTACTGTAGCCATATAAAGACCCAATTTACGAAAGATTTCCCAGTCCTCAACTTCTATTATCTTCCCAGCAATTAAAAACACGATACCAATTGGCATATACCTAGAAAGCAAAAAAAAAGCTATCAAAAATTTATTCTCAGAAATACTGCATGCTCACCATTAAATAATTTCTCTCCCAGAGTTATTTTTTAAAACAGACAGAAAATGTGTTTTGATATCCTATTTCACAACAACAGACTTTTTTTAATATTACGTTATACAAAGGACTTAGTAATTTGCAGCAAGGTGACAACAGAGGTGATGAAAAAAGGCTGGAAAATCGAAGTAAATGTAACTCTACATATAGTCTAGCTAGTATTCTGTAAATTGGTGTCACAGAATACACAGAAGTTGGGAGGGGGTATGGGCATATACCCTGTTACAGCAAATGTTTATGTATAGCCACAGGCTTCCCTGGGGGTGGGAGCTGGCAGTGCTGAGACCAGTATCTGTGTATTCTGTAATCCTACACAGATGGGAAAGGTCTCCTGTAGCTACAGGAGCTGCCCTGTAGCACTGGAGGCTATATCTGTGTCATTTGCACGGAAGAAGATAAACCTGCACAAGGCTATGCCTTACAGACCTGAACAGCTACTGCCTACAGAAAATTCAGAGCAAGCCGTCACAGAGACAAGTTACTACCTCAGAGCTTTGAGCAGTATAAACTAATCTAGAAATTTGTGAATATATAAAATACATCCATTTAAAAATAGAAATTATAAATTTATAAAATACATCATGCTATCTCATAAACAAAATTGTACCTTATCCCTGTAGAAAGCAGAGATACCTAGTTCCTCTAAGAACTGAATTTGATGAAACAGAACTAATTCCTCATACTTTCAGAAAAAACTCAATCTTGTTTCAAACAACAGCTCTCACATCTGTAGAAACTCAGGGAGCCTGTAGCCACAGCTTCTGGCACATGCAAGAAAATAGATAACAAATTTTTAAGTAAATTCCTGTATGGCATGTGCTAAGTCTGGCGTCCTGTTGTTGGTAATTTTCTGCAGAGTGAGGCAGCCTATCTCACAGGGCTTTAACTTAGCCTGGGACTAAACTAGCTGCTTAGCACAGGACCAGGTGCAGAAATTAACTTACCTTTCTTTAAGGAAGCAAGAAGTGCAACTAAACCCTGGACAGGTTTACTCTTTTACAGACATCTCAGTGTGCTGGGATGTAAGAAAAATCCAGGGTCAGATCTGGAAGGGTCAGATCTGACGAGGTACTGGTGCGAAACGTGCATATGAGTAGAGTACTGTAGTAAATGGCACAACGCACTCCACATGTAGGATCAAACTCTGGAAGGAATTGTGTACTTATAGTCCTGATCCTGTAATTGTGATTTGCACAGACAAAAGATCTGTGGATAGCTGTGAAGTCCAACCAAACACTATCAGATGAGTTTCTGTATTTTAAATTTGTTTTCCTTGTCTGAGATTATTATGAGAATGTAGTCTCTAAAGAAAACCTATTAGCAGGAGGTAAATGATACCAAGTTGTATTTTGCATACCATTTTGAATTTTGCTCTGTGCTGTGGCTTGCATACTAATTCATATTTCTAAAGGAACTTAGATCCAAGGACAGCTATTCTGTGAACATAATGTCTGTCAGGGAATAATATTCAAGACTCAGAAGGGCATTTGGGTGGTAATCCTTATCCTCAAAAGAGTCCTCAAGTCACTAGTGCACTAGTTTTTACAAACATCTAGCAAAAATGTCTAAAAACCTCAAGTTTCTTGTACACCAATAGGTCTGTTTCTTTAGTATATAGTAAGTGGAAGCCCTGTCTTCAGCTTCCTCAAAAGAATAAAATTCTGTAGAAAGGAAAATTTTTACCAACCTTTCTTTGAAAGTTGATTTCTGTAAAGCACTATGCAAAAGCAAACATGAAGTCTGACTCCACTCCTACCTCTTCACTTAAAGAAGTTGTTAGAAAATGCCAGTATGTCCCTGGACTTACCACATAATTATCTGAACGATTCTCATTGTAGCTTCATTCAGCGCATTGAAGAAATCCATCAACACTTGTCCTTTCTCTCCCATTTTCCCAATAACCATTCCAAAAACAAGACAAAAGATAATCAACCCCAGTGCATTGATGCCGTTGGAATACATGCCCACGATTTTATATTCTTGGGTTTTGTTCTATAGATTGGAATCAAGAGAAAAAAAGTACTATCTGAAAATAATGAATTTACTTTAAAGAGTTCTAAAATGAAAATACATTTAAATTTCTTTTGAAAGACATGAAGCTCTTTCCCAGCCACTCTACTGGCTCTCTGAAAGTGCCAAGTGGGCAAGTTCAGGAATGCACAAAACTGAACTTTAACACTTCGTATTTTAAAGCCATGCATAGATCTGACTAAACCCTAGCAGGGAGTAAAGCACCTCTTAATTTGTGTTATCCTTTCTATAGACTTCTGACATGAGGTATCGTAAGGGCTAGGTACCCGCAGTCATGCTTTCAAGATTTACTCCCATACACTCAAGATTTACTCCCCACTGTGGAGAACAAAACACAGATGTAGAATCCTTGTGTTTGTTTCTGAGCAACTGAAGGGGTTGTATCTGGATTTAAGATAAATTCACCACTGCATAACAACTGGCATATCAGTGAAATTGCATAATTTATAGGAGAATTGTATGCACATAACATAAAAAACCTACTAAGGAGGTATTCATGCATTCTTCTGTGCAGCATGAACATACGAAGGAAAGGGTGCAATTCTTCATTACATCCTGGTTCAGGATTTAATTAATGTCTCTTAATATAGCTCATGTTCCCATGCTATTATTACTTTGAGATGAAATTTGGAAGGAGTAAAATAAAATGTATGTTAATTTGGTACTGTTTGCAGTTCTGTGTTCACATTCTCTTGAAATCCTTTCTCCCTCTCCTCCAGAGTAAGTCCGGGCTTTATACACCATTTACACCCATAAGCTTTCCATGCCTCTAATGAAAGGCTTGTTAAATCTCTTCACTTTTGTTTCTGTAAATCTTTTTTTCAGAGTAACAAACTATTAATTAACAAATGCTTTATATTGTTTTGTTTTCCATTATAAAAGATTTATTATTTTCAACTCATTTTCTTCTCTAGTGCTTACAGTTACAGTTGTTTCTATTCAAACATCTCGTGGTGAAATACACCTAGTCTTCCCACAGTGACTGTTTAATTTCTCAGAAAATTGACAATTCATAAGCAGATATATTTAATCAATCTTCGTCTGTTATCTTTGGACCCAAAGGTACAGCTCCTCTGATGTTCTTAAACTTACTGGAAGAAACTTGCAATGACCTCGAAGCGTTTACTTATTAACTTTTGTGCTCTTGCTAAAATCCATCTATGCGCTATTTCCTTTCATTTCTTCATCACTAACCACATGAACTAAACCAAATTTAGTCTATGTTCTTTCTCCCTACTTCATATATTATGAAGGAACACAAGGATAAAGGCCGCACCTCTGAAGGCTTTGCTGTCGTAGCAGTTGTAGTGAGTTCTTCTGGAAATATGGAGCTATTTTTATCCACAGCGGTTGTAGTTTTAACTTTTTCACGTTTGGTTTTATACTGGAAAAATTAAAAAAAAAAAACAAAACAGAAGAACTTATTTAGAAACATAAGAAAACTGAAGAACAGACAAAGGCATAGCCAGTAAAAATAAGAAAAAATTAACCAATCTGACTTGAAGGTAACAAACATAGACAAAGACTTTATTTCCCAATTCATGTGAGCCGTCAGGGCTCTGTACCTCAGAAGCTGTAGATCAAACAAGAGATTCGCAAATAATATACTATGAATTCTGCTCCTCAGGCTCTTGGATACCCTGTGGATATGCTGCAGTCTTGTGGGGCATGAGCTAGAGCTCCTGACAATGGCAAGAATTTTTGCTGGAACAAACAGTATGGAGAGAATTGCTGACAGCCATGCTAGGAGAGGTCTGTAGAGCAGATGCACCTGATACAACCAGGCCCTTGGTGATGTAGTCAGCACAACTAATGCCATTATGTAAGGCAAACAGTCATTCTTTGTGGTCAGATGGGTTACATATTTCCCTTTCCCCTCATTGCCAGGTCTTCAAGGTCCTGTGCACCAAGCAGATGAACCAAACAGACTTACCCTTCCTCTCCCTGCAGGCCTCCAGATTCCTGGGCACTAGGCTGACTACTCCTCTGCTTATTTGCCTTAAATGTTCCAGGCACCCAGCCAGACAAGTGGTGTTGATGATGCAGTCACAGAATAGGGAAATGTAACAGCACCAAGTACACTGTCCATAAAACCAAGCAGGTACAAGTCCTAATGAGTAGCTTGCATCAAAGCTGCTGCAGGACAGTGAGACCTGGTGGTCAGGGATGCCTCCATCATTGTCTGCTTCCTCTGAGGACTGAGTGACCAACCTGTATTCTTTTACATGTTTTTCAAGCCTAGATTATGGTTGCTATGTTGATACAGCAAACCAAGTATTAAGATTTGATAAATCTGCAGTAGCTCCAGGTGATTGGAAAACGTAAGTTAAATGGTGTTATTATAAAATTGTACTACACTGATCCTGCTCATAGAAATCCTGTGCTATTCTGATTGTAAGTTCTATACTAATCATAATATTCCATTAAGAAAATAAAACTTTAATAGTAACTAGTAACAGTTTAGTGCCACCATCATTCTGTCAAGGATCCCTAAAAGAGCCTGACTGTCCCCTTAGTGCTGGGTGACCAGTAATGATGAGAAAAACTACATGGAGAAGTTTTATAAAGTGAGTTGTGCACAGCAGCATATCGGATTTAAATTCCTGGGAAAGGTTAGCTGCTAAGTCTAATATATAGACAACAGTTTCCACTTCCGTCTTGCAACACTCACTTTTCCTGAAACATGTCTCAAATAGACTTCTAGTTATCAGCCCTTTCCTTCAAAGGATTCGGTCCCACAATGGACATTAGGTGTGAGACACTTCAGGGTGAGGTCTAATTTACACAGACTTCATCAGACCCTAAAGGAACCTTAAGAACAAGGAAACTGATCCTCATAAAATGGTTTTTCTAGCTCTTGTCACAAAAAGGAAAAATCTTGTCTTATACATTGCTTGGTTTCTGCCTCCAGCTCTTAAACAGTGTCTTTTCGGGACTTAATAGTTGATAGCAGAGTGTTTATCTTAATGGAAATGGAACCAAGATGCATTAAACCCCTGCCTTTTTATAGGATATTAAGATATTCCTGGACTTTTCAGAAATAAGTCTTACCTGATAAGTTTTTTGTGATGTAAGAAAATAATTTGTCGCTAACAATGAAAACTACAGAAGTAAAGAGGAATAGTCAAACTTACCTGTTGAAAACAGGCCTGAACAAGATTCTCTGGGAACATATTCCTGTTAACAAGCATAGAAGCATTTAATATTACAGCATACTAAGAAAAAGTTGTTTGCTATAAACAAAATGATAGAATTTGATGCTTAAAAACCAGATCATGTTGTGTTTCTTTTAGCAGAAAGGAGTATATTTAGCATCAGCAAATATAGTCCAAAGAAAGAATGGGTTTAAGAGTCTCAATGACTGTTTTTCTACTTGAACTTATTGAAATTTTGGGCTTATTTTTTACTATTTGACATTTCTATTTGTATGCTACTAAACCCAGTGTACTTTTCCCCTGTTACATTATCTCCACGACTTGCATAAGGAATATAGGACACACCATCTTTACAGGATGTGTCAAATATAGGCAGATGAGAAAAATAGAAAACCTCTTACAAAGGCTGTGCTGTGAGAATCAGATATTTGGTGTGCTCTCTTGTAGCTTTGAATTCAGAAATTAATCTTGGCTAATGGTAAATTCTCCAGTGTTATTCCAGTGTCAAAGACGATTTGCACACACTGAAAAATTAGGAGATTTAGTGCAATGCAGTTGTGTGACTCCTCTCCAAATGACAATTTCAGATTCAAATAATTGCAAAAACATTAATTAGGTATTTGGTAAATATCCAACCCAGTGCAGAAAAATGCATTTTATATACTGAAGCAGAAGTTTTTTATCTCTCCTACAGATCTTACACAAACTCCTGCCTTTAGTTTTCAAGCTTTTAAAGCAAAATCTATTCAAAAGCAAAACCAGTTTGTATAAGTGTGGGTTTTTCCTTCATCTTTACAAGACTGTCTGGATCTGAATCTTAAATCCATTATTTTTATCCATATTTCCATATATAAATATGTAGGAAAATTAGTTCTAATTCCTTCAAAAGAGAATTTCCTAATTTACAGTCTTAAACCTGTTTGCAAGAAGTTGAGCTATAATCTATAGCAAACTCCCAAAATACTAGATATGTGGCAGTTGATTTTTACATGACAGATTAAGTAAAAATTCTACAAAACCAAAATGGTGGGCAGGAATAGTGACCCAGCATAGAGACTAAATACACTAGAAGAGAAAAAATTATCATAGAGACTAAATACACTAGAAGAGAAAAAATTATCAACGGAAATATTTTTGAAGGAACTACCTAGCCTCTTTTGGAAATGCAGCCTTTTTTTGTGTGTTATTTTTCTTAGAATTCCTTAAACACAATAGCTCTGAAAACCTGCACGTATCTTCTGCAGACATTTCTAGGGCTTTCCTTCTTCTAACCACTTTAAAGTATCTATCATTGTCCATGATGTTAACAGGGAAAGACACATGATGCGAATGAGGAAAGACATTATGATAAGGTTGCCTTAGATACTGGTGATGCAGCAAACTTCTTGACTGTGGAACCCTTGGAAATCTTTACATACTGCATCTGTTACTCTGCATCCTGCCTTGAGGAGCAGAACCGTAGCACGGCAATTTCAGCTGGTTGTCTATATTGGATGACACAGAAGCTGCCAGTCAGTAATCCACCAATCCTTTACAGATCTTTTCCTCATGACAGATAGATCTCGCATGTTAATTTCTGTGAAGGAGGGATTTTTCATCACTGGTCTAGTAACCAAAGTCCATGGTGTAAAGAGAATTTTTTTAAACAAACCGCTTTGAGTATATTTTAAAATATCTAATCTGTTGAAATACAAGTTATTCTCCCTTTGTTAATCCAAACAATATCGGAAAGCATTTTATTATATTACATATCACAACTTTATTTGTGTTTGTTTAGACTTCTGCAAAAGGGGTATGGAAACTAAAAATGAAAAGCTCACCTGATCAGATCCAGCATGGCATCAACAGTACTGACTTCTGGGGTACTGCCCACTCTGTCAATCTCACTTGCTCTTTGAGTCACTCCAGGTTTAATGGTCACAACTAGGACAATCCCTGCAGAAGGAGAAGCAGAGAGCTCGCAGTGCAAGCAGAGGTATTGGTGTATTCTTTCTCAGTATATCCTGTGAAGCCAAACTCTTTGTGAGCTCAACTAAACAAACACTTTCCCTGGGTGCTCATGCTAGTATGTTCAGAAAAGTCTGCAGGTGGTGTCCTTAAATGTGTGGGTTCCCCTAACGCAGGAGCTACTTGCAGGCTTGCCCCTAGACTTCATCACTTTAGCTTTGTTTTTGTATGTATCATACTACATCACTACTGCTCACCAAGAGGGTAAATTACTTTAGCTAGGCTTCACATGAGTGTACTGCAACTTTTGCAGAGTGAATATATTTAATTGATATTACCTTTTCCTTTATGTAGCTCTTCTTGTTACTAGCTTTCAGATATGAATACAAGTGTGCACCACCCTGTGACTCCAAAGTCACAGGGTGCTTTAGTAAAGTTAGGTAGCAATAGAGTTATGTAAGAAAAGGGCTTCAGAAAAAGACAGAAATAAAAAATTGTGGGTTAAGAAATACTAGATTTGACCTTGTAAATACTGAAATCAATGACAATTTTAAAATTTACTTCAGTGGCTTAATTTTAGGCATTTTTACTATTATTATTTTCCAAAAGCATATTACTTTTTTTATTTTTATTTTTTTTCCCTTAAGAAAAGTCCAAAGAATTCCAAAGCAAATGGAACTACTAAATTTCAGTGAAGGGTGAAAGAAGAGACAAAGAGGTGTTTGGACGACCCCTCAACCAGGCAGGAACAAGTCTTTCTAATAACATCTGTGAATAAAAGCAGTACTGCATTTGCATAGCTCTGCATTATAAGCAAGTAATGTCATAACACCATGGAACAACTTAGAATAGCAAGCACTTTGGGAGATTTTCTGGATTAACACCTCACCCTGAGCTGGGACAATTTCAAAGTTAGATACATACTAATGTTAGTCTTTAATAATATTCCTACTTATGTATCCACAGAAATCTCCCAGGCATATGAGATAGACTGTTTTATTTTGTTTCTTATTTAAGAAGGCTGGTTGTAGATGTTTCTTTAAGCAAATACCGGAACATGTCAATGATGCTTGTCAGGAATTAACTTCCTTTAAGAAGAGATGTGGATTTCAGAAATGTAGGTTTGGAGCCTGGCAGTGACAGACGGGAAAAAACCTTTAAGGAAGGAAACAAGATGACAAGAGAACCAGTATTTTCTGTCATTCTTTCAGGTGTGACACACTACATATTTTCACATCTGAGAATCAGGAACAAGCTATCACTTTGCTATTGAGGAAATCCACTTTGTACTTAAGGTTGGCCCTTAATGTTCATTCAGCTTTCTCACTGCTGGTCACTATTTACCTCAGCAGATGGGTCCTAATCTTCCCTGAGCTGAAATATATGGTGAAATTGCGTATGGCTTCACATTGGATAGGAACACAGCCCAGCTGTGGACAGCAGGACTAACTTCTCTCTGTATCTGGCTACAGGTAATGCCAGGTTGTCTGGTATGATTCCCTGTCTTGTTTCCACATCCTGCCTTGGAAAATTGGTAATGTCACAGTACAGTACATTTATAATTAGGCAATGCTGATGATTTCAAATGTTACAGAATCACAGAGTACCTAGTATTACTGCAATGATTGTAGTGCAGAAATAATATACAACTGCTCGCAAACCAATCTTCCCAGAAATGTTGGAATCCAAAGCAGCAACACCTGCAAAACACAGCCACAGAAACAAAACAGTAAAAACCAGTGTTATAAGAATGTTGTTATTTTTGTAGAGAGAAGTAATTATTGTCTCTTATTTCTATGCAGGAAATTTTTCCTTGTTCAAGATGTTTCTAAATACCTAATTGACATTCGTGCTTCTGAAAAATATCTGTAGCTGACCAACATGTTTGCTTCTGCTTCTTGCAAAAATCTCTTTTCCCTGGATTTTTCTATGAGAAAGACAATTGAGCTTTCTTGATTCCCTGATGTTTGTGATGAATTAGACTTCTTTGGTTTATAAGAGTATGTCACGATTTATTTCCTCATTCACTTAAATAATAGCTTCACTTTTTCCAGATCTGTAACATTTTGCTATAAAGCTAAAAGCCATGTGAAGGGAGTTGCTCAGGTTTGTTACTCCAGGTTGCTCGAAGGCACATCAGACAAGTAAGGATAATTTCTGGTCAGTTTGTCTTCATTAAGACGTTTACTTTCTTAAAGTTTTTGACTAAAGCTTTTTCTGAAGTTTGGGTGTTCACACTTATCCACCTGTATATGTCATTGTCAAGAGCAATGGGAGATTTACTAATGAAGATAGGGAAAGTGCTGAGACAAATATTATACTGAGGTCAACTTAACTTCTGGCAACAGTATTCAATGAAACTTCTCCTGAAGTATTTTTTAATTGTTTAAAAGATCTATAAAAGTTATATGTGTACACATGCAACTCAGTAACCAGGGCAAAATGAGCATTGTGACTCCAAAACTTGTCTGTTTATAACAGCATTAGTTAATAATTCACTGCTATCTCTTTATTACACATTTGTGATCCATTTATATTTGTATGTTTATTGAGTCAATTTATCAAAGACTGGCTAGATTCCTTTGTATACAAAAGCAAAACCACCAGAAGGATATTTAGCCTCAGAGAAGCATGGTTTTGTAGGGAAAAAATAGTTCCAAAAGTGGAGGAAGAAAAATCAAGAGATCTGACATACATGTAACTTATTGATCTTTGAGCTCAGAAAGGATCTTAGCAAGCACAGTTTAACCATGTGTTGATGTCTCTTTCAGAAGGCATATTAACAGCACTGACAACTTGTGCCTAGAGTACTCGTATAATGTCTTACCAGTTCTGTTAATTGTTATTCAAAATGCAAACAATACTCGGAGCGGAGAATGAAGGTTATTTTATTTCAGAATCTGATTATCTTGGGTCTTCCATGGGACAGTGTATCATCAGATTGAGTACAGAAGAACTACACATATATACAGAAATCATGATGCAAAGATTCTCCCACTTGTAGAGCAAGTAAGGATAATTAATGAACTATTCATATGGCAGAGGAATACAGATCAATGCACAGAAAAACAATGCCACAGCTATTACAGGAAGCTGTCAGCAATAAGTATATTTTTTGAGGCATGAATAACAGCATGGACACAGAATATGGGCCATGATTTCTATTTCTCACTTTGGGAACTACAGAAAAAAAAAGATAGAAAAAAGGACTTTTCCATTGCTGTGGGCTCATCTATGGAAATCATGGCAGCGAGAACTCCTGAGAACGGACAGTTTTGGGAGGAAAGGGTTAAAACTGGAAGATTTGGCCAGGAGGAGGGAGTAGTTTAGACCAAAGTGACCTTGCAGCTGGGAATGCTAAGAATGTCAGTGTGGGAAAACTCCGTTTATTATGCCTAGTGTGGCTGTTTTGAGAGGTGAAATTCCTGTGGAGAGATAAGGAACTCTCACAGAGGTGCGGGAAGCCTTCTGTTGCAGCGAGGCAGGCAGAGCCCTCCCTGCGCTGGCCGCTAGCATGAGCTCAGCCTAAGGGAGCCTCTGTCCTCACGTGTCTCTGCCACCTGGCACTGTCGGTAAGGTAACGAAATAAATCTACTCTTTGCATGTCAGCTGTCGCTTGGCCATTCCCTTGGTTACCTGATTGTGTCAATTCACACCGATAGTAATAAATAATGCTTTCTGTGGTCAGGCCTGTTTTCAAAAGCTGTCAATGTTGACACTCAGCCACCTGATAGATTAACTTGGAAGAATTCACATAAAGTTTTTAAAACAGAGCAAACAGGTATTGCCACCATTCCACATCTTTTAAGGAAAAGTTCGTAAAACCTGGAAACAGTGGAATTTTATTCTGAAACTCGTGCTGCTTTTTTTTTTTTTTTGCTTGTCAGTCTTGTTGACTTAGTCAAGACCCTAACAATCATGCAGGGTTATTTCCGTGGAGTAAGTCAGTTTAAAAGGTCCTACAGTTAATATGAAAGGAGATTCCTGTGACAGGCATTCTTCTGGCTCCAAATGAAATCCCTTTGCAAACTGTTACGCTCAGTAGAGTTATGGAGGTACAATAAAGGGTAAACTTTGCCCCTGCCTTTTCAAACTGGATAACGATCCTGTTAGTGAGCAAGCTGTGCTAGGATCTAGCCTGTCCTTCCATTGGCATGTTGGTGCTGCTTTGCTGGTAACCATAAAAACACACAAATCTCTCAGGCAGACATGGCTGAATAAGTACAAATATGATCTGAAGATGATGGGTGAGGGGTTTACATTTTTTTGAAAGCTGCTGTACTCTGAGACCTACATTCAGAATGATGCTTCCATTTAGAGACTGAAGGAGCATTCACTACAAGTGCCACAGACACAGGTTTGCACTGGGTGATTTATGCTGCTAAGCTCCTTTTTTTTTCATGTTAATTTGTTACACATAGGAAAATATCATATATAGTAATAGACTTCTGCCCAGATATATCCTACTGTCATGACTGAGAAATTGATAATATAATTGCTAGCTACTAGACTTTTTCTCAAGAGAACTGACAATAAAGGTTCCCTTTGTAGTTACATCATGGCTTTACAATTTTTTTGGACATAACTGAAAGAGTTAATGGAAGATGTGTTGAACAAAGCACTAATACAACTACTAACTACAAAGTTAGTAGTACTAAACTACTACGCAACACTGATTTCAGTTCAGAAGTATACTTATTACTTAGACTAAGATGGCACATACGCTGTTCCAAAAGGAAAGCCTGCAGTGTCATTCAAAATTAGATCACAAAAGCAATGTAATTAAGTTTGGTTATCTACTTTGGATTACCACTGAACTTTTACAACTATTTTAATTGTTCTTTCTTCCTTCAATCTATCCCCGAGTTTAAACATGTTTGAACAAATAAACAGGTAATATAATTGACTGTACAGAGTTTGAACAGGTATGATGGATTTTCCTCCATCCCTCGGCGTTTCAAAACTGCAGTATTTCTAATTAGTCCCTTAAATTTTCCTATAAAATATCTCCTAATTCAGCTACAGCCACTGAAGCATAGAATGCAATTCTGTGGCTGTGATACAAAAAGCCTTACGTGAGATCATCACGAAAGACACCAACTGATGTTAAAATCTGTTAAAATCTCTCTGCCCATATCATTTTAGCAGAACAGAGTTAAGGTTTTAATAACTGAAGTCAAATTTTGGAATCAATTGTCTAGTCTTCTGCAATTCACCTTTCATGTTTTCTATGCTACAGTCTCCAGCCTGAAGGCGTTAGTACTCTTCTCTTTTTTTGCCCAGTTTTCTCTATTTTGCATCACATACTCTTGCAAAAGAATAAAACCCAAAACAATCAGTGAAATCAAGTCTCTCCCTTCTATTTTTCTTATACAAGGACCTCAAAACCCTATCAAAGTGCAATGCTGCAGTGCAGCAATTTTTTTTTTTATTGTACATATTTAAAACTACTTCCCTGAAATACTACTGTATAAAGCTACTTTACTCGAGGGAATAGTCTGATTTAAACAAAACTAAGCTTAAATATGAAACATGGTGTTCCAGAATTTTTTACCAGTAGCCACTGAACATAAAATGTGTTCATTTTAGAGGCCTGTAAAAATGCATATGTACAAATGGCCAAATGGCATTGGCTCGAGGTGTAACACTGTACTTTCAGGGTTGTTCACTATGCTCTTGTAAGACCAGTCCTGTGGTCCTGTGAGATTTAGGAGTGAAAAGGGTTTGATGAAAGACTGGAAACAATCACAGGGGTCTTCTGACTTCCAGTGTTTATCATATTATTAGTTCCCTAGGGGTAACACCTACATCCTTAGAATTTGTCATACCATTCTACAGAGTGGAATACCTACAACTGTGCACACAGATTTATATTTCCAGGTGCTCTTTTTCAGTACATTATGAGGTATTTCATCTACAATTTGGTGCAGTGGTTGACTCTGTTCAACAGCAACAATCTCACCTAGACTCCCTGGCATTTTTTATTTCTGCTCTACAAATTTCGGTGTCATCATCAAGTGCATCTCCTGCAGTACTTCTTAGCTGTTCTCAAACTTCTGAAGATTGGTGGAAGCTGACAGGATCATCAGTTTATCTGCTCAACACATTGATCATTATGTATAATCCATGAAAGGCTAGGCTGTTTAACTCCTTTTGCAACACAGCTGCACTTGAGGATCAAGATGTGAGTTTTCTTGATGCCACTTAGCCAGCTCCTAGCACTGATGGCAGGTTGCTCTCCTGATCCAGGGCCAGAAGGACGAGCCTGGCTAAAGGCCCTTCCAGGTTCACACTACTGCCAGCCACATGGTGTATTTCTCTATTAGTTTTAGAAGCTAATTGAATTCTGAGGAAAAGCAACCTAAGTATGGTGCACATCGACTGTACACAATTCTCTCAGGCGTCTGATAACTAATTCCCTATCTAATTCCGTACTGTAACAAAAATATAACAACAAAAGTTCCTGAAGAGTAGAACTGTATGGCTTTTACATCTTCTCAGCTATGACCATGATGCTGATTCAAAGGCCAAATGCAGTTCTGAAACTGCTCTAAACTGCCAGCAGCCTTATTGCTTTAATTGACGAATTTCTGTGGTCACTAGATAAATCACAAAATAATTCCCAGCTTCTCCCAGGTGTTCACACCTTATTTCTTCATGTTAGTTTTGGCTTTTCCGGCTGCAATATGCAGTCACTATGTCATAGAAATTACATGGTTGGTGAACATCCAGGAGAGCAAAAATTTTTTACAGAATGTTGCGTAAGTCATATGAAAATATAAAACCATAGGAGACTCTTAAAATGCCTATAGGAAATTTCAATAGGAAATCCTTCTGAGGGGACCACAGTGTGTCATATAAAAATATTGAAGTTATTTTATTGCTGGGATGCACTATGTTATGTGTTGTTGCAAAAAGGTAATATTAATTCTTTAAAAAATACTAGGGAAGAAAAACCCGAAACAATGCTGAAACAGTGCCTTTGATAAATAGACAGCTGCCTAAAATGCATGAAGTTTCTTGGCTTTAAAAGATGGAGCTAGGATTGTTTCTAATTTAAGACATGAGCAGTATCAAAATTTCAGCTGCATCTGACCTCTCTGTTCCAAAGTGGTTTTGGAATGTCATTTACCTAGTACTGAGAGTTCTTGTTTAATCCACTGGTCATCAGAAAGCTGGTGGTCAGGCCATAAAAACTATCTTTCTTAGACACAAGAGAAAAATTTTAATTAGTTGCCATACTTTTCTTCTACTTGCAATGGGAAACATTACAAATACTAAATCGGTATTTGGCCTGTACCTTCAGAAGACAGACATGCGTTTTATCTGAGGAGTGAACACCAAATTCTAGCTCCAGTGTTGAGCAAGCTTATTTCTCACACAAGCAGGGTGTAGCAAGCTTATTGCTTACTTCCTTATTCCTCTATGTATTCAAGAGAATCCAAATCTGCATTCTTGTTCCATGAGCTATACCAACTCTAATCAGCTAGTGCTAGGAAAGGAAGGCATCTCACACATGTAAGACTAGATTTCATTGTATTTCCATGCAAATTTTGTCATTGTTTAATAATGGGGTGATAGACACAAACAAGAAAGTTTCCTTTTCACTCCAGAGAAAGGTCCTTTCTGCTGTCCTATAAACTTGGGGCAGTTCTAACATAAATTCAGGAGAATGTTTTTCTCAGGGCTTCTCAAAAGAAAGGATTTCAAAGCCAGTTGTCCTCCATCCTTTTGTCCTTGACTCAGTATTTCCTTTTGTCCTTGGTCTATGCTTACTTTTTGAAGGGAAAATCCTTCTGTATACAAGTCAGACAATAACTGCAGTGAGGGAATCACCATAACACTAGTGAATTCAGAGCCTATGTTTTACTGAAGCCATTTTTGATTAACCTCTGATTTTTCCCTCATCCCATTTCAGACTCTGAGGCCTTTCTCTCCCATTTTGCCCTTTTATTTGCATAATTTTGTAGTACCAATTTGCCCCGACTGTCATTAATCTCCTGAAAGCTCATTTTCTTCATATTCTCCCTGAAATTTCAGTTTCCAAACTAGGTACAACAGCAATTTCTATTGCTTCTTCCAAAACTGAATGGTTAATCTTTTTTTCTTTCTGATGCTCTGTGGAACTCTCTGGGAAACTCAGTACCGCGTTCCTTGTGTATGGACAAGACTATCAGGATCAAATAAGTAATTCACAACTATCTACTGAAATACCAGCCACATGCAGGACGTCACATAGCATGATGTTATGTGTGAATTCACTGCTCATCTGAGATGAAGGACTCAGATCACTATTGCCTGTAGATCATTCTCAAACATCTTTCCCTTGATATGCATCTCATAATTTTATTTTTTCCTTGTGTTTACTGTGTCAAGGGGCTCAGAAAGATCTTTTGCAACTGGTCTTTCCCCAGCTAACTGAATGACCTCTACAGCTAAGTCTCATTAGGAGGACAGTTCCAAGTCAGATGTTGACTGAGAAGATCAGATAATGAAAAAGCTATGGGAAATAGAAGCTGAAAAACACAGTGATATGCAGTCTCTCAAATGAGATATTTCATGATGTACTGTCTTTGGTATTTTTACTAGAAGTCTTCCATTCCTATTCTGTCAATTCTTCTGTAACAGCAGTTATACCTTCTATTCAAATGTCATTGCTACTTACTGCAAAGGAAGAGGTTTTGTATGGCAGCTTTTAGCAATTACTTTTTCAATAGACTTGATAGAAATTTAATCAGTTGCTCTTCTTTGGAACAAATGATTGTTATTACACTAGTATGTTGTGTAAATGCAACAGAAGAATGTCTTACAAATGAAATGAAAAAAACTAGCACATGGCAGGGGGGCAGTGGGAGGGAGAGAGTGGGAAAGAGAGATGGACGCATGCAGGTAATGCATAAGCACATGTTCGTGCTGTTTAAATATCACCAAAAACATTAAAATAGAAAATTCTCAGTTTCTACTTACATGATCTAATGAGAATTCAATTGGATTAGCATGTCAAATATTGGTCTTTTAACTTTGGAGAGGCATTGAAAAAAGATTATTTGAAAAAAACCCCCAACAAACAGACTAAGGTGTGGAATGCAACAATAGTTACAACAGTCCACATACTGAAAGATGTCTTGGATCATTTAGGATGGGGTTGAAAAAGTAGTTGTAATGAACCTTTCTAACTGCCAGATAGAAAGGATGGAATGGGAGATGAACAATTTATGGCAATGAAAGGGTTAAAATCATTATAAAACAGAAGGAATTTCTGATGAAAAAAGGTAAGATTTAAAGAAAAATTTCTGACCCTGGATATCAGTTTGCTAAGGGACTGTTGTGCCATCTTCTCAGCAGTTGGCACAATCATTTTATCATGATCTTTCCCCACAGAGCTTATTGGAGACATGCAGAGAAAGAGGGTATTAGTACTGCCTTCTATTCATGTTATTTCCAAACTTCTAGGAACATTTTAATTTTTCCTCTAGAAAGGTCTTAGAGATTATATAATCTGAAACTAATGCCTTTACAGGAGAGATGATGTTCCTTGGTTGGAATATAACAAAAATTTATAAGAAAGGAAGATGACACAGCAATCTGCCAGATGGACAGGCTAACAAGATTCATTTCAGAAAACAGATTCTGTTCAAGGATGTAGCAGAAATATAGCCCCTGCACTGCTTCTGGTGAAACATGTATGAATACGGAAAACCTGTAGTATTGAAAGTACTCGAATTCCCTCAGAATTATTGGTGGCAAAATGTATAGTCTGACAAGGTTTAGCTCCTAAGCTATTAAAAAAGCCTTTAACGTGACTCTGCATTTTTAGTTGATGTGATGTCTACACACAGGGAAATGGAGTGAAAAAGGTGAATGCAATCTGGTTAATATAGTGGAACAGTTGTTTATGTCCTGAGCTCCACAGGAGAAGAGCAGAAGACACCAACTGGCTTTCGACCTATCCACAGTGGTGCCACCAGCAGTGCCCTCAGTGATACGGCTAGGACAGGAGGCAGTGACAGCTGGTGCCACAAAATGGCTGTTGTGGTGGGGCTCTTTGCCCTTGAGAGCTGGTGGTAATCATGCTCCATGAACCAGAAATGCACTTCAAAGTTTTATTACTATAATTTAGAACCTTAAATAATGTAGAGACTGTCTCAGTTGTATAAGGTCAACTGATATTGATGGGAAAGGAGTAGATGACTGTGATAGAAGTAATCTGAAGAAGATGGGCACAAAGACTTGTCCTTAAATAGCCCATGACTCTGCTGTCCTGCCTGCCTCAGTGACTGCACGTGGACAGCAGGGACAGAACTTCCAGCATCACTCAGTACAACTGAAGGCAAAACTCATTAACAGTGCTGTAACATATTTTGACCTTCACACAATTAATGATAAAAAGGGAAGAGGTGAGTCTCCCATCTGAGCCCAGGTAACTAGTTTACTAACACTGTATAGTGGATCTGGTTTTCTAGGGAGTTCTTTAGGCTTAAGAAACAGTCCCTGAGTATGTTAAGCTAGACCAGTAATTTCCCAAAGACTGTACTGATGATGCACAGGGCCTGTTAAGGATGCCTCAGCAATGGAGCATCTCTCAGTAGCTGCCCTTCTTGGTCTTGCAGAAATGGAAACTGCTGAGGCAGCTGGCATGCCAGGAATGATGATACCAGAGAAAAATGGATTTGGAGCCGTGCATTATAGGAAAAAACCCAGATTTGTTCTCCTGCCATTTCCTTATCTCTACTACTTTACAAGTACTGTAAATATATGTACATACCATGTATATATAAAATGGAACTAACAGGTCTATTCCTGGGCATCAGCACAGTCTTGGTGTGTTCTAACTTAAATTACAAATAGAGTGGGCAAAATAAATACATAAGTGGTTGTTTAAATCTGAACTGTTCTGATTTTCAAAGATAAACATGAGAAATAGGAACAATATGATTAATACTCTGATTCATTTTTTTTCCTCATGGCATTCTAGCTCTTTTGTATCTCATTTTACATGTTTTGTCTTCATTCTCCAAATCCTGTGGCACTATGATAAAACAAACTAGTACCTTCCCAGACACAGATCCAACACAGATATGTTGGGGTGGTTGAGCTGGCAAGGGTAGAAGCCGAGATGCCAGAAACCCCTGGTGCAGGAGACCCCCTGCGCTGAGGGGTCAGCTCCAAGATGTAAATAGCTCCCCCGACTCGGGTTAC